>CM046794.1:9936034-10437838 GCA_025617405.1 Perca schrenkii
CAATATTTATCTGTTGGAATGACTGTACCAGCCATTTGGATTATAGACATACTTAATTTAATGCAGCAACAAATTATTTACACTGTAGCAAGATGATTTAAAAACTCATTTCCCTGTAATTAAGGTGTTGGTGTTACTGGTCCCTGGCTTTAGGGTCTACGGAAGAGCTGCCCCCCAGGGATGCCCTCCACAATGGGTCGGTTCGCATTTAGCCCAAGGGCCAGCTCTTCTGCCGGGGTATAATGTGGGGTGCAGGACCACCACCTGTTTTTTTTATGCTCCGCCTTTTTCTTGGTTGCTGTTATAAACAGACAAGCACATCATTTAAAATGTTTTTGGGTAAAAGAGACTAAACAGTAGAAGTGGAAAAGCTTACTAGTTTGAAGAATATTCTTGTACTTCACTTTTACTTGTTCCCATGTTCTAGTGGGTCCTGAGCTGGCTCTGACATTAAGCAATTATGAAATTATTAAAATACAAGAATATATACTGTAATAAGTGATATAACCATAACATGGAACACTTAGGGATTTAATTTGTCTGCTTCTTTTTGCCAGCCCTCTCTCCTGGCTTTTGCAGACTTTGAGGTGTTCCCTGGCGTTTTAATTATTGTTTCAAACTCAGCATACCATTCCAGTAATAGTTCTTGCTCTGCTGCGTTGAAAAACTGAACGCGCTCTTTGGCCATGTTGAGCAGCCAATAGCAGCATTGCTGATCAATGTTTCTCCTATCGATACATCTCCCCTTTTAAACAAGCGCATGAACGCGCAATCATCTCACTAACTGAATCCAGCTATACTAATCATCAACAGCAGGTGTGTTCGAAGAACCTAATTAGCCAGATCATGATTAGCACGATGATATCATCTAGGATGTGTCATTTGATCTTGGATGTTTTAAGCAACGTACGAAGAATGGACCCCTGAAATGGTTGAAATGTTATGTTGTGGCTTAAGCATAGGGGGGCGGGCCAAACCATCACCAATGAATAAGGAAGTCTCTGCAGAGTTCATTGATACCTCACACAAGGGTCTATTTTAAACGGTTCAAATGTTATCAAAGGGGGCGTGGTCTGAGTAAGTGGGCGTGGTCATATTATAGGGGGTGGCTCAGTATCACATGTTGACAACACATACTGAGTTTCATGTAAATCGGATGATGTTTGTCATATAAGGCAGATTTCCTGGTGCCAGCGGGGGGCGCTATGACCAAATGTCAATTTTGGCCTGTACGTGCCCTCAGGCCTGGACCCTTGTCAATCATGAGAAATTTCGGGCAGACACGACAACGTACACTCAAGTTACAACAACTTCTTTGTTCATCGCTAAACACTCAAAATGGCCGCCACGCCCACACCGTCTGATGAAAAGTTTTTCTTTCAATAACTTTTCATCTTTAACATTTTAAGATGGTACAGACCAAATTTGAAGTTGATCGGATGAAATCTCTAGGAGGAGTTCGTTAAAGTACGACATGTGAAAATGGCCAAAATCGCACAAATTTCGAACTTTCAATTCAAAATGGAGGACTTCTTGTTGGGTTTAGGGTATGGCTCTAATGACGTTTTCTGTACATCTTGACATGTTACATATGTGTACCAAGTTTCGTGAGTCTATGTTAAACACACTGCAGAGGCTCAATTTTTTTAACTTTCTAGGGGGCGCTAGCGAGCCATTTTTGTGCGCCCATTTCCGAAACCCTTACAATACGTACCTTTTCACCAGACTTGATGCGACTGCCAAATTTGGTGAGTTTTTGAATATGTTAAGCCCCTCAAAAAGGCAATTAATTTGATGGGAAAAAGAATAGAAAGAAAGAATAGAATAGAAACAATAATTCCTTCAGTTTCAATAGGGCCTTCGCCGCTGTCGGCGCTCGGGCCCTAATAATGCAGTAAGGCTCTCAGGCTCATCATTCTGTATTTCTTTTCAAATATTTATTCTCCTGTGGATAAACTTTTCGCATTTAATGTTATCTCTGCTGAGTCAACACACAAGCCTAGTTTCCATCCACGCGTTTTTATGCGAATAAGTGATATCGAATGAAAAATGCCTCATGGAAACAGTAAAATTTGATTGAATTTCATGAAAATCGACTCAAAGTTTATTCGTTCGGTCTCATCAGATTTTCTCTTAATTGGTAAACGGCTTTTGCGAAAAACGCTGATGGAAACGTTATTTGCCGAATAAATGATGAATTGCGATTAGGTTTTAGGTAATTTTATGGTTAAACAGGTCAGAAGTGATGAAGATTGCCGCGTCATGCGCACTACCGGGAGTGCAGACGCAAATGTCCCTTATGAGGAAACGATCGACTACTACAGCCTGTAGTATGATTCATGGCCAGCCCTTTCTATTGAAAAAAAATCCCTGTTGTTGTTGTTAGGCTCTCGTTTTTTGACCCAGAACTCAGAGGCAAGCACACAGACACTGAGGAGCAGTTAAAGAGTTTATTAGCACAAACTTGGAAATAAACAGAGAGGAATAGTCCAAGTAGTAGCTCCAGGTGGGGACTGAAGCTGGAGGTCAGCGGACAGGTGTGTGGCCAGGCAGGCTGAGACTCGACGGAGGGTGAGCGGTGATGAGAACTGGGTGAAGAGGCAGGTTGCGATGAGAGGTGAGGTGAGCAGGCAGCAGGAAGGCAGGTATCAGCAGGGGAGCAGCAAGTCCACAGACGGAATCTGAACAGAGGAGATAACGTGTAAACTAAAGCACAATGTAGCAACAAACATAGCCAGAAAGCTGGGATACTAGGAATGGAATCACTAGTTGAATGCACTGAGCCAAGTTACCACTGAAATGGTTGTAACATACTGGCGCTGAAGAAGTGAACAGCCCGGGTAGATAACTGCTAGGTGATTAGTGGAGATGAGCTGCAGCTGAGCTGGAAACAGAGCAGGAGAGAGTGGCCACGCCTCTTGACCTAGATTCTCTAGGACACGCCTCTCGCCACAGCAGGTGGGAACAAAGACACAGACAACAAACACAGGGGAAAAAGGGAAGAGGATAACAGGCAGGACAGGGAAACAGACACTGACCCATAACAGTTGTTATGGGGGCTGCTGGCTTTTCCTGTCTTAGTGTATTTTCCCCTTTTCCTTGTGTACCTGTCTTCTCCCAGTCTGTATGTAGGTCAAGGGGTGGGGCCATCATCCTGCACAGCTGCAGTCAATCATCTACTCACCTCACCAGTACTTAAGCCCCGGTTGTTCTCAGCCCTTGCCCTGTTCCCTCCAACCTATCGTTCCTAAATACCTATTGCATTAAAAATACTCTTTGTTAAAAACCTGCTATTCTGTGCCTTGTGTGAATCTCTGTGTTCTGGGTCAGTACCGCCAACCTAACAGAACAATCTGGCCATGGACCCTACATAGAATTCACACAAGATGGGTGAGGATGAAGTACAGCGAGCAATTCAGTCGCAGGTAATTTTGTTAGGTCAACAAGATCAGTTAATCCATTCACTCCTGGACCATAATCAGCAGCTGATTAATAAAGTTACACAACTGTCTACTCAAATGGCAAATCTGTCTGCTTTCAGTGGCTACCTCATCTCCTTCTCCACCCTCAGCTCAAGCCCCTCCTCCAGACCCAGCAGCGGCGGTGCTTCCCCTTCGAGAACCACTAGTACGCGGAGCCTTTTGCTGGAGAACTGAACAAGTGCCGTGAATTGCTGCTCCAATGTGCTTTGGTGTGTCAACAAAGACCCCAGTCATTCTCCACTGAATCTTCCAAGGTATACGATGCTATGGGATTACTACGAGGGAGGGCGTTAGTCTGGGCTGAGGCTGTGTGCGCTAATCAGCGGTTAAGTGCTTTAACCTTTGATGATTTCTCCTCTGAGTTAAAGACAGTGTTTGACCATCCAGACCATATCGGCAATGCACTAAGAGACTGTTGAGCTTACATCAAGGGACAGACAGCGTGGCGGAGTATTCCATCGGGTTCTGGACTTTGGCAGTGGACTCCAAATGGAACGAGGAAGCTTTGCGAGGAGTTTTTGTTAATGGATTAAACAAGTCAGTAAAAGATGAGTTGGCAACCCGGGAAGAACCTAAAGATCTGCATTTTCTTGTTTCTCTTGCTATTAAGGTGGCTAACAGGCTGCGGGAGAGAGGCGGCCGGTCCCAGTCACGCTCAGCCGATCCGGTCTCTTCGGCTCTGGCTCCGCATACGACACCTCCTCTGGGGCAGTGTCCCATCACGCCATCCACCACTACGAGGGATGACGAGGTTCCGATGCAACTGGTCCGCACTAGAGGTTAGATTCTCTGCCCGAACCCGAGCCTGAACTGGACTCACAATGTCGGGTTGGGCCGACATTTGCCACCACTATCCTCGGGCCGGGCCCTTGATCAAGCATTTGTGTTTTTTTAAACATTACTTTATTAGCCTAATTGGGTGGGGAGAAAGCTATGCCATAATCATGCACAGCATCTCCTCCACTCGCACGCATCACACCGGGCCTGCTGTGCTGTAGCTTAAGTACAACATGGAGCTTGAAGATGTAAAGAAAAATATAAAAACAGGAGAATTAGCCTACCTTTGAGCAAGTTTGGAGGAAAGTCGGAGGTATGGAACCATTTCAAACAAGTTGCGGGCAGTGACAACATATGTGTTGGCTTTGTCGAGTGCATTAAGTGCGGCACGCTGCTCGCCTATGACAGCAAAAAAAGGGGATGATGAACAAACACATGAAGCAGGCTCGCCATGGCAGAAAAGATGATTCAGCCTTCAATGTCCTCTTATGTTACTTCTCCAAGCATACCCCTTCTAAACAGATTTCTGCAGTTCAAACAACTCTGAATTGTAGTTGAGAACGTCAATTATAATACGGCCCACGTATTAAAATAAATGTCAGATATAAATCGGGCTCGCACTCATAATTACAGTTAATGTGTCGGGCCAGGCCAGGGCTCGGACACAACTTGCACAGGCTCGGGTAGGGTTGGGCTTGAGTTTTTGGGCCTGATCTAAGCTCTAGGCCGCATGTCTCACAACCAGGCGGGTGACTGCCTTCATTTTGGGGACGCAACGCACTTCATTGCCAAATGTCCCAAGCGGCCATAAGGTGGGAGTACTGGCGGGCCACGATTCAATTTCTGTGCCCACGGCCCCCCACTTCCAAGTTCCTACTAAATTGCTAAAGAATAATCTTTCTCTGCCATTGTCCCCTCTTATTGACTCGGGGGGCGAAGATAACTTCCTCGACCATAGAGTGGTTAAATAAGCCGGTTTTCAAGTTGAATTGCTACCCTCTCCAATCAGAGTAACAGCCATAGATTGACACCATCAGTAACCCATCGAACTGTTCCTGTCAGCTTAATTCTGTCTGGCAATCACCGTGAAAAGATTAGTTTCAAACTCATGTCCGCTGCTACAACTCCACTAATCCTCGGTTTTCCTTGGTTAAGACTCCACAATCCACATATTGATTGGCAAAAATAACAGATCCTCAGCTGGAATACTCATGCCACTTGTCTGCTATCCGCTGTACCTCCTGCAGCGGGCGCACCTATTCCACCTCCTAAGCCTCCTGACCTCATGTCAGTCCCCAAGGACTACTCTGACCTGGCGGTCAGGTTTTCAGCAAGGTTAAAGCACTCTCGCTACCCCCTCATAAACCGTACGACTGCACCATTGATTTGCTTCCGGGTGCTCCTCTGCTACCGAGTCATTTACACAACCTATCCCAGGCCTGAGAGAGTAACCATGGAGAAGTATATTAGTGAAACGTTGGCAGCAGGCATCATTCATCCCTCTTTGTCCCCTCTGGGAGCTGACTTCTTTTTTGTTGAGAAGAAAGATGAAACATTACGCCCCTGCATAGACTTCCGAGGCTTAAATGACACACGGTCAAGAACAAATACCCCTTGCCGCTCATTAACTCGGCCTTTGAACCCCTTCAGGGTGCCACGGTTTTCTATAAACTCGACCTGCGTAATGCCTACCACCTCGTTCGTATTTGGAAAGGTTAAAAATGGAAGACAGCATTTAACACTCATTTCAAGTATTTGGTCATGTTGTTTGGGTTGACGAAAACGCTGTTTTTCAAGCCATGGTAAATTATGTCCTGAGAGACTTTTTTAGTCCAACATGTATTCTGTCCCCATGGAATACCTGTGGCCCACAGTTTATTTCTCATGTCTGGAAGAGTTTCTGTTCCTCCCTAGGTGCGTCAGTGAGTCTGTCTTCGGGGAATCCAGAAATCTTCAAATGCAAAGCATTCAAGCCATGCTAGCAGGGATTCAGTTCCATATGCAATGCCAATACCCAGCTTTCGCGGGAATCCTTCTATCCAGCTGCTACTCAACAGCTTAAAAAAGCATGTCCTCCAGGCAATGAAAAAAGACTGCCATTTCACTGGTGAATAAGCTGGTGTCAATGTTAAGGCTAGGTTGTTTTTCACTATGTTCATTATGTTGGAATAAGTTCTGCTAATGGCTTTGCTATGGGTTTCTCAGGTGCGGTGAATATACAACCAGTTCTCTCACCTTTTAATCCTCACCATGATCTCACTTTCTCTGATTTAACTGTAGAAGAATACATGTACTCTACTGTATATTTCTGAAACATTCAAAGTCTGACAGATCTTGCCAAGTTACACCAATTATTATTGTTAAGACTGACACTACTTTATGTCCTTTCTCCTCCATGATGAAATACCTGCATCATCGCTCCCCGACTCATCGGTCGGCTCCCGTTTATCAACGATGGTTGTAAACTCTTGACAAGATCCTGGTTCTCCTCCAAGCTGTGTGATCTATGCTAGAGTGGCGGCCTACCCCCAGAACACTATACCCCTCACTCTCTAAGAATCGGCGCAGCTACAACTGCTGTGCTTCATCTGTCTACCTCAACATTAAAATCCCTGGGCTGCTGGTCATCCACTGCTTACCAACGCTATGTCAGACTCCACAAGGAGCTCTTGTCTACGCAAAAGATCATGCACCCCATAAAGCTTAATAAATATGTATAGCTGGCTTACTGTCTATCCCATTATCGCATATCAGGTGGTTTCTTGGGTAAGGGTATTCATTCATGTTAGCATAACTCTAATGTTCTTACAGGAGCACTGTTTTTCCATTAGGTAGTATATTCCCCTTGTGGCTGAGGAGCTCATTGGGAATGGCCACATGGCAACTTGTGCCAGGCCCACACATAGCAGTTTCACTAGATAGAATATTCCCCCTGTGGCTGAGGAGCTCACAGGGAATGGCCACGGTGCCAGGCCCACACATAGAAGGTCCTTGCATGAATAGCACCAGCTTCCGATCTGTGTAGTTTTGGGGGGAAGCTACTTTATCATCACTCTCTAGTATCTCATATAAACCCAATCTGTGGGGAGTGATGAGGTCGTAGTCGGGCCGCCAAACAAAATATTTTGCTGGTATAATAAAAATTTCAAACATGAGTTGTCTGACTGTAATATATAATACTATAATAATAATCTATCTCAGAAGGTTGAATTCAATTTATTCAGGGCAAGACAAAATTATTTTGAATCGTGAGACAAAGCAGGAAAACTACTTGCTAAATACATAAAACAGACGGAATTGGCTTCCACTATTCCTGCAGTTAAATCTAATTCTGGAGATGTTTTTACAGAAACTGTATGTTAACAAGATTTTTAAAGAATTTTACACTGATCTCTATAGGTCATTATCTACCTCTACTGATGAAGAAATGTGTTCCTTCATAGAGCAACTAGGGTTTCCCAAACTGACAGAGGAGCAAAGAGAACTCCTTGCGGATGCTCACGTACAAAGCCTGAGATTTTAAAAACTGTTGGTGGCAAACTGATAGTGGAAGATGAATTCCTAAACTTTCTTGTCACTAGAATGAGGATACGTAACGATGATGGAATTGTAATGCTGGCTGTAGGGACCCTTTGCCACTCAAACGTCCACTACGATTGCTGGGGGGCTTAATTGAACTATTTAAGACGCGTGCACTATGTGATCCAATGTCAAACATCGCCAGTAAGCATTTATTTTACACTTAGGCAGTTCCCATACATAGAGTCCATTTATATGTGTAAACATCCAGACACAACCACATTAATTCCACTTTCCTTCTCATACCATGTTGCACCTTCTCCTGCCACCACCTGTGCCCAATTGGACATTGATTAAATCACCCAGCCAAATGGACAGCGCCCTGGCTACCCCTAGTGGCGGGAGGTTTAACGGCAACAAATAATAAACATAAACCCAAATGGCTCTCACACACCGGCCCCTAATTGTTTCTGGCAGAAGACAAAATAATTCATAACTTTAACACAAGGAGCCATTGAACTTGAAAGAAATCTACTGATTGAGACATCTAACATAAAAGAACTCCCCATAGTCCAAAAATGAATATTCCTTGGCCTTCCATTGACCACAGGTAGAACTTCCATTGATCCTTATTAGTCTCTTATCAGTCTGTTGCTTCACAAAGAAGACAAATCTTTGTCACCAGTCTTTCGAGTACACTGGTCTTGGTTTGAAGACAAACAGAACGTACAAGTCCTTTCTTATCAGGAAATGTCTGCAGTATTCGTCCAAGTATCCAGGATCCACGGGGTGCTGTTGAATCGACGACAACAACTACATCTCCAGGTACGAAGCTTCTTTTTACTCTATTCCATTTTTGTCATTCTTGCATCAATGGTAAGTATTCTTGCGTCCATCGCTTCCAGAAGAGATCAGCTATGTAATGATCTTGTCTCCATCTCCTTTTAATGTACAGATCGCTTTTTTCAAAGAGTCCAGTTGGAAGAATAGGTTTTCCTTTCATTAACAAAATGTGATTTGGTCTTAATGGCTCAAGATCATTGGGATCTTCAGACAATCTTGTAATAGGACGATCATTAAGTATGGCTTCTGCTTCACATAACAGTGTGAAATCCCTCATCATCCAAAAACTGCTGGCGAAGAACAGTGTTCAGAATCTTTTTGACCATATGTATGATCCGTTCCCATATGACACCATGATGGGATCCAGCAGGGGGGTTGAAACTCCATTTTATTCCTTCCTGTGCCAAAGCGTCCTTTGAGCAGTTTTTGACTTAGTTGTAGGGACCCTTTGCCACTCAAAAAAACGTCCACTGCGATTGCTGGGTGGTTTAATTGAACTATTTCCCAATGAGCAAAAAGTCGTCTAGAACACGTATAATAGACGTCCTTGTTTGATATCCAGAAGACGTCATCACAGGAGCCAAAATTCTGGTTGTCAATGGACATCCAGATTATAGCCAGCGTCCACGTCTATTCTCAACTAGTTCTGGCTGTTAGTGGACGTCTAGATTATGGCCTAACTGGACAAAATTTCTCAGTGTTATTCATCAACTAATTCTGGTTGCCAATGGACATCCAGATTATAGCCAGCGTCAACGTCTATTCTCAACTAGTTCTGGCTGTTTGTGGACGTCTAGATTATGGTCTGACAGGACATAATTTCCCAGTGTCGTTAATCAACTAATTCTGGCTGTCAATGGACGTTCAGATTATACCCAGTATGAACGTCTGTTCTCAACAAGTTCTGGCTGTCAGTGGACGTTTAGATTGTGGCCTGATTGGACATCTTTTTTCACGTCATTTATCGACTAATTCTGGATATCAACGGACGTCCAGATTATAGCCAATATGAATGTCTGTTCTCGACTAGTTCTGGCTGTCAGTGGACGTTCAGATTGTGGCCTGATTGGACATAATTTCTCAGTGTCATTTCTCAACTGTTTCTGGCTGTCAATGGACGTTCAGATCATGGCCTAGACGGACGGACGTGATATCAACCTGTTTTGTACGTCCACAGACGTCGCTTGCTCAGTGGGTTAAGACGCGTGCACTATGTGATCCAATGTCAAACATCGTCAATAAGCATTTATTTTACAGTTAGGCAGTTCCCATACATAGAGTCCATTTATATGTGTAAACATCAAGACACAAACACATTAATTCCACTGGCCTCTATTAACTTCCTGTCTGAGTTGATTGAGGAATCAAAAAAGCTACTCTTTGAAGGTTGTCCAAAAATGACTCAACACAGGGTCTTCAGAAGGATAATAACGTCAAAGCGTGTCTTAAGGTTCTTAACAAGTGTGGGGAAGACGTCTCAAGATTTGTATCGTTTTATCTGGATGAGCTTCCACCTGTTACATTTAGCAGCATTGATGTGTCAGCACTCCTGGCGTGAAAAAGATTCTGAAACTCAAGCAAGCGTATGTGAGGATCTGCGAGCGGTAACTGCGGTGGACCAGCGTGTGGCCGAATTGGAGAGGCCTTGTGTACCAACTCATGACCACACCACCAGTATTGTTCGGGAGGGAGATGGATGATGAGCGAGCACCCTGGTTTCAGACATTCCAATGGGAAGCGCAGCATTAAATATGCCTCCACCAACACAGTCACAGTCACCTAAATGGTGTGTGATTGTGAAAGACGGCCAGCGTTTAAAGCTGATGCAGAATAACACAAACGCTGTGGCAGGGCACCCACAGCCAAAACCCTGTAACACTCGTGAACCAGCGAAAAGGGAGGGAAAGCAGATGGGAATAGTTGGAACTGGTAATGGGAGCAATATTCAAGTGATCAAAACCAAGCTGGTGAGTGTATTTGCTACTAGATTTGCTCCTGATCTTGAAGCTGACACTTTCTGTGATTATCTGACTAATAACAGATCAGTTACACACATATTATGATTTTGCCATTGCGATCATATACCGTTTTCTCTGTCTCTGAATGTTAAGAAGCTACCAATTTTATCTACTGTGTATGATAGCATTAACACAGGAAGATTAGAGTGGTCTAAAAAAAACATAGAAGATGTCCAGAATTATCAAATTAAGACTGACGGGTTGCTGGGAAAGATTGCACTGCCCAAAGATGCCATAACATGCTGCAATATTAATTTTAAGAATTCACAACATAGTAAAGATTTATGTTTTATATGAATCGATTGTGGAATCACTTTACATTGCCAGTAGGCATTTTTATGAATTTAAACGTATTATCAAGCCCAGCTGCATGTCACTTTATATTATTTATATAAACTTAGCACAAAAAGTAAGGAAATTTGTGTTTGGTAAATTATTTCTCTGTGGTAGCAATGCTTTTTGACAATAAATCCTATACCGTTGGAAAGCCTGTTTAGTTCCCTTTCAAATGGTGCCCCATTTGTAAGGAACATACATTTGTGGGATGAGCAGCAGTGCCGAGTATGTGGGTTGTGCCCATGAAAAATTTGCCAAATCTTCTCTGCCATTGCCAAACATATGCAACACGTGCACTGGAACCTGAACATGTGGAGGAAAGTTACGTTCAGTGATGAGTCCAGATTCTGCCTATGGCAGTTGGATCGTAGGGTCAAAGTGTGGAGAAGACGCGGAGAACGCTATGCTGATTGCCGCACTGATAGAGTGACACCTTTTGGTGGAGGCAGTGTGATGCTGTGGGGCGGCATCTCCCTCAATGGAAAAATTAGGCTTGTCATCATTGGAGGCAATGTCAATGCAGAAAGATATAGAGATGAGATTCTGCAACTAGTGGCGATCCCATATCTCCGCAGTCTGGGACCGAACTCTATCCTCCAAGAGGACAGTGCTCGCCCCCACAGGGCGGGGTTTATCAGAGACTACCTCCAGAATGTGGGAGTGGAGAGGATGGAATGACCTGCCAGCAGTCCTGACCTCAACCCATTGAACACTTGTGGGATCAGCTTGGGCAGGCTGTTCGTGCCAGAGTGACCAACACAACCACGTTGGCTGACTTGCAACAAATGCTGTTTGAAGAATGGGATACCATCCCACAGCAGTGTGTGACCAGGTTGGTGACCAGCATGAGGAGGAGGTGGCAGACTGTTGTGGCTGTGTATGGTTCTTCCACACGCTACTGAGGCTCCTGTTTGTGAAATGAATAAATTGTTAAATTGCCAAGATGTCTCATTTCTTCAAACTTCAATCATCCAATCCACCAAACTGTTAGGCTATGGTTCTGACCCAGCACACAGAGAAGCATACACTGGCACTGAGTTATGTTTAAAACAAACGTTTTGGGGCGGCCTCTAGCTCACCCAGTAAGAGTCCTGCAGCGGACCGTGTTCAAATCCGACCTGTGGCCCTTTGCTGCATGTCAACCCCTATCTCTCTCCCCCCCTTTCCTATCTATCCACTGTCACTCTGAAATAAAGGGAAAAAAGCCCACAAAAATAATCTTTAAAATATAAAAAAACGTAAATAAAAACGTTTTAATGAAAGTTCAGTACTTAAAGCACACAAGGAAGGCAAATACGACGTAGGTCGACTCTGAGCTGGATTGGGGGGCTGAGGCGGGCAGGCGGAGGAATGTCCAACTTTCTAGCAGGAATCCAAAATGGGAGGAGCAGCAAGCCACGGCAGCAGGTCTCGGATGTAGGTCTGAACAGGGAAAAGCAGGACGTTAGCAAAGGCACAAGGAAAATCCCTCTAGCACTAAACTGACAAACAAAGATTTGGGAGCCTAGTTACCACACTGGTAGGTGAAACGATCTGGCGCCGGTGGAAAGCCATGCCCAGGAATATATGCTACATGTTAGTGAGTGTAAACAGAAACAGATGCGCAAGTGAGTATCAGTGGAGTCGCCAGCAGCTGCTGCAGAGAGGTAGACCACAGCCATGCACCTTGACCTACTTCAGGAGAGCCCGCATACACACAGATAGACATCACAGACACAGAGGGGAAAAAAAGGGAGAGACACACACAGGACGGGGAGAGAACAGCTGCCCACATAACACAAACACCAAATGAGTCACTGGCAGAATAAGCTGTTTGGCATTGGCAGAGAAGATTTGGCAAATTTTTCATGGACGCAACCCACATACTCAGGGCTGCTGCTCATCCCACAAATGCATGTTCCTTACAAATGGGGCACCATTTGAAAGGGAACGGTATAAGATATATTGCCAAAAAGCATTGTTACCACAGAGAAATAATCTACCAAACACAAATTTCCTTACTTTTTGTGCTAAGTTTAGCTTTAAATAGCGTCAAATTTACCATGCTGGACAAACTGAAAGTCACTTTCCTTGCCTTCTTGCCCGCAAACTCAGCAATAAAGTCTTTGTAATCCAGTGTTTGTGAAAATGTCGTGTAACTGACATTGTTTCTCCCATCTCCTTCTTCCTCGCTTGCACTTTTCCTGCAAACGCTACTGTAACCATTGTAACAGCGTAACATCTTAAATGAAAAAAATATTTTCAGATTTTTTGACAAACTGGAATTTCATTTTAGATCACATCAAGTCAAGAACATCACAAAAAAAATATAGAAAAATAAACTGCATTATTGCAAGCCAGGCAGGCGCGAGGCCCCCAGGCAGGCGCAAGGCCCCCAGAGGCGCGAGGCCCTGTGCTGTTGGCACAACCCATGCAACGGTTCTGGACTCAGGCGTTACATCATGTTAGATGACAAAAAAGAAAATATACACACGTACATATATACATAAACATATATAGACATATAAATGCGTACATGCAAATTTAATCCTACAGAAACCCCCTGGTGAGAGTAGTAGAAATATCGTCTTGCTCAAATGACTGTTGCCATTTCACCAGCGGCATAAATGTCTACGAGGAAACTTGATTGCGGCTGGTTTAGAACTGCTTTTAAGAGGCGGAGAATTTCCCCCGCAGAATAGAGGTGCGCTCTTACTGACAGTCTTTGTAAATACCACGGAATATATAATTAGGTGCACTTTGCGCTTATCCTCCCACCTTTTTGGGTGGAACTCCCACTTTCCCCGCGACCCTCCCACGAACGCATATTGAAAGCGCAACTTGTCTCTTCTCGCTCATGTGGCAGACAATCTGCGATTTTACCCAAGTGCGCCCTGTTTGTAAATGGCCCGCATCGTTTACGTCCGTCTTTGCGACCAATTAGCGCCTCCAAACAGGCGCAAACTGCTTGATAAATCTAGCCCACTGTTCCTTAAAGTAACACGCCGACTTATTGGGAATTTAGCTTATTCTCCGTAACCCCCAGAGTAAGAAAAGTCGATACATACCCTTCTCATCTCCGTGCGTGCTGTAATGCTGTCTGACGGCTCCAGCGGCATCAGGCCAGCACAGAATATGCAGGTTAATGGTTCCAGTAATCCTACTGCTCCGAATAAGTGACAAAATAACACCAACATGTTCCTATTTACATGTTGTGATTTGTAGAGTCACAGCGTGTACAAAAAACAACATAACATGAGACACAGCCGTCTTTTAACAGTAAACAAACCGGGAACTATATTCTCAGGTGGAAGAATATAGTACTTGGGCGGAGTGATATGCTCGCAGCAAGCCTGTCTGAGAATATAGTTCCCGGTTTGTTTGCTGTTAGAAGATGGCTGTGTCTCATGTTACGTTGTTTTTTGTACACGCTGTGACTCTACAAATCACAACATGTAAATAGGAACATGTTGGCGTTATTTTGTCACTTTTGTCACAATTTGGAGCAACAGGCTAGTTGGAACCAGTTACCTGCAGGATCTGTGCTAGGCTAAGCTAATGCTGGAACTGTCAGGCAGCGTTACAGCACGCACGGAGATGAGAAGGGTATGTATCGACTTGTCTTACTCTGGGGGTTACGGTGAATAAGCTAAATTCCCAATAAGTCGGCGTGTTCCTTTAAGGTCTCCTAATAGGGTATGTAACATTGGTTGGGCTAAAAATTGCCTGAATGCTATTTTATGGGCCCTTAACTATCCTATGACTATGGCCCTATTTGTAACAAGAGCTTTTCTTCCAAATATGGTATTCTCATGAATATTTAGATGAGCTTTGTCTACTATTTCGTTATTAAATTCACTTCTGAGACTTTTTTATGCGAGAAATTAACTATATAAACTCAAAAATGGGTCATTTACGAAAATGTATGGCTAATTGCAAATTTGGTAAGACGTGTCGGACTTTAGGAGGTCCACACAGTCTGACGAGAAAGCGCCAACCTCCATACCCAGTGAAAGTCACCGTTTCTCGTTTACTTACTACCGGGGCTCAGGGCTCCGCGGAGCTGGCTGGCTGCCAGTTGCCGGCATAACTAGAGTATACTTACAGTTAGAATTTCGTCACGCCACTTATATTTCAGCTACCCCAAGGTCTTATAAAGCTAACAATTGTGTCCGATTTCAATTTAATGCATTTTTGTGAACACGAGGGGTTTCGTTAGCTGCTAGTGTCCCTTCAATCCTATGTGTACAGATTGCGGCTAGTTAGCTACACTTTCGGCATAACTAGAGTATATTTACAGTTTGAATTTCGTCATGCCACTTATATAACAGCTCCCCTAAGGTCTTAACAAAGCTAAAGCTCCGATTTCAATTTAATGCATTTTTGTGGATTTTAGGGGTCTCCTTAGGAGGAGCTGCTACCTAAGCTATGAGTCCCATTTAGTCCTATGAGAAAAGGTCGTTGCTACCCTTTCGGCATAACTATTGTATATTTACAGTTTGAATTTCTTCACAACATGTATATCACAGCTCCCTAAGGTCTTAACAAAGCTAAAATTTTTGTCCGATTTCAATTTAATGCATTTTTGTGAATTTTAGAGGTCTGGTTAAGAGGAGGCAAGCTAGCTAGCTCTCATTGATAGAGCTCCATCCAGCTCACTCGCGGACAAGAGGTGTTTATTTCCCCGATCGTTTGTTTAAATAACTCAATACACATATCCATTGTAAGATTAACTGGAACCTGTGGTAAGAGATTGCGGGCGTAACAAGCTCGCTGACCGCACCCTCACTCACACAGACCGGCCATTTAGCAGGAAGAGGGGAGCTGCAGGCCCTGGAGCTCTGTCAGGGCAGTGGCGTTTGGTAGTCCACTAACCCAGAAATGGTGACTTTGCGCGGGTATCGAGCACCGTGGGCTGCCAGCCGTGACGGAGCTCCATCTACCTCACAGCAGACCGGTTTAGCCATCAATTTTCGTAAAACGGCCCATATTTGACCTCTACATAGTTGATTTCTTGCATAAAAAAGCCTCAGGAGTGAATTTAGTGGTAAAACAGCAGATGAACAATTTCTGAGATCTGCGCGACATATTCAGAAGACTAACTGACCTCGGATCAGTTAGTGGCCTATGTAAATTTTGGGGTAGATAGAAGGTAGAGCCAAATAAGAAGGAGTTGAGAAGTTGACGTCAACTTTTAGCTTTGTTCAGATTCACCCGTTTAAAATTGTGAGATTTGCAGAGGAAAGAGGTGTCAATGGGATTTTGAGGTTCTATGTATGTCCTATTTACCCACCAAACTGTCGTTATTCAACTATGACAAGGTAAAATCGGTTTTGCATTCTATCACCCCTTTAAGATTCTCACACCGTACCGAGCATTGTCCCATTGACCATCGGTAATAGCTACATTAAATCTAGATAAACATGACTTACGGATGCAGACACTGCTGAAAGTACCCATGCCGTCTTCTTCTCTGGAGAGAAGTTGTTTACAAATTATAAAACCGTGGGCACAGTTTAAATAAATCGAGGACACGGATTGTAAATCTGTGGGCATAGCTTATAAAACCGAGGGCATGGATTTGTAATCTATGTGCACGGTTAAATTTGTTTTCCTCAACTGACACCAGGGCGACTCTGTACAATACTGATTTCTTCAAACTGAATAAAATAATTGGATGTTTGAATGCAGGAATGTTACTGGCTGGTCTTCAAACAGATTGTTTCCATTCTGAAAGGTCAGTGGGTTGTTTTTCTCCACAGATGGTCAAGAGTAGCTCCAGACGTCAGCCATCCGTCAGACAGTTTATAGTGCAGAGTCACTCCAGATGGGATCCATCACACAGAGACATCCAGGCTGGTGCTTTTTAATTTAACCCACTCCAGCTCTGAGAACTGCTTTCAGTTAGGTAACACTCCCCAGATTTGGACACACACACACACACACATACACATATATACACACACACACACACACACACACACGTAACTTAAACAACATTGATTGCTATAGCTAAATTTAAGGAAGATATTCCAACAGCATTTGACTCTGTCATGCCTTAACATAACAGAGGACCTTTATGTTAACCTCAGTCCCTCTCAAATTAATACATTTGTAGACGAGGCTACGACCTGCCTACGGACGACTTTAGACTCCGTTGCTCCTCTCAAAAAGAAGATGATGAAGCAAAGGAATCTAGCAACTTGGTATAACTCCCAAACTCGCAAATTAAAACAAATCTCGCGAAACCTCGAAAGTAAATGGCGTTCCACCAAAGTGGAAGAATCTAGTTTGGATTGGCAAGAAAGTCTCAAAACCTATGGGAAAGCCCTAAGAAAGGCCAGATCAGACTATTACTCATCACTAATAGCAAGAAAATAAGAACAACCCAAGGTTTCTTTTCAGCACTGTAGCCAGGCTGACAGATAGCCACAGCTCTACTGAGCCATCTATTCCTCTAGCTCTGAGTAGTGATGACTTCATGAGCTTCTTTAATGATAAAATTATAACAATTATAACCTTTTGCCCTCAACTTCTAACGGTTCACCTTTAAACGCAGGAACGCTAGAAAGAACAATTATTCCCGACATATACTTAGACTGCTTTTATCCTATAGACCTTCAACAATTAATGTTAAATATCCTCAGCTAAGCCATCTACCTGTCTCTTAGACCCCATCCCAACGAAACTACTCAAAGAAGCGTTACCCGTGGTTAACACTTCATTACTAGATATGATCAATATGTCCTTATTAACAGGTTATGTACCGCAGTCATTTAAAATAGCTGTGATAAAACCTCTTCTGAAAAAACCCACCCTCGATCCTGAGGTCTTAGCAAACTATAGACCTATATCTAACCTTCCCTTTCTCTCCAAGATCCTTGAGAAGGTAGTCACTAACCAACTATGTGATTTTCTACATAGCAATAGTTTATTTGATGACTTTCAATCAGGATTTAGAAAGAATCATAGCACAGAGACGGTACTGGTGAAAATTACTAACGACCTTCTAACTGCTGCAGACAAAGGACTTGTCTCCATTCTTGTTTTACTAGATCTTAGTGCTGCATTCGACACTATTGACCATACAATCCTGTTACAGAGATTGGAACATTTAGTTGGCATTAACGGAATCGCTCTAAGCTGGTTTAAGTCCTATTTCTCTGATCAATCTCAATTTGTTAAAGGTGCTCTAAGTGATGTGACACGTCTTTTGCGGTTGCATAAAAACCATAACAAACTGTGTTCTAGCCAATAACCGACAAGAAGGAGGTGGTTGAGTCATGAATATGCATTGTGGAAGTAGCCTACGTGCTAACGCTGCTGCAGTGATGTGTGAAAATGTTGTAGCCTAAAATACGCGTCACATCACTTAGAGCACCTTTAATGTTAATGATAAATCCTCCAAGTACACTAAAGTTAGCCATGGCGTTCCACAAGGCTCAGTGCTTGGACCTATTCTATTCTCCTTATATATGCTTCCTCTATTTAATATTATTAGGAAACACTCAATTAACTTTCACTGTTATGCGGATGACACCCAATTATACTTGTCAATCAAACCAGACGAAACCAGTCAGCTAGCTAAACTTCAAGCGTGCATTAAAGATATAAAATCCTGGATGACCTATAAATTTCTGATGTTAAACTCTAACAAAACCGAACCTCATTATCTAAAGACATAGCTACTCTGGATGGTATTGCCCTGGCCTCCAGCACTACTGTCAGAAATCTAGGGGTTATTTTTGATCAGGATATATCCTTTAACGCCCATCTAAAACAAACCTCAAGAACAGCCTTTTTTCATCTTCGTAACATTGCCAAAATTAGGAATATCCTGTCTCAAAACGATGCTGAAAAACTAGTCCATGCATTCGTTACTTCCAGGCTGGACTATTGTAATTCCCTACTGTCAGGTTGCTGAAATAAGTCCCTTAAGACTCCAGCTGATCCAGAATGCTGCAGCGTGTGTTCTCACAAGAACTAAGAAAAGAGATCATATTTCTCCTGTAATAGCTTCTCTGCATTGGCTTCCTGTAAAATCCAGGATTGAATTTAAAATCCTTCTCCTGACCTATAAAGCTCTAAATGGTCAAGCACCATCATATCTACAAGAGCTCCTAATACCTTATTGTCCCACTAGAGCACTGCGCTCCCAGAATGCAGAGTTACTTGTGGTACTTAGAGTCTCTAAAATTAGAATGGGAGCCAGAGCCTTCAGTTATCAGGCTCCTCTCCAATGGAACCAGCTCCCAATCTGGGTTCAGGGGGCAGAAACTGTCACCGGATTTAAGAATGAACTTAAAACTCTCCTATTTGATAAAGCTTATAGTTAGGGAGTGAGGAGTTGCAGCGTCCGCCTAACCAGGCCCACATGCTTCTCTTCATAGTCGTTAGATTAATAATATAACAAAAGTAGAGGGAGGCAGGCCAGCACAGCCCGATCCGGCAGGGGAGAGTTTCAAGCCCGAACAGGCTACCTCTCCTTATGACCTGTCTCTCTTAGTTACGCTGTTATAGTTCTAGACTGCCGGGGGACTTCCTTCCTTTGACACACTGAGCTGCTCTCTCCTCTCCCTTTCTATTACCATTTGTGTGCATCCCGTCCCAGAAATGCTTGTTATTAATCCTAGCTTCTGGGGAGTTTACTCCCCGGAGTCCTTATGTTTTTTCACCCAGCGTATTTCCTTGGAGAACGTTGGCACCAAGATCTTGGTTGCAGCTGTCGCCGTGGTCCTGCTGCACTCCCTGCTAAACTCTGCGGTGCCCTGCAATGTCATGCTGCGTCCTGCTGAACACTGCTGCTTCCTGCTACGTCCATCCATGCTCTGCTGGGCCACGCTACATCCTGTAATGCCCTGCAGCGCACTGATATGACATGAACTACTACGACTACCATTTGAAGTCACTGTTCCATTATTAATGTGACTATTACTGCCACTGTTCATCGCATCCCCAACCAGCACCGTCAGACAGCGCCTACCAAGAGCCTGGGTCTGTCCGAGGTTTCTTACCAAGAGGGAGTTTTTCCTCACCACTGTCGCACTGCTTGCTCTTGAGGGGATTATTGTAATTGTTGGGGCTTTGTAAATTATAGAGTTTGGTCTAGACCTACTCTATCTGTAAAGTGTCTCGAGATAACTCGTGTTATGATTTGATACTATAAATAAAATTGAATTGAATTGATCATTTGATTGTAGTGTTTTAAATATAGCCCAATTCCAATGAAGTTGGGATGTTGTGTAAAACATAAATAAAACAGAATACAATGATTTGCAAATCCTTTTCAACCTATATTCAATTGGAAACACTACAAAGACAAGATATTTAATGTTCAAACTGATAAACTTTATTGTTATTTGCAAATATTCACTCATTTTCATTTTGATGCCTGCAACGCGTTCCAAAAAGCTGGGACAGGGGCAACAAAAGACTAGTTAAGGACGTAGTTAAGTTAAGGAATACTCAAAAAACATTGGTCATGATCGGGTATAAAAGGAGCATCCCCAAAAGGCTTAGTCGTTCACAAGCAAGGATGGGGCGTGGTTCACTACTTTGGGAACAACTGCGTGAGCAAAAAGTCCAACAGTTTAAGAACGTTTCTCAACTTACAATTGCAAGAAATTTAGGGATTTCATCGTATGCAGTCCATAAAATCATCAAAAGATCCAGATAATCTGGCGAAATCTCTGCACGTAAGCGGCAAGGCCGAAAACCAACATTGAATGCCTGTGACCTTCGATCCCTCAGGCGGCACTGCAATAAAAATCGACATCATTATGTTAAGGATATTATCACGTGGGCTCAGGAACACTTTGGAAAACCATTGTCAGTTAACACAGTTTGTTGCTACATCTACAAGTGCAAGTTAAAACTCTACCATGCAAAGCGAAAGCCATATATAAACAACCCCCAGATACGCTGCCGGCTTCTCTGGGCCCGAGCTCATCTGAGATGGTTTGACACAAAGTGGAAAAGTTTGCTGTGGTCTGACAAGTTCACATTTCAAATTGTTTTTGGAAATCATGGACATCATGTCCTCTGGGCCAAAGAGGAAAAGGTCCATCCAGATTGTTATCAGCGCAAAGTTCAAAAGCCAGCATCTGTGACAGAATGGGGGTGTGTTAGTGCCCATGGCATGGATAACTTGCACATCTATGAAGGCACCATTAATGCTGAAAGGTACATACAGGTTTTGGTCAACATGTTGCTATACAAGCAAAGTATTTTTCAGGGATGTCCCTGCTAATTTCAGCAAGACAATGGCAAACCACATTCTGCACGTGTCACAAAAACACAAGAGTACAAGAGTGTGGGTACTAAACTGGCCTGCCTGCAGTCCAGACCTGTCTCCCATTGAAAATGTGTGGCGCATTATGAAGCGCAAAATACGACAACGGAGACCCCGGACTGTTGAGTAACTGAAGTCATACATCAAGCTAGAATGAGGAAAGAATTGCACCTCAAAGCTTCAACAGGCATCAAATTCAAAATGACTGAATATTTGCAAATAAACAATAGGGTTTATCAGTTTGAACATTAAATGTCTTGTCGTTGTAGTGTATTCAATTGAATATCCCAGGTGAAAAAGAATTCTATTAAAAATATACTTTAATAAAGTGTACTAAGTATATTTTCTACATTTTGTACTATTTTCGTCAAATCCAAGTATAGTTAAGTGTATTCAATTATGTATTAACTTCAACTTAACATCTATTTGACTACACTTCAAGTGTAAATAGTATACTAAAATGGAACAACTTTTTTTAAACTTCAAGTGCACTAAAATACACAATAATTTGATTACTGGCAAATTAGTATACTTACTTTTTGGACTGAAGTTGAACTTAATTACATCTATTTTGAAGTATACTTTTAAAAAGTGCATATTAAATACTCTTTAAATAAAGCACAACAAGTAGAAGCATACTTGTTTTATACTTATGTACTTCATTCATATTTCTAATACACTAAAGTATACTACTTTTTTACCTGGGATAGGTTGAAAAGGATTTGCAATAATGTTACGTTACGTTTTACGTCCCAACCTGGAATTGGGGTTTGTACAAGGAAAGTCTAAGTTAAAGTTAAAATAAGTTTACCATGTTTGTAATTCAGACAGAAGAAAAGAGGATTACATGTACAATGTCATAAAGGAACAAAATAAATTTGAAAAAGGAAATGGATCAAATATATTACCTAACCTCAACTTATTTCTTCAGCTGAGTCAAAACTAGACATTTAATATGAAACCTTAAACCCTACATTTCCATTTTCCCTAATATTTTTCTCTACACTATAAAACTTGAAGAGATGGGAGAGTAAAGGGAACAGTGATGAGGAGAGTGACACATTTACTATGTAGCCTAGCTCTAGAGTCTAGAGGAGCTAAAGGTGCAAGGATACTATGGCGACACCTAGTGGCCAAAACACATTCCTATTGTAAATGCGGATGTCTTGTGAAAGTGTTAACAAGAGTTTATAGTCAGCGGCTGCGGTCAAAAAGTCCAAAGAATTACCTCCTAAATCCTTTCCTAACCACTTTGACTTAACCCCGATGGTAAACGTCATGAAGTCAAGGAAAGGTGTGAAGGAGAATTCAAAAGGAATTAGGAAAATACAACAGCGGTACAAGGAGAATCCGACTGGCCTTAAGGCCGTTTTACAGTTGTGCGGAGGCTCCACGCAGAGTTCTTGCAGTAGCCTACGTAAGTGGCCTGATGTTTGCTGGTGTATGCGTCGAGCCGGCATGTGTGTGTGTGGGGAGTGGGTGATACAGCGAGGGAGAAGTGAGAGAGTGACGGTGGTTAGCTTTGGAGCAAGTACCGACTCTAGAGTCATAGTGAGAGAAACAAAGTGTCTCCCCTGTGTGGGAAATCTGTAGCAGGAAAAGTTAACCCTCTCCTTGATTTCACGTTGTTTATGGAGAAGGAGAATCAGGAAATGAGCCGGGGGAAATGCAACGCTACCAAGCCACGGCCAGGCGACGTGTGTCGCTGCGACGTGTAGTTAAATTTTTCGAGAGGTGCACGTCAGGCTACGGCGTAGGGTCCGGCGTAGACGCAGAGGGGTCTGCAGGGCTACGCCGTCGGTTTTACACACAACTATAAAATGGCCTTTACACTCGGCTGCGTAATCATGCGATGGCCGATCGTATTGACGTGGGTCTGCCAGTGAAACTACACTGTTCTGAAGGTGTACTACATAAAGGCATCTGAATACTTCGCCCCGTGCGTTTTCACCGTATTGTTTCATGCTGGCTCAATAAACGTGGATGACCCGGTGGAAAATATTACTTCATCACCACTTTATTTCCCATTTTAATCTGCATTAATTATGTAGTTTCATGTGAAGCACTCATTGCATGCCATTTAGTCATTATAAAGCACTGGGCTGTAGGTTGTTTCTTGTATGAAAGGTGTTATCATTATTGGTTGCTCATGCTCACCCTCCTGCCCACTTATTTTTTATCCACATGCATTCCGATTAGGATTATTGTATGGAAATAACTGTTAAATGTATGCAAGATAAGCAGAATGCGTTAGACCTACGAATCTACTGTAGGCTACATATTAAATGTTATAAGGGTTAGATGTGGTGAAAGAAATACATTATTAATGAGGACAATATTCTCTAAATTGTCCGCTATACTGTGCGCATTTATGCACGAGAACAGCAATCAACAGCGTAACTCCATTGATTATTTCAGACGCTAAAAGTGAAGTTATGTTTTCTCTGTCAAGTTTATAACTACAGTTTTTAGTTATATAAATGTGGGTGGGTGATTTTAGGTTATTGATTTGAATGCCGTCAGAGCCGATCCGCACATTCTGACATAGTATTCCTACTTTCACACATGGTCAAAATAATGTAGTCATATCCGTAGTGACATTCAACAAAACATATATATTGAAATAAGCCAGGGGGCGAACAGGAAACTGCTCTGGGCTATAAATAAACCAGTATCCGGTGGGCTGTGTAACTTTGGATTCAGCGATCCATTCATGCACAGTTCTGTAAACACATGCACATGTCATTTTATGCATTGGAGAGAAGAGTAAAGTTCTTGCATTAACTGTTGCCATGAAGTACATTATCATTATTATTAGATGTGTTGCAATGTCTCACAGAAAACAATAATGTATGCACAGTGCGTACAGAATTACGGCTGCCGGCGCAACTGCGCACCTTATTCGGATTATGAACGGCCAAACGGTGATGTGTCGCTTTAAATTTTGCTGCCACAAGGACTTGTGGAAGAGCGTTATCTCCTTTCCTTTCGTAAAGGATGGTCCAGTGTATCCTATGCTAAAGGAGGTAACAAAGGAAGCATTGAAGCACCTTTCCTTATCACTTAGCAAATTCGAACAGGTCTCTTATAATGGCAGCCACTTAACTACTTCTGGGTCTGTTACGATCCAAATTTGCAAATTTGAGGGCCGGGGTGGCACCCACCCCCGTGAAATATTATTGCCCCCCCCTGGTGCCTCCCTAATCCATTGGGCTAGAGTGCTGTCAATCTGACAAATTTGATTTCCATTGGATCAGAGTAGTCACTTTGCTGCCTGCCAACCACTGCCTTTCCATTTGGTAAATGGATATATACTTTAAACACACATTGTATGGCAACTGTGTACTTTGTTGAAGTTTTGTGGACAGTTTAGAAGTAGAAACATTAGCAAAATTACATTGTGTTGTTCTATCCTATCCAATATTTCCTATATTTCTAAGCAAATTTTCTATGCTGTATTCTGATAAAATCCCCCGGGCCCCCCCTGACTGATTATTGGTCCCCCTCCCTGTGCCACCCTACTTAAAAAATCCTGGAATCGCCCCTGGTGAGGAGATGTGAGGAAAGCTGAAAGCTTCACGTACACCAGATGTCCATGCAGAAAAGCATTTAGTCTACAAGGAGGTTATCAAAAAAAATGACAGCATCTTATAATGGCACTCATGTTCATACACTTTAAGGTTTATTATAATGAAATCATTTTGGAATCAATGTGGAGCAATTAATTGAAATAACATTAGAAGTTCGGTTTTGCACTCATGAGAGGAGCACGCAGCTCAGACTGTATTCTGGTGCATGCTCATATCTAGAAAGCGGAACTTTGTTGTTTGTTTGTAACTTCAGAGCATCGAACAGTGGTACTATGTGCTTGTTATTCAGTGATATTAAGTGACAACGTAACAGCGAAACAGATTTAAAATCTTTGAACCTAAAATTTGCCGTTGAACAACAAGCAGAACATTTGTATGTTTCCCCAAAAGGCAGCTCCGCGTGTGAGTTCTACACACAGTGTGTGTAGGCTACTGTATGCGTGTGTGTGTAACTATGATTGTGTATTAGGGGAGGGCTGGCTCTTATTAAAGTGCGGAGCTACAGTTTGGACCTTCCCTCGCCTCAAGTCAAGGAGACATCCGCGTGCACCCGCGCTCGGTTATTTTACGGCCCCCGCTGCTTCCATGCTCTCTCTCAACACCACACACTGATCCGCGAACAGCAACAGCAGCTCCTCTCTCTTCTGTCCCAGCTCAGCACCGCTTAAACGTGGTGCGCCTCTGACGCGCTCTCTCCAGTTCAGGATGGAATCGTCTCCTTCTCTTCACCTTTACCACTGACTGTGACGCTGCTGTAGTTTGGTGGGAGTTCCTGGGAAAGGGCCTGGAACTGGTCCTCTGTCTGCTGTTTCGCCTTTCCACTGGGCGTAGGCTACTTTGATATAACTACAATTGTACACTTATCTCCGGGCTCCGAAATGGGAATGTATTTACATGCGCTGTTTTTGCAGTACTATTTCGTCTCGAGTTTCGTGTGCAACGCTGTCGCTTTCGTTGAGGAGCCCTCCGGAGGCAAGTCGGACGGGTACTGCGGGCGGATCATCCGGGCGCAGACCCAGGGGACTCGGAGGGATGGGCACCATGAGTTCAGACTCAGAGTGGAGGGGGACCCGGAAACCTATCAGCCGGGCAGCACCTACAGAGGTAGAGTTTTTTCAGTCCCATCTTGCAATCAGTGCGTAAACCTGCGCCAAATTAAGTGGAGTGTTTATCTTGTAATCTTTATTGTATTATGTTTCCAGAAAACTTGAGTAAGTTTAACCACCTAACATTGCAACTAATAGCCATAGTAATCTAAATCTGTACTAGAAACTGAAGTCTGGAGGACACCATTTCCAAACTAGTTAGTCTGCCTCCTCTGGCTCCTGCAGGGAGAGTTGTGGTTTGATAAGGCTACTTAGTGTTATAATGTCTGACCTATATTCACTTCCTCAAACAGGGCTTAATTCTAATCAGTTATTAGGAACCTGTAAAGGAAAAAAAAGAAAAAGAAGTTATTCCCTAAGCCTTCACAGCCTTTAAGTAGCAAATAAATTCACTTTTTAGAAACAAGATACAATTGAAAATATTGACATCTTCCTTCTCGGCGCCAGGAACAAATCTTAAGATCTCTTTTATTCTAGTGTGAGATGTTAAGCCTCTATATACATCCCTCCCTCTACCACAACACACTGATGCTCACAGGAATGCTGCTGTCATGTGTGTTTCCTTGGCATCATCCAGAGTGACCCTGTGTCACGCGGCGTGCCCCTGATGTGTCCATGTCTGTGCCTCTTCACTGCTCAGCATCTCTGTGTATTAAATACACACTTCCCTCTCCTCCTTAACAGTGATCCTCCTGGCAATCAGCCCTGCTTATTTCAGAGGTTTCACTCTTATCGCACTGAAGGAGGGCAGAGAGGGCACCACAGACGACGACTACACTGGCCAGTTCCAGGTAAGGATGAGCAAGTGTGGAGAGGAAAGGAAGAATTGCTGAATACTGAATGTGCTCTGAGTTTTCTGGGAAAGTTAGCAAAAGCTAAACTCATTTGCATGCACATGGGAATCAACGTACTGCTTCCCGCTTTCTTCTGAAATGAAGGTTAAAGGAGTTGTTGCTGACAAACACAAACAGCTCCCTCGGTTGAAGCCAGAAAACTGAGCTCTCCTGTTGTGGTGGAGAAAAAGAGAATCTAGTTGCCTCTTTGGTGCAGCTCTTCTCGGGTGAGGCAGACATGGCATATTTCCCACTAAGTTGCAAATATGTCCTCCAGCAAAAGGAGAGAGGGAAGGAGATGGCAGAGGAGGATAGAGAGGCAGAGGCATGTGAGGACAGAGAGAAAAGATATAAACAGAGAAAAAGCAGGAAAGGGATGTGAGATGTTTGGTTCAGTAGTAACCCAGCTCCCACTGAGTGCTCCTGAGCCAGACTTCCTCAATTACCTCCTGCTTCTGCAATCCAGAAGCTGGCTCAGCCTTTCTACATGCAAAAAAATTCTATATTGATATGAGGATTACTCTGTTTGTCTAAGGGTCTCTCAAGAGTTTTTGTGTGGCTTTCGTATATGATGTAAATTAAGCACACATTAACTTAAGGTAGCCTGTGGAGTGTTTGACCACTATGGAGCAATGTTTTGAAAGTGGGTCCGTGTTTTACTTGGTATTGTTCATTCACACGGGATGAAACGGTTACTGGTTTAATGATAAACCACCGTAAAATTCCTGATGGTAAGTATTAGCGTTAAAATTATCATTAAAACCGTGTTTTAGCTGCTAGCTGCTATCAGCCTCGTTTTTCCTGCCGCCATGGCATCACTATTTTATAAATGAAACATGGCGGAGAAACGAAAAAGTGCTGATAACTCCTCTGTATCAAAAAAGAAAGTAAGGCTCTAGCTCGAGAGTTACCTCAACTTCGGTTTCGGGGGGGCTCAGCTTTTCTTAGACATGAGTAGGGGGGGAGGCAAGAAAAAAAGGTTGGGAACCACTGATGTATTCAAGCAGAGCTGGCATGCGCCCCCGGTGATGAGAAGGGGAGCGTGCAGGGCTGTTGTCCTTCTGTGCACGCTCTCTACTACTTTTACAACAACTTGTCAAAATGTTTTTCTGCTGCAAAAGCGACAGTTGCCTGGGCTGCACCTGCCATATGTGCTGTGGCTTGCTTGTCTGGTGTGCAGGATTTAGTTACCCCCAGGCGGACGGGCTACCGTGCACTGGCCGTACTCTGTGTTGGGCAGTGGCACAGTAGCCTACTCCAGGGTTACAATAATGTTTATCCAATACAATTATGTATGTTAGGTTATTAGGGATGCAATTATCCAGGTTAACGATTATATTTTTGTGCTGTTTTCTCAGCTTTAAGCTAGCAATGTGTTTAAGCGGGTGCTAAGGGGTCACACACCACAGGAGGTGGCGGTACGCAATAAGTAGTATAGGTACTCATGTGGACAAATATCAGAAGTGCTGGTACTGAGTATACAAGTACTTGTATTTGTTTAGAAGAAAACTCCACAGGGATATTTTTAAGTTCATTGAAGTTTTACACTGTCAGAATGGCATTCTTGTTGTGTCATAAATAAGGTGGACATTATATTATTAACATAATACATATTTCAATACAATTCAGATTTATTTATTTACTCTTAGACCACACATTGTGGAGTACAAAACATAAAACAAAACTCTGTACAAAGGTAAATAACCAGAATGGATATTTAACACAAACTAAATTATTAAAAGACAAAAGCATTGCTCAAAAAGTCCCCTAATCCAAATAGTATCCTTTATTTATCTGTCTGTAACAGCACCACAAGCTACAACATCCACAATGGTCATAAAGATGAATCAACACCTCTCTATGAAGGTTGGATTTGTTGCAAGACTATTAGACTGTTATTAGTTTTAGCTACGTTTACCTAATAAACTAATTGAGTGTAATGTGCACTATATGGCCAAAGATATGTGGACAGTGGAGTGAAGTCAATGGACACCTCAACTGTACATCTACTCCTAAACCATTTTTGGATTTTGTAATCTGGCTGCAGGAATTTCATAAGTGACACAGGAAATGCCCACAAACACCAAATGATACGTTAGAGAGTAATTGTAAATCATACAGTGTCACAGAAATATGCACAGTTAACAGTAATATGTAATTGTTTCTGCCACACAGCATAATTTTTGTTTTAATTACATGCCACTTTGTAACACATTAATGAAGTAGAGACGTAATTTATTGACTGTCATTCCAGTTTACTACGTTGCCAAGTGGCTCTTACTAATGCTTAGTCTCTAAACCGCACGGTAACGTTATAGGGTGACAACAAAGTTTAACATGCTCATAATGTTATTTCTAGTAGGATTGTTTTGATCATGGTTAACAGTGCATGGTTAACAGGGCCACCACACGAAAAATTCACCACGTAATGTCAGTTGTATGGGTGGTCGACTAATCCAATGCTAAAGTAGCCAGCAAGTGCACCCTGGTCCGTCTGCCTCATCCCGCTAAGAGGCTTCGTTGGGATGAGAGCGGACAGCCCCAAGGGAGCCAGCAAAAGGTGACGGTGAGCCGGGTACGGAGCACTGTGAGGTCACAGTTGTTTCAGCGGCTGTTGCAGTTAAAGGAGAGTTCTGGCCAATTTTTACGTTAATCTTGATCGCTATAAATATGCAAGTACAGTCGAAATCGGTGCGGTCAACACGGAGTAGCTGCAGCTACATCTATGAGCTTCCACTTAGCTAAAATTGCAGTTGTCTGGGCAAGTTTTAGAGTGCCTTTGTGCCTCTTAACAGACACAAAATGCAGTTAAAATGTCTGTGCAACATGAACAGCTCCCGGTGGTCTGGCTATGTCCTCCAGAGGACAGATCATGCCTTCGCAACGAAAACTTGTAGTGGTTATGACCATATCAGTGACTATGTAACTACATGGAAACGGGCCAAATGATGTCTGTGGCTTGCACACTGATAGTGTTAGAGAAGGCTATAGCTGTAGTCTCGCGCTGAAGTCCCGGTGTAGCAGGAAAAGGTAAACAGTGTGCAGATCGCTCTTAGAAGCAATCCTTGCAAGCCACAGACATAATTTGGCCCTCACGCTTGAAACAAAGATTGAATGTCAATCGACTACAATTTTTAATCCCACTTTATCGCATGAGTGTCCTAGTTAACTAGCAATATAAAGCAATATAAAAATATATATATATTTGCTCTAAATGTACTTTAAAAGGGATATTTTAAAAGTTTTTAATGATCAAATGGTATTTGAGACTAGACGTACTCCGGTGGTATCTCAATTCAACAGTAAATGCAAATAACTTACTAGTCTTGTGGAGAGAACCATCTGGAAGGGCTTTGAAACTCAACTTGCCATTCAAAAGACCCTTTTCTTTATCCATTTCTGCCCAAGGAGCTATGTTTCTGCTAGCCATCCACTCCTGTTCACATATATATATATAAGACCCATAGGACCAGTTCCCATTCCATGCCTCATTTCCTTTTAATCCAGCCCTAGTGAGCTCCCCAAGCAGGATAGATAAAATTAGAAAAAGTTTTTAAGTGAAGTTTGGTGTTTAGAATTCATAGTGATTGTTCTTTATCAGTTTTCACAAACCAGCTTGTTGTATGAAAACAAAAATTACTGGGTAACCACATTGTTTTCTAGCTTACAGTAGAACCTTGGTTTGGTCTGAATTGAGTCAAAGGTAATTTTGAGATATCTACGCTGTGTAGTCACACATTGCAGCTAACTTGCCGTATCCTTTTGGTTTAAACACTTCACACTTAAATCTCATCTCATCTCACTCTGCTCTAGTTGATTTCTGCACCCTACACAATAAATACAGTCACAACCTCAGAGTCCCAGCAGAACCTTGAGTGAGGTAGAGACTATGGAGTAGGCAGTACAAACTGGAACAGTGTAGCTTGAACAAAGTTAAAGTTGACATTATGGCTTTGCAAGCTGTTTAATGCATATTGGCAAATCCATCAGGAACTTTTTGTTGTGTATTTGACAGTTGTAATTGACACCTATGTCTACATTTGGAAAACAATTAGGGTCTCTAGAGATGCTGCTGTCAAAACACTGTCGAGAAGTTGACTGTATGAAAAAGATGTGTCCTGCATTATGCTACGTTATAGGGACTAGAGCTGAATGATTAATTGCATTTGCAATAATATCGCGATATGTTAAAACGCGATTTCCTAATCGCAAAGGCTGCGATTTGGTCACGTGACTCACGAGAGCAAATCAGTCTGCACTCTGCAGAGAAATCATCAACTTAGCACGCTAACGCTACGCCGTACCTTGAGCAGATTTCTGTCATTCAAACAACTCGAGTTGTAGTTTAAAACTTGTAAGGGTTTTATTCGGTCTCCAGTCCATAAATGCAGTTAATGAAGACAGGCACGCAGAACTGAAGGCTCGGTTAGCAACGATTAGCTCTGATTAGCGGTTAGTTCCAGTTAGCAGTTAGCTCCGATTAGCAGTAAGCTCCGGTTAGCTCCGTTATAAAGATATGGAGTGGAGGAGACTGCTGCGGAGAGGGGTAACAACCAGACTCTGATAAATGACGTTCGGGGGCCACGTTGTTTCAACGGTTTTATTAGTACAGTTAATCCCACGGCAACCCCTGCATGCTACTACTAACGTAACGATAGCCTCTCTGAGCAAGTGCAACGTTGGTGACGCTGTCATGCACACGGCACACAACTTCATGAGGGGAGGGAGGGGCTGGAGGCAGCTCCTCTCTGTGCACAGTAAAAGAAAATACACTGATGTATATATTTTTACTTATTTAACTGTCTAGTAAAGTTCAAAGACAGTGTTAAAAGTGCAATCCACATTTTTACATATGTCTATGTAAATAATAATTAAATAATCTAAATACTACTAAGTGTGGTAAAGCCACATTTGCTTTTATTTTTCTGCAATCTGCACTTTAGTTTGTGTGATTTGTTTCTGACTTTCATATGAATGTTTACACCAGGCTTGGTCAGTGCTCAATATACTACTGTGATTGAAGTAAATTCATGCATCACCTAATTAATTTCATCATTACATAGGCTACAGACCTAGCCTCCAGGAAAGAACAGTTTGTTTAATCTATCTAATCTTGTGTTCATACTATACAATGATTTATTGCTAGTTTTTGTTAAATAATACAGAAGACAAAGAGCTTAAAAAATAATCGCATATCGAATCGTAATATTTTTGAAAAAAATCGCAATTAGATTATTTTCAAAAATCGTTCAACCCTAATAAGGACTCTACGTTATATCTACTTTCGTTGACTCTTTGTCATTGAAAACTTTAGATAAATGTATTATCAGAAATTAGTTTCAGAATGATTTCATTTTACAAATATGCTGTCCTTTGTGTCCCAGTTATATGAAGGGGTCGACTTTTTATCTGAATTACCTCAATCCATCAAACTCAGCCTCTCTTTATCAGAGAGGTTTAAATAATAATACTTATTTAAAATGAAGTTTATACAACAATTCATATTCCTGACAGTTTATTCCCCACAAGTTATTTTGCGGCTATTTTTGCAATGTCATGATTGTTTTTGTGCAGGGGAACAGGAGCCAAATGAACACAGTTGTGGTTCCCCGTGCAGCTGTTCTCTCCCCTCATTCTCTGGTACTCAGTTGTTTCTGGCAGCTGTCCTAGAATGTTCCCGCCTGCTGTTTCACTAAAACACCACAACTGAGAGTTGCTGCTCATAGTTTTTCCCCATTACTACCATTAAAGTATGTCTGTTCTGTGTTAATGTGTCAGACCTTAGAGAGTATGTCTATGAGTGTGCATCTGTGTGTGTGCAATTCAGTATCCCACTGAGTCTGCAGTCATTGTCTGCTTGGAAATTTGTGTCTTTGTGCTTATATGCACCTAATGTGCATTAGGGCTGTTGGAACAAATTCCGAAAGTCGGATATAATTTGAATAGTAAAAAAAATCAATACTATTCAAATGCTGAAATTACTATTCAAATGTGATTTTTTTTTTTTTATAGATAGGTTGGCTAATGTTAGCTAATCTCCCTCTTCTCATGTCTGATGAACAATAAGTTACAGGAGAGAGAAACACAAGGCATTGTGAGCTAACGTTACATACCGAGTAATGTTAGTACAGGGGGTGACAGGCTGCGGCTGAAAAGTGGAAGAAGGATGGGAAATAGTTTTAACATGACTTTAAAATTGACATCCACCGAGCCAAAATGCTTATGTTATCACTAGTTAGCTCGTTCTGGTTTCCTAACTGCGTCATGAGTTATAGGAGCTTAGCTGGGAGCTTCATGGAGATAGCCAAAGTTAATGTTAGCTTCCCTACAGCTGTCAGAGTTAGCTTCGACTTCACATATTACCTTCTAACAGCTGTATCCTCAGTAACATGACAATCTGCAAGAAACAGGTTGCTTATAAATCACTAAAATAGTAGTGACAGCAACGTTTGGCTTAGTTATCAATGCTGTTAGCATTGTGGCTAACACTATTGTTACTTAGTTTATGACAAATTGTTTCGGCTGTGCTTGTTAACATGATGTCATTGTGCTAACCGAGCAACATTAGCCTTTACATCAGAGCCGCTTCAATACACTTGTTATATGATGTTTCATTACAGAGTTCGCATGCCAGAAATGCAATGCACCATGACGTAGATCTCCTTCAAGGCCAGGCTAATGTTGATAGTCCCTCTAGTGGACAGAACGTATAACAACAACAACATGCTTATAGTGGCATTGACAATGCATAAGCCTGAGTAGTGTAGTACATATTTATAACAGGCTGCATTTGAGCATTTAATATTCAAATATTATTAGAATGTTAAAAAAATAACAAATGAAATTCAAATGGTATTATAGAGGAAGACTGACAGCTCAAATGTGCATGCTGGTATACGTGTGGATCTGCATGTGTGTTTTTCCCAGCCCTCCTTGTCTTAGTGTGAGACGTGGGTCATATTTATCTAGGCCAGCAACGTGTTATTGCTCCGGGAGACAAGCAGAGTTTGTTTGGATAAGGGGAGAGATGAGCAGACATGAGATATTATCTTTTTTTTTCTGCACAGATTATCTAGGGTTTGAGATTTAGCTGGAGATAAACAAGCCCAATCAGTTTAAGTACCACAGCTAAGTCATAGGTTTCAAATAGAGGCAATTATATAAGCCAAGCAGAGGGCTTTAAAGGAAAGAACTTGTAGGATGTGTGTGGAGTTGGAATGATGCCCTCCTCCTAAGAGTGCTGGAGGAATGCCTGGCTACTCCACATAGCATTCGGGGATGGGAGGAAAACATGCTCTGGTTTATTGGCATTTCTTTAAACCAATCACAATCGTCTTTGGCGGTGCTAAGCATCGGAGAAAAGCAGCAGTGCCGCTGCAAAATAGGCTCGGAAGGAACTTGTTTTGGTGGAACATGTGTATGTTTAGAAGTTGTTTTAGTCTTGCAACAGAAAACTCAGATTGGACAGATAGTCTAGTTAGCTGCCTGGAATTACCTTGCAGAGATCTGAGAAAAGGTTAACCATAGTCGTCATATATCAATCGGAGTTTAAAATGCCAACACAAAGGAAGCCCAAGGCAACAGATATCTGGCCTAAATGAGTGAAATCCGTCAGATTTTCTGGCGGCAACGGAGCAATCCCGGAAGTGGAACTTCAAGGATTTAGACTAGAATCAGGGTTTCCCGCAGAATATGTGTTAGTTAAGGTGGTAGGGTGGGGTTTGCCATCAGACTACATACTCTGTACTACATTAAACAATTATTTATTAAACACTAAATATTACATTTAAATAATATATAATTAATAAATTATATCTATCTATATCTATGTGGCTATGTGCCACATGGCGAGTAAATGTTTGTACCAAAATAGTTCTGTTTTTCAGTCTTCATTTTGGCGAAGGTGCAGCTACTTTCTTTTGTTCCTCTGCTGTCTGCATGTCGGAGCCTCACGGGGGTGGGCTGACACACACACAAACACTGGCGCACACACCAGACGCCTGCCACCAGGTCACTTCTGTTTACTGATAGCTAGCGTTTAACTCAGGCTAATTTTTGGCAGCCAGCCTTCCAAAAGAAAGCATTCAGGGGAGGGATGACCACAACCTGGAAGAAGCTCGCAAGGGTTTGGTCAATGAAATGATGAAGACAAAGCCAAATGGGTCCCTTGTTAAGAAAGAGATGGACCTGACGTTTGCACTTCGTCAATCATTAACCGTTGACCGACAAGCAGGAAACAGAGTCTCAGATCACTGTCCGGGAGGCTCTGACACACTTTCCGCATTCCGTGTCCGCGGACAGCTGTAGGCTTGTTAATGTTCTGTGCATTGTCGGACACATGCAGCCACTTTCCTGAAACCGCTTGCGAGATTGACACAAGTACACAGCGGCGTTTATGTCCGAGCCTGTCTCCACCGCTTCCACCTGTAGGTTGTCAACTGTGTGGTTTGGAATGAAAGGGAGAAAACAGGACAGAGTAACAAGGCGGATATCGCTCATTCCCATTTTATTTTTTATTTTTTGACGACGACGTAGTTAAGGCGGCAGGCGTGTGTTGCTGAGGTGGCCGCCTTAACTGCAAAGTGCTGCGGGCAACCCTGCTAGAATGATGGTGACCTGATATGTAACATAACTACAATCAAATGTGATCCTAAGTCATGATTGCCTCTCTAAGCACCCAAAGACATGTATGAGCCCTAGTCTCCCTGTTTTTCTGATTAATAGGAGTTAAAAGGCCAATGATGTGCTTTTTTACTTCAAGGAACCTCCTAAAAGAAGCTTACAGATCTTTATTTATTATGCTTGACAAGCAGGTTGGTTCAGATGCTTAGCATAAATAATGTTGACTATGAGCGTGAGGCCACTATTTCTTTATTGTAATGATTCACTATTATTATGTTCAGATAATCTAAAGCAACATTTGCTGTTCCAAACACTTTGGTGTCTGGTAACTTTTACTGCACTGCACAGAAAGTGATTTTAAAATCCAAAAACAGCAGCAAACAGTGATTTTTATATAACTGGCTAGTTTTTAAGCAGGAGCAGTGACAGCCACTATCAATGACCAAATTTGCGAAAGAGAAAACGGGTTCATGCTAACCCATGCTATAGGTCCCACCACTTAGTCACAGATGCAGCAACAAGGAACTTCTCCCCAACTGGCGTCCCACCTATGAACATTCATTTTTAGAACAATAACAACAGAACCAGAGACACAACTACAAGGAATCGAACCCAGGGTCTCTGTAGTTGGGAAACCTATTGCCCCTGTACTTATGTACATGACTGCTCACACTGTGTGATTGACAGGTGATCTGTGGGAAACCCAGTGCAAAAACACCATAATTTCAAAAACAATTTCAACAGCAGCAAACAGTGGTTGAATGATAAAACTGGACAGTTTGTAATAGTGATAGCCGAACGGACAAAAACAAAAGTGCTGTCTACAGAAATTCAGGTTTCAGAAAAATCATGGAGAAAGATGTCTCAGATATATCACTACTCACTATGTTTTTTCTTGTATTCCTTATTTTTTTTAGGTTTTATTTTTAATCTTTTATTTTCTTCCAATTTTCTGTGCACAGTAGTCCTTCTAACCATACTTTACACTACTAACAGATATGTGCAGGAGGTCCATGCTATCCTCCATGTACATGCTCCAACCAAGTACAAGTTGGCAATCCAGAACCAGAAGGACTGCTGGGCACACTGTTGTCCCACAAACAATCATTGAGTTTATTGAAATGCAAACACAACCAAGCCAGAGATAGTGCTACATGAAATTCAACCCTGGATCAAGTGTGAAAAACACAACGGTTTAACATTTTCAACAGCAGCAAACAGTGGTTGTTTAATATTACTGGCTAGTTTGAGCATTCATAGCCACCATCACTTTTTTCCTCTAATTTCCAATTCAATCTGCACAACTAACCCTCTACTCATACCCACTTCTTCTGAGTTTCCTCCTCTCAGACCAACCAGTAGGAGTCACTAGTGCAGTAACAACGGCCTGATCCCTGTCCGGCTTCCCACCCACAAATAATGTGTTTGATGGATAGCAAGCATGATGAAGTTGGGGAGACCATTGCTAGCAATTAAATCACAGTGAATGTAATGTATCTCCAAAAGCAGAGACTAGATAATGATCCTAAGATTTTCCATCTATGAATACAAAAATGATCATGCATTTTGCCAAATAAAGGCTTAACTAAACTGTATTTTTTTAATTATAGTACAATATGCACCTCTGGAACAAAAGGTCAAGCAAAATTTAAGGTTCATTTATATTTCTACAATACAGGGCTGCACAAGGAAATGGAAGTTATAGTCCCTTTATGCTACTTAAGAAAAAAACAGGATGAGTTGAGGAGTCTTACAGTCTGAGGAAAGAAGGTCCTCTGTAGTCTAGTGGTATGACAATGAATACTTTTGAATTGCTTGCCAGAAGGCAGTAGGGTAACCAGGCTGTTGCTGGGGTGTGTATTGTCTTTTGATATCCTTTGGGCTCTCACATCACAGATAACACTAATGCTCGGTAAATGGTATACCAATGATGTTCTGGGCGGTTTTAATCACCCGCTGCATACCCTTCTTGCCCTCGGCCGTCCACAAACCATGCCAATTTTTAATAAAAAATGAAACTAAGTACCACTGTTTGGTGTCATAGAAAATGTCTCCACAGTTTTTATTGTTTGGAAGCCAAAAGCGATTAAAGATGGCTGCTGTAGTCTCAGCCATGGTCTGAGCAGGAGCCACTCTAGTTTATCCATGCTGTTTCTAATTGACAATAGCCTAAACTAACTGACTGGGCAAGGCTGATAACAGACACAAGTAGACGCGCGCACACACACACACACACACACACACACACAAAATCTACTCTATCACAATCACATGCACACTCACACACACAATGGCTTTTACTTGTTCAGAATAATGATGTCCCTAAACTTTGGTTAAGGTCTTAGTGAGGTAAAATCGTTAACATGAACCAGAGAATTTATCTTGACTTTTAAGAATAAAAGCTTAAAAAAAAGCTCAGTTCTAATTATAGTCATTTCTTGTCTTGTTTTCTTGTTGCTATTAATAAACCGAACATTTATTTATAAAATGATTTGGCTTCAAGCCCTTTATTTCTGATTAGGCACATGAGTTATTTTAACTACAGGTAGCCAGTAGATTCAATTTGTCTATAACAAGAACAACCACCCAATGATTACGATAGGGGGTAACTCATTTGGTCATGTGGAGTTGTATATTTAAACTAGCTATACAACTCAAAACAGATGTCAATTAAGCATAGCTTGGCATGTATTTTATGATGAATTTTTTCAGACCGCAAAAGTCAAAAGTAAAAGGAGTCCAGATACGTTACACTGTAAGCCCGGATAAATTGAATTCACTTAAAAAATTTTAGGAAACCGGTTGCCTTAAAAATGTTAAGTAATGGGTTATGAAAACTTGAGTGCAGTGGGTGGAATTATTATTTTAAGTTCAAAACACTGAATGCCAAGTTGATTTCACTTACAATCTCTTGTAATATCAATTGCCATGTCACATGAACTCCACTTACTATTTTAAGTGGAAGTAACTAAACCTTTGTATTCATTGAATGTGCTAAACTAGAACATATAAATTAAGACATACGCAATACAAAAGTCAATTTTTTACTGTTTTATTTGAAAACAGCATTAAGTTACAGGTTGTTGTCCCCTGCTTTAACAACCTTGAAACATAAGCCTGAAACAGTGGCAAAATGTGTGTCATTCATGCCCTGAACATTGCATAAAACATTAAGTCTAGCACCATCATGCCTCTATTCTAACAAAACACTTACTGTGCTCAAGCATGTGTACATCATTATCACAACAAATCACATTAAAAGCTTACACTCCTGTTAGGGGAATATTTTTATATAGTTGAACATTCCCATTTATATGATTAAACATTAGGGCTGCTCCCTCTTAGTCGATTAATTGGTCATTTTGGTCTTAGTCAACTTAGATTTCTTTAGTCGATTAGTCATGTTTTATGCTTTTTTCATGCTGAATGACTTATTTCCAAGAAACGTACAAGCACATCTCTGGTAAACACAAGAATTAAAGTGGTGCTTTTGCATGACTCTTTGCAGAGAAACTCAGATTTACAGATCTGCCGATTAATTAAACTAATCGATTAGTTGATACAATTGAATGAGTGTTAGTCGACTAAGAATTTCTTCAATCGAGCACAGCCCTACTAAACATGACTAAAATATCTACTATATATATCTTGAAAATCCAAAATGCACCAAGACATCTGCCTTTTAGTTGGTAATGTAACTAAAATACCCAACTCATTTGAAATTAAATTTGATCAAAGCCTGTCATGGAATCTTGTGCAAAAATCAGTGCAAATACCATAGGACACATGTACCCCAAACCGTACACGCAACAGTAAACATGTTTTCATAAAAGTACAACGTTACAAACTGGGGCAAACAAATCTGGAACAGTAGTAGAGCCATTTCGAACCCCGTTATATGCTTCCAGCTGATTTTTCAAAGTTTGAATTTTGGGTACCAGCTCACTTCTACCCAGTTTGAGCATTACTTGCTGAATAAAGTTGAAAGTGTTTTTTATACACTTGGGGTAGTCCAGGTGCAGGGCATAGATCAGTCCGAAAAGGACACAGAAGGCCTGAGGCAGGTTGGCCAGTTCATCCATTACCACAGACCCTTCCAAGATGATCCCTACTCTGGATGGGTTGAGCTGGGTATTTTCTTGACCAAGGCAGAGAATTCCCACTGGATTGTCACTGTACGAGTCCTTGTCAGTTACATCCTAACAGTGAAAGAAACGTTTTGACAAGGAAAGGACATAAACATGCCAGTTAGACAATGGTGTTTTGTCCACCAAAAATAACCTGTGACAGTTTATAATGAAAAGCATTGTACAATATAAACCACACTGAAAGTAATTTATATTAAAGGACGATACCAGTCTTGAATTTTTATCAAATGCCATATTCGGATCTGTACAGGTTGCAACACTTTGCCCCAAATATGGAGTTTACCCACTTTCACAGTCGTGCTGAAACATTTTTTTAACTATACAAGTTGAAAGTAACATAGACAATAAGTTAGTTGATGACTGGAGCAACCAGAATTTAACAAGTGCAATCAGAACTCCCCATTTGAGTTAAAGACCCAAAAACATTTTCACAAGTTCCAACTGGTGACAGTAAAGTCAAAAAACTAATTGGGCAAATGCAAAAGGATTCATACAACCTTAGTTATTGGGAGCAATTTTCTAATTATTTTCAATAGGACTGGGACTGAAAGTGGGTAAGCTATCTTTGTTCGGCCATAAAATAGAGACTTAATGGAGACACTGATGCTGATAAAATAATTCTGAAAATGAATGGCAGTGTTCATGGGCCATCAAGAACCAATTCCTACTTGGAATCGTTTGGAGGATTTGGTTTCAAATCTGATCATGGGTTCCAAATTTAACATGCGCAAGTATTGGTTTCCGGTGCTCTAGTGTGGCTTTATTTTACATTGAAAAAGCCCCGTCAAAGTGCCACCCACCTTTGAATCAAAATAAAACTTTCCTCTTATTTGTGAAATAAGCATGTGACCCGTTTCAACTCCAACCCTCAAAGAATCGGAATCAATAACAACCAGAATCGAAAGGAAGAATCGAAATTGGAATCAGAATCGTTAATATCCAAACAATGCCCAACCCTAGTGTTCATTAACAGCTAAAAATGAGACAAAAGGAGCATGCACCTGAACCATTTACAAAAAAAATTAACTTACAGAGCATGTCTTGAAGAAGGCAGAAGAATCATCCGCCAAGATGACAGGCAGTCCCCGAAGACATAGGCACCTGATGTCTGTTGGCTCAGTGGTCTGCAAGATAGTGGACACAAGAGTTAAAACATATCTTGCTAAGGATACTCACATGTATTTATCAAATACATTCCAGAAATTCCCCACAATGTTTATGTACAAGAAGACAAAAGGAGAGGAAAATGGAGAGGACAAAAAAGAAAATTAGGTAATGAAGAGAGGAAAGGAGACGATTAAGGAAGGGAAATGAGATGGGAAGAGAAAGAAAGAAAAAGATAAAGAGCAGAGAAGAAAGAAAAGACAAAAGAGATGAACAGAGAAAGGAAAGAGGTAGTAGATTAATGTAGTCAAACCCACCTTTGTTTGACATTAAAGTTCAGCCAAAAGCTGGCCGGTCAGGCCTTTCTTCTTCCTAAAGAGGTCCATCAGCCTTGGAGAGAAACGGTCAAGTTCATCAAAGAAATTCTCTTGCAGACTTTTCCCCACGACTCTGGTGTACTCGTAACAAACCTGAAACAAAACATGTATTGCATAAGAAGCTAAAAACAGGAATCTATGGAAAAATTGTATTCAACGTTACAGTGACAAATACGTCTTTTTTAAACACTCATGTTGAGGTACGTATGTTACGTACCTGGCTTTCTGTGAACAGAGCTGGCCATCGATGTAACATCTGGCTGATGGCAGGCTTGTTTTGGACAACTTCTTTTCTCCGAAGTGCAAACGTCAGGTCCATCTCTTTCTTAACAAGGGACCCATTTGGTTTTGTCTTCATCATTTCATTGACCAAAACCTTGTGAGCTTCTTCCAGGTTGTGGTCATCCCTCCTCTCTGGATATTCAGGTAGGAAATTTATTTCCCCTTTCCTTGGCTTCTTTATGCCTTTGTGAGGAGGGTCGCCATTTTACTCTGGGGGGCCGCTACACGGCCGGGACTCTGGGAACTCTGGGGGGCCGCTACACGGCCGGGACTCTGGGAACTCTGGGGGGCCACTACACGGCCGGGACTCTGGGAACTCTGGGGGGCCGCTACACGGCCGGGACTCTAGGGCACAGGGACCCTAGAGGACTCTGGGGCACCAGGGACACTAGAGGACTCTGGGGCACCACGGACACTAGAGGACTCTGGGGCACCAGGGACACTAGAGGAATCGGGGAACCTAGGGACACTAGAGGACTCGGGGAACCTAGGAACACTAGAGGACTCGGGGAACCTAGGGACAATAGAGGACTCAGGGACACTAGGGACAATAGAGGACTGTGGGACACTAGAGAGCTCGGGGGCACTAGAGAGCTCGGGGGCACTAGAGAGCTCGGGGGCACTAGAGAGCGCGGGGGCACTAGAGAGCGCGGGGGCACTAGAGAGCGCGGGGGCACTAGAGAGCGCGGGGGCACTAGAGAGCTCGGGGACACTAGGGACATTAGAGTCAAGGGAACTGCTAACTAGCCTACAGTCAGGGAGAATGCTAGCTAGCTGGGACTCAGGAAAGCTGCTGGCTAGCTGGGACTCAGGAAAGCTGCTAGCTGGCTGGGACTCAGGAAAGCTGCTAGCTAGCTGGGACTCAGGAAAGCTGCTAGCTAGCTGGGACTCAGGAAAGCTGCTAGCTAGCTGGGACTCTGGAAAGCTGCTAGCTAGCTGGGACTCTGGAAAGCTGCTAGCTAGCTGGGACTCTGGAAAGCTGCTAGCTAGCTGGGACTCAGGAAAGCTGCTAGCTAGATGGGACTCAGGAAAGTTGCTCGTCACCCCAGGGTAAGGAGAGCCGCACGTCAGCTCGGGAACCGAAGGGTTGCACGTCTCTGCAGGGCAGGCACGGTGAACAGTCTCGGCTGGGTAGTCGCTGTGCGCAGTCTCTGGCTTCTGGTCGACTGGGCAGACGCTTGCTGGCTCTGGTCTGACTGGGCAGTCGCGGTGAGCAGTCTCGGCTGGGCAGTCGCTGTGAGCATTCTCTGGCTTCTGGTCGACTGGGCAGACGCTTGCTGGCTCTGGTCTGACTGGGCAGTCGCGGTGAGCAGTCTTGGCTGGGCAGTCGCTGTGAGCATTCTCTGGCTTCTGGTCGACTGGGCAGACGCTTTCTGGCTCCTGTCCGACTAGGCAGTCGAACGGCTCCCGGCTGAAGTGGGTCTGAGGCGAGGACTTAGGCACCGGATCGGCTGGCTCTGGATCGGCAAGGGCTACCGTGAGGGAGGAACCACAAACCCAAAGGGCTCGGTCCAGAAACTCTTTAAACGGTAGTTTTAAGGTCCTCAAGGAGCAGCATCCGAGCAAGTGGGTCATCTAACCCGCTCCAGAACTGATATTTCAAAAAGTCCTCCTCCCAGGCCTCATTCTGATAGTACTCAAGATAAACCGTAACAAAGTCCTCCAGAGTGTCTCCATTCTGGTTGAAGAGAAAATCCTCCAGGGCGTCCTCATCCATGTCCTTTTGTGGTCGAGTCTTCTGTCACGCACGGAAGGAGCAGGAGTCAGAGTGGAGTAAGTGCAGTGAGCTTTATTCACACAGATCCAACAGAGAGTAGTATGAACAGGCAGGATACCGGCAGGAGACGAGGTAATGCTCAGAGTAGCAGCAGACAACAGGATGCTAAACAACAGGTAAGTAAGTACTTGACATAAACTGGGAATGCAAGAGCAAGTCAGAGTGTCGTGAACAAAAGTAAGACCCGACAAAGAGTGAGCGTGTCTGTGCTGCTTAAGAAGGTGGTCACTGATGAGATGCAGGTGTGAACTGATGATCTGGTGTAATGCAGTGCAGGTGCAAGTAATCACTAGTGAACGGCTGAGAGGAGTGAGTGCTGGGGAATGTGAATGGGAAACACAAACTGAAAGTCCATGAAAACCAACAGAGAAGTCCATGTAAACCTGACAATTACAGACAAGTTGGTAAGATCTTAAATGCTCACAATACCATGCTGTTATTTTGTGGCAAACAAACATAATTTATGTGTTAACAGCCACAATCTTTTGAATCTGGGCAAATTCCGGGAGACCTGAGCATGAGCCAGTAGAGAGTATCATGCCTGGATGATATTTGATTCCATCTACACAGACAGATGACGCATTAAGAACCGACCCAGGCTTTGTAATGTTTTGCGCGATTACTCTCTGAACGTTCGAAGGGAAAGAGACAAGCAAAACTGGGGTAACCTTTGTCATCTCAACTGATGGTCTGAAAAAAGAGCTACAGTCAAGGTGGTAACTAACTGCTTTCTGTTGTTTGGTAGCAAGTGTCATGGCAACATTTTTGAAGTTTTGCACATTGCCAATTGCCTTTTTAAAGAACTTGTGCTTCCCCTCAAAGTGCATTGTCCAAACATCAGACAGGGGACCAAATTTCCTTACAAGCTGAGGGTAATGTTCCACAATGTGATGCTTTGGCCTTAAACGAAAATCTGGAAATGTTGACAGCAGCAGCTGTCTGTGCTCTGCTATTTTACAGTCCAGGAAATGCAGTGTCTCCTCAGTATGCCTTGGTGCAACAGCTAGCTCAACCACATCTTTGTGAAGCATGACAATTTCCCAAGTGTTGTCACCCTCAGGGACACAGTGACCAATAAGAAATGGAAGGAGCCTTATGAGACACCAATTCTCATGGGCATTTCCACCAATGGTCCTTTTGGTGGAAAATCCCTTTCCAATAATCTGAGGTCGGTCTGTTTTGTCAGTAAATGTGTAGTTAAAGTACCTGATGGCCTGATTTAACATTTCTAGTGTGAAATACCCCTTGTCTATCAGGTCTTTAAGACAAAGGGACAACTCAGTTGGAACAATGCCTTCCAATATATCATGCAAGATGTCAGGAGGGTAACCAGTGACTGCATGAAAGTGCTCAAGATTCTCAGTTAAAGGACATGCTCTTTTCACACCATCAGTCTGACTCAATGCTGGGTCCTCTCTCACCTCCTGCACCTGCTTATCATGGGAGTCTTTGTCTCGGAGTTTAAAGAAACCAGAACATACCTCTTGGTGTTGTGTGTGAATACTGCTTGCCGAACAGAATCTGCAGAACTTGTCAACAGTGAAGCTCTCCAGGAATCCTGCAAGGGAGTGGGCACCAAGATTATCAGCAGCAACATATAAGACTGTGCCTTTCACACTCACCTAGTTGTTCCAAGTAGACACCATTTTGCTCCAATGACTTAAGATCATAGATAAGAGGTTGCAGAACTTTAGCGTAACCACACTCTTTGACTGTTGAGGTATTGAACAGTAGTGCAAGTTGGATTGAGTTAAGGGTTGACCTATATTTTGCAGGTATGTTGGCAATGACCCAGTATATGGCACACATTTTATGTTTCAGCTTTGATGTTCCTAGAGGATTGGCTACTTCAAAGTCATCAATGTAAAGTCTAAGAGCAATTGTGAACTCGTCCCTTGCAATAAGAGAGTTTTCATTAAAGCACTGCCCATCTACATATGATCTATATTCCTGTGGGACATGGACTTTTTCTGACATGGCTTTATCTAATATGTCAGTTTTGTTCAACAACTTCTGGAGCATGGGAACAATAGGGACATATGCTAAGTGTTTTTTTGCCTTTTTCCACACAATATTCAATGGGGTTCACCAGGAAACTCTCTACGTACATAGGCCGCTCTCCTTTTAGCAGTTCCTAGGGATCCATCTTTGGCACAAAATGCAATTATGTTACTTTCTGACATGACACTGGTAACCTCTCTCACAACTGTTTCATCGTTAAGGTGTTGGGATGGTACAGACCAAGTTTGAAGTCCATCGGATGAAATCTCTAGGAGGAGTTCGTTAAAGTATAGCACCTTGACTTTTAGGCCTACTTCCTGTTGCCACTAGGGGGCGCTATGACTTTAAGTAAATATCGGCCTTTATTTGTCCTCAGGTTCGGACTCTTATGAATCCTGAAAAGTTTCGAGGTAATCGGACAACGTACACTCGAGTTACACACACTTCCTGTTTCGGCGGCGAAACGCACAAAATGGCCGCCCCGCCACGGCCACGCCCTATGACGAAAAGTTTTTCTTTTAACAACTTTTCATCTTTAACTTCTTAAGATGGCACAGACCGAGTTTGAAGTTGATCGGATGAAATCTCTTGGAGGAGTTCGTTAAAGTACGACATGTGGAAATGGCCAAAATCGCACAAATTTCGAACTTTGAAATCAAAATGGCGGACTTCCTGTTGGGTTTAAGGTATGGCTCTAATGAAGTTTTCTGTACATCTCGACATGATACATATGTGTACCAAGTTTCGTGAGTCTACTTTAAACGCACTGCAGGGGCTCAATTTTCTTAACATTCTAGGGGGCGCTAGCGAGCCATTTTTGTGCGCCTATTCCCGAAACCCTTAAAATACATACATTTTCACCAGACTTGATGCGACCGCCAAATTTGGTGAGTTTTTGAATATGTTAAGGCCCTCAAAAAGCCAATTCATTTGACGGAAGAAAGAATAGAAAGATTAATTCCTTCAGTTTCAATAGGGCCTTCGCCGCTGTCTGCGCTCGGGCCCTAATAATAATTCCTTCAGTTTCAATAGGGCCTTCGCCGCTGTCGTCGCTCGGGCCCTAATAATTCCTTCAGTTTCAATAGGGCTTTCGCCGCTGTTGGCGCTCGGGCCCTAATAATAGAATAATAATTTCTTCAGTTTCAATAGGGCCTTCGCCGCTGTCGGCGCTCGGGCCCTAATTAAAGCTGCGAGCAGCGATGGACGGGCCCTCGTGCCTCTGCGCGTGTCGGGGTTACCGGCGGACGTCGCTCCTTGCGACCATGCATTTGCACGGCACTCAGACACCACAAATCGTCAACAATGAAAAGGGAACTCCCTGCCGAGTTCAACGATACCTCACACAAGACTCTACATCATACAGTTCATTATCTGTGAAAAGGGGCATAGGGGGCGGGTCAAACCATCACCAATTAAAAAGGAACTCTCTGCTGAGTTCAATGATATCTCACACAAGGGTCTACATCAAACGGGTCATTAGTTATAAAAGGGGGCGTGGCTAAAGCTTAGGGGGCGGGTCAAACCATCACCGATGAAGAAGGAAGTCTGTGCTGAGTTCAATGACACCTCACACAAGGGTATACCTTAAACGGTTCAAATGTTATGAAAGGGGGTGTGGCCTGAGTAATTGGGCGTGGCCATATTATAGGGGGCGGCTCAGTATCACATGTAGAAAACACATTCTGAGTTTCATGCAAATCGGATGATGTTTGTCATATAAGGCGCATTTCATGTTGCCAGCAGGGGGCGCTATTACCAAAAGTCAATTTTGGCCTGTAGGTGTCACTGCATGAAAAGTGGGATTTTCGTCAGTATTCGGCACTGTAGATTGTCGTGGAACTTCAGGTTTACGGCTGTACACGGCAATTTACAGGCAACACCGAAAACTGCCGGGAATTGTCGGAAATTGACGTGGGCCTTGCTTGGCAGTTGTCCCCCCATGACCCCCCCTCCCTCTAATTCTAGGGGAGGCTTTCACATGTAAATGAAAATGCTGTGAGCTATACAAATGCAAATCATGGTAGCAGCAGGGGGAGTTTTACCCCAGGTGACATTTTTCTAAAAGGTATTAACTTAATTTTAAGAAAATCTCTTAAAATAGATCAGACTCAGTATAGCCTAATTGTAGACTCTTCAATTTTAGCTTGAATTGATTTATTTAATGAAAGTATGCTAGATTAATTACAGTGTATATCATTAGTAATTACTAATGTTATGTAAAAAAGATACACAAAATAATTTATTTTAACAATTAATTTTAATCAGGCTTTGCCACAAAGGTAAAATGTGCATTCCATGCTCATAGCTCAACCACTGTGCATAGTGGCATGACTACAGTGGCCTTTCTTTGGTCTTGCTTTTCTAAGAGAAGTCTTTCTTCTGACACCAAAACACTGTGCTTCACATAAAGCATATCAGGTTTGTCATTGCATGACAAGGTCCCAAACATTTATCTTCTTAAAATACTGGCAAATTCAGCACCATATTCACATGTCCATGGCATATGAAGCTGTTGGCTCTGCTGAAATGGCCTCATAATCCAGACTTTAATTGTCCTATTAAGCTTTCCCAGTAATCCATTATAACTCACTGTAATTCACCTCCACACCAGTGTGTGCGCTGTTCGCGCCCTGCTGGTTAATCTGCTCCTCTTTGTTTCTCTATCACTCTGCCCGCCCCCTACCCCCGCCTTCACTGCTTTGATTTGAAAAATAGCGGCGGGAGATTGCGGGAGATGAGTCTGAGAGTTAGAGCAAAAACTGCCGAAATATGGGAATATTTCAGGCCAACTGGTAAAAGAGTTGTCGGTACACTCTGTCAAACTTCACTTGGAAACACACAGGAGTTGTTCAAGACATTTGGAGCGGGTTTTTTCTCTCCTCCGTGGCTCCAAAGATGCGCTCACAGAGAAGAAGTCAACGTAAGTATATGATTATTAATGAAACGGCGAGCTAGTCTGTACTGTTTATTAACTCTTGATCGTACAATGACTGTATTTGGATGTTAAACAGGCTACTTAGACTTGGCAGTAATGTTTTAAACCACACCAAGTTTAAACGCGACTAGCACAGAGCTGTGTGTCTGGGCAACCTGGCTGCTTTCAGCGCCATTCATTACAGAGCTAAGCGGGTGAGTTGTTTATAAAAGTGTATTTTTTTGCCTCGTAATTTCCAGAAAGCAGTCGCCTTCTTCACAACTCTGAGATAAACTGTAGCAGGCGCTACGAACCGGAGCAAGGGTAAGATTTAAAGAAAATATGCTTTCATTAAATGAATTGCATTACTTCTTCTGTATAAGGACATAGATACGTTAATAGATACCGATCTTAAACATTTTTTTTACAGACTAACCTCGCCTCATAACGAGGCTGTGACCTATATTTGCTCGGAGCTGTCTGCAAGTCCAGATTTACATGACGCTAATTACGCCATTGTGTGTAAGTAATTTTTACTTTTTCATCTTTCCTTGTTTAATTTTACTGTGACTTATGTTTTTTTATTCATACCACTCTCATTTCATTGTTTTCCAGCTGCCTGTAAACTACGAGACAGCACGCAGGAGCTTCAGGTAGAAACAACCAGATGTGGCATCGCGGGCAGAAGCAGGCAGAGAAGAAAAGAGGGTAAGATTAAATCTGTTTGGTTAATGTGAATATTTTTCAGGTGCATTCATAGATGTGTTGTGTCCATAAGCGGTATATCACACAGTACTGATTATCTTTATTGATTTATTTTACAGCTGCTGGAAGCGAGACAGTGTGCTGGCTGCGCCTGAGGTGGACATTTGGAAGTGCGCCACCATACAACCGGACAACGCACCACAGACGTCTGCTAAATCGACCGAATGCTGCCGGTTACCTACAGCTCCGAGGCGGCCGCGAGGGCTTGACGGTGCTGCTTCTCGTGAGCGAGGGATATTTGTTGTGTGTGCTGTATGTCTCCGATGCTTTGTACGCAGTTTTTTTTCTGATTGCGTTTGTGTTTTGTGTCAATACAGCTCTATCTTTGAATAAACAGCACGTTCCTGGCAAATCATTTTAGTTTGGATAACCATGACATGAATATACAACATAGCATATATGAAATAAATATATAATACATAAATAAATATATATATATATTTTTATTATTATTATTATTATAATAATGGCCCAGGTTGACCAATAGCCTAACCCATGACAGACCTGTCAACCAATCACGAGAGATTTTTCTTGTTTAAAAGTAGTGGTTTCAGCCAATAGCGAGTGAGGAAATTCCAGCCAGGCCAGACGTTCTCTGGCCAGGCGTCTATTCATATTCTAATTAGATCCATTAACACCTCCGCGGGGGCTCTCCACATACGTCATGGTTCGTTTCCGACAATTTGTGGCACAGACGAACGTGACGTTCGCAGCCTGTAAATTGTCGATAACTGCCGAAAATTAGGGGGATTTCCGGGCGTTTACAGGCGTTTACGGGGACGGAAATCTCACTTTTCATGCAGTGTGTCCTCAGGCCTGGACCCTTGTGATTCGTGAGAAATTTCTGGCAGATACGACAACGTACACTCAAGTTACAACAACTTCTTTGTTCATCACTAAACACTAATAATTCCTTCAGTTTCAATAGGGCCTTCGCCGCTGTTGGCGCTCGGGCCCTAAATATGATGCAATATTTGTGATAGCCCCAAGATAGTAGCGGCATTCTGCAGATGATGATTTATGGAAAGCTTAAGGCAAAATGTTGATGCTTTTGAAGTCTTCATCGAGTAAGAGAACATTGTTACTTCCAGAAATACGCTGATCTTCAAGTGTTGACATGACATTTTTATGTCTGCCTGCCTGTGTTTTCCTTAAGAAAAATGTTCAAGTCTGCACTCAGGTCTGAAAGGTTTTAACTGTATTCACTCCTTTGTAACTGCTTTGAATTTAATTGCAAACCCGCGATGTGTGCGCAAACACTGAACAACAATCACAAACACTAATATCACTCTTATTGCCAGTTTTCTCCAGTCTGTTCAAGCCTTGGTTGCATTGTCTGTCTCCCGCACTCTGTCACTTTGTGTGTGTGTTTAAACAGGGCTCTGTGTTTGCTTGTGCAGGCACTCTGAAGCATCTGTGTTTACCATCTCAACAGTAAGCGAGAGATTGAGAGACTGAGATAGACAAACCGTGCACGCACACAGACATGCCAGCCTGTGCAGTCTCTCTTTCGGTCTGTCCTTCCATCTCTCTTTCCAGTGATCGAAAAATAAGGCTTAAAACTGTTTCTAGTTTGTGTGTTTAAATACAATGGCATGACAGTAATGATGCTTATAAATTAATTTTTACTGAATAATAGACCCTTGTTAATTAATCATTAACCGTTATCGTAACCCTTCAAGCAGGCAACGGAGTCCTAGTTCACCCGTCTGGGAGGCTTTGTCCGTGCAACCGACAAGTCTGTTGCAGTCTGCGTAGCATATATCCTGTCATACTGTGTGTAGGATTAGCCAATTTAACCCACCAGTCCACATCGATATAGTGGCATATGTCACATATCTCTCCCCTGTCAGCACTGTCCAGCAGAGAGCCATGGACTTTGCAAAGAAAAGAGCAGCTTGAAACACAATTTGCTAGTCCAAAGCAGTGTTTCCCATACATAGGTTCTAATTGGGCGCCCCGCTAAGGTAGATTAAAGCCCGAGACACACAAAGCCGATAATCAGCCGTCGGCAGTCTGGCGAGGTCAGTGACTCGAGTCTGTTCGGTGTGTTCCGTGCTGTCGTCCGTCCGAGGGGCCATTGGCCTTCATTTTGGCCGATTTGACATGTTGAATCAGAAGGCGGGCACTGCTGGCAGTCGGACTCAAATGACCAATCTGATTGGTAGAGTGCTAACCCGGAAACAAGGAATGGGATGAGCGTGACTAGAGTCTCTTAAAATCTGACGAAAATCTTTTAAACTTACCTTGTCAATCTGAAATGAAGACAGATTCAGCAACTGCATGACCTTAAAATTTTTTCAGAAACATGTTTTGGTGAACTATTTTAGTACAATATGAGATCGTATTCTGAACAAGCTGCCACGACAGTCTGTCTTTGAATTTTCGGAGAAACCAGACCCACGTGATGCGTTCGTCCAATCAGCTGCCGGTTTTCATTTTTGGGTGACAATACAGATTAGCGCTGCCTGCTGTAATGGAGACGTATTACGTCTTGTCGCTTTGGTGTGTTCCGACTGGGTCTGGTCGGTGTGTCTGGGCCTTAAGACCCACGTGGTAGATAAAATCTGAATTACATTTTTTTTCCAATTTACAATGTATTTTTACAGGGCACACAGTCCCTCCTCCTCGTGAAGCCATGCACCGTGTGCATGACACAGAGTCATTGATTCACTTCAGGCTCAGAGGCTAATGTTAGTAGTAGCAGTAGACGGTTTAGTTAGTTACAATATCTTTGGTAGTAGCATGCTAATTGTGGTGTTGAGGCTTGCTGAATGCCTCATGTACTGATAAAGTGTAAAAACATTGCAGCCACATCGCTGTGAAAGCGCCCCTCAGTCTGGATGTTCACCCTCTCCGCAGCAGTCTGCTCCGCTCCATATATTTATAATGGAGTTCACCGGAGCTAACTGCTAAGCCTCTTATCTGTTCTTATTGACTCAAGCCCAAATAAAATACGCAATTTTATTATGTTGGCTGTAAAAGTTTTAAACTAAAATTCATAGTTGTTTCAATGACAGAAATCTGTTCAGATGAGATCCTCATGAGTGCAACACAGACATGTATAGTACAAAACAGCATGTTTACCGTTATTAGGATCCCCCAACCACAGATTAAAACACTTTTTTTTAAGAACGAACAATGATCTATAACTTTAGATAGCGTTAGTCTAATATGATTTAATTCAACAGGAGTTAGAGGAGACAGTGTTGAGATTCATAATAACATGTAACTATATGGACCATAGTATAGTTTTAAGGTTAAGTTGTTAATATATATTAAATTTGGGCTCTGGGAAAACAGGTATTTTATCTGCTGAACCATACATTTTTTTTGACGAACCAACCAGATTTGATTGACAGAGGATATCAATGGCTACACTTCATCTGTATTAGAGTCCGGATCGGCCCGCGTCCGACAGAGCAGTAACCGAACCCGGCCTGAGCATTAAAGTATTTATGTCCTAGCCGACACAGTTAAAATCTTGTTTGTGTGGAAAGCCCGCTTTTATTAAAGGGATACGCCACCGTTTGTTGAAATAGGGCTTATCACGGTCTCCCCTAGCTATAGATAGGTGGGCCAACGCATATTTTGTGCATGCATTGTTTTAGTCCGGTGCAACACCGGCAGCGCCACCGCTAGTTAGCTTAGCATAGTGAATGGAATCCTATGTTGCCGGTTGGCACGTTGTGAGTAAAAGTGAGCCAACAAAAGACAAAAAAACAACCTAATTACTTGCACTGAGACAAAAAATGCGTTGGCCCACCTATCTACAGCCAGGGTAGAGGGTGATAAGCCCTATTTCAACAAACGGTGGCGTATTCCTTTAAGCAACTGTAGGAAGGCATTTGGAAATGCATCAGCGCACACGGGGCAACAAGCGCACGTTAACACAAGCACGCACCTACATAATAAGCTTTTTTAAATTTAAAATGTTCAATGCCTTATTGCGCTGATGTGACCGAGGCCGACCTGAACCTGAACATCATTTCTAAATATCTGTCCGAACCCGGCCCGGCTCGTCAGGTAACGTCGGGTCCCGACAGGCTCGGTTTGGGTATCCATCCTCTAATCTGTATCATCTTCTAGTCTGGTTAGTTTAATAAGTATATAGTTATTTCTTTCTAAATTATCTGTTAATGTTATGTAGTCATTGTTTTCAATAGTTCATAAGCCTTTGCTTGACTAGTTTATTACTGAAACCATCCATCACATGCCGTGCCATCACATCCTGTGCTACCCACTACCACAAGTAAATTCTCAACCTGTGGGACACTGCAAAGTTAGGACTAGCAAGTTAACTAGAAGTTAAGGAATATATTGTATAGCCTATTTTTCTTGTACATTGCAATATATTTTGTTTTATTAATAAAAAAAGACTGTCAATGCAATTTTACTTTAAAACCAATGACTCATGATCAGTCATTAGGTTTAAGCCTGATTACTTTAAAGACTTGATCTCCCCTTAAGCCTAAAGTGGAGGAGTCTTGATAAGACCAAAAGCATATTTAAATCTAGAGCAGGCAAATATACTGCTTTTAAGCAGGGGGTTATTATGAAGGAATAAGTCTCAAACTCGGAATCCAGACAGACTTGAATGTGGTCTTGCCTGACATGGGTTCCAAGTAAGACTTACCTGTCTTGTTGTGGGACTCAGATATCTGGACTTTGAATTTGACTATCTTGACTTGGAACATGATTTTACTTTCCTGATTTGGGGTTTCATTGGGACTTGCCTGTCTAGACTTTACAATTTGGACTATGAACCCAATGTTTTGGACTCTCTTGGCTTTTTTTTTTCATTTGAATCGACTGTGTTGACTTGAGACTTACTGGGTAGATCCCAAGTCTCTTATTTGATATCTCCTCGCTTGAACCGGAAGTCATTCTGGTCCGCCATGTTGAAGGCTGTCTGAAAGGTCTAATTGCTGCCCTGAGGAGCAGGGATCGAGGAGTGATCTCTGGGGAGCTATAAGCGAGGATACACTAGCGCAGCCTTGCCGGAAGCAATGCTGATAAAAGTTGATGTCAACTCCACTCCATACAGCTGACGAATTTGAACTGGATGGCGGAGAAACAGCTAAGGTGTAAGGCTGCGTTCAACAGCCTACTTCGGCCGTCAGACGGCTCTGCAAAAACACAGGTCTTTCCATTTGTATGGAATTGGGGTAGTGCATTTAGGCTGGGGGGAGGGTAGGGGGGGGACATGCAAAGAAACGCAGTGGGCCAGCGGCGAAAAGTTGAGAGCAATTCAACTTTTGTATAAACGCAACCCCACGTCACGCTGATACAGGATAAACCATAATTAATTGTTCTGTATGATATGTGAATTTGACTATCATGACTTGGAACATGATTTGAGATTTGACTGTCCTGACGTGGGGCTTATTATGGGACCTGCCTTGCATTTGGACTTAATGGTTTTGACTACATTATATATTTACTAGGGCTGTCATCGTTTACAATTTTAATCGCGATTAATCACATGATTGTCCTAGTTTTCTTTCAAGTTTTTAATGCTCAAGTGGTATTTGAGACGAAGTAATTCAATTCACATAGACAGCACATGCACATAACTTTAGTCTTGTGAAGAGAACCATCTGAGAGGGTTTTGAAACTCAGCTTGCCAAAAAAATTACACCAAGATGGCGCCGCAGAATGGTGACACGGTGTGTTGGTGCGCTCTGTTTTGTTTTGTTTTGTGTTTTAACTATGTTTCTTGCGATGGTACCCGTATCTCATTCACCAGTGAAGAGCTCGTGAACTTCAGGGGAACAATACCATCGGACTTATTTCCCACTTTTCTTCTCCCTTCACTGGAAATTTTGGACATTCTGGTCAAAGGTGCGCTCACCTTTGCTCATGCAGCGAAACGCCGGAGGAGAGGGAAACGGACCGGTGTGCTTGTGCGTCTCCGCCAGCGAGGATTACGCACACCATTACCGGGAATATTCCTCTCTAACGTGCGCTCACTGCCCAACAAACTGGAGGAACTACAACTGCTGTTGGTCAGAAACAGGGACTTTTTCTCATCTGCTGTTTTGTGCTTCACGGAGACGTGGCTCTGTGGATTAATACCGGACTCTGCGCTGCAGCTGGCAGGCTTCCAACTCTACAGAGCGGACAGAGACACGGACCTCTCCGGCAAAAACTAAAGGTGGAGGAATCGGTTTCTACATCAATAGCGGTTGGTGCAACGACGTGACAGTGATCCAGCAGCATTGTTCTCCTAACCTGGAATATTTCATTATAAACTGTAAGCCTTTTTATTCACCCCGTGAGTTCGCGTCATTCATCCTGGTCGGTGTTTACATCTCACCGCAGGCCAACGTGCAGGGACGCGCAGCGCATGCTTGCCGACCAGATTCTGTGCGTGGAGCGGACCAACCCGGAGTCCCTAGTTATTGTCCTTGGTGACTTTAATAAAGGGAACCTCACTCACGAACTCCTAAATATAGACAGCATATTAAATGCCCGACCAGAGAGGAGAACATTCTGGATCACTGTTACACCACAGTCAGGGATTCTTATCACGCCGTCCCCCGTGCTGCACTGGGACACTCTGACCACGTCATGGTCCACCTGATCCCCACCTACAGGCAGAAACTAAAGCTCTGCAAACCTGTTGTGAGGACATCAAGGAAGTGGACCAGTGAGGCTGTGGAGGATCTCCAGTCGTGTTTGGATTCTACTGACTGGGATGTGTTCAGGACTGCTACCAACAGTCTGGATGAGTACACAGAGGCTGTGACGTCATACATCAGCTTCTGTGAGGACTGCTGTGTTCCATCATGCACCAGGGTGAGTTACAACAATGACAAACCCTGGTTCACAGCCAAACTCAGAAGGTTAAGGCTGGCTAAGGAAGACTCGTTCAGGAGTGGGGACAAAGACAGATTTAAAGAGTCAAAGTACAAGTTTAGCAAGGCGGTGAAGGAGGCTAAACGACGATACTCTGAGAAACTCCAAAACCAGTTCTCAGCTAATGACTCTGCAACTGTCTGGAAAGGACTTAGGCAGATCACCAACTACAAGCCTAAAACCCCCCCACTCCTTCGATGACCGACACCTAGCCAACAACCTGAACGAGTTCTACTGTCGATTTGAAAGACAAAAGGTCAGTCCTGACACCATCCCCCCACGACACCTCCCTACAGCTACAGCCACTGTGCATCACCTCCACCTCACCCACCTCAGCAGGGCCCTGGGCCCCCCCCACCAATGCCCTCCTTAAAGGTCTCCACCTCCACCCCCCTACCCACCTCAGTGACGACTCTCTCCATCCACGAGAGGGACGTCAACAGACTCTTTAGGAGACAGAATCCCAGGAAAGCTGCTGGACCAGATGCTGTCTCCCCATCATGCTTGAAGCACTGTGCTGACCAGCTGTCTCCAGTGTTCACAGACATTTTTTAACACCTCACTGGAGACATGTCACGTGCCAGCCTGCTTCAAGACCTCAACCATCATCCCTGTCCCCAAGAAGCCAAGGACCACAGGACTTAATGACTTCAGACCCGTCGCCCTGACCTCTGTGGTTATGAAGTCCTTTGAGCGCCTTGTGCTTTCACACCTCAAAGCCATTACCGACACCCTCCTGGACCCCCTGCAGTTTGCCTACAGAGCCAATAGGTCTGTAGATGATGCAGTCAACCTGGCCCTCCACTACATCCTCCGGCACCTGGACTCTGCAGGAACCTACGCCAGGATCCTGTTTTTTGGACTTCAGCTCTGCCTTCAACACCATCATCCCTGGCTCTGCTCCAGGAGAAGCTCTCCCAGCTTGGTGTGCCTGACTCCACCTGCAGGTGGATCACTGACTTTCTGTCTGACAGGAAGCAGCATGTGAAGCTGGGGAAACACGTCTCCAACTCACAGACCATCAGCACTGGATCCCCTCAGGGCTGTGTTCTTTCGCCTCTGCTCTTCTCCCTCTACACCAACAACTGCACCTCCAGTCATCAGTCCGTCAAGCTTCTGAAGTTCGCGGACTGACACCTCTCTCATCGGACTCATCTCTGATGGAGACGAGTCCGCTTACAGGTCGGAGGCTGACCACCTGGTGAAGTGGTGCAACCAAAACAATTTAGATCTCAACGCTCAAAAGACAGTGGAGATGGTTGTGGACTTCAGGAAGAACCCAGCCCCACCTGCCCCCATGACCCTCTGTGGCTCCACAATTAACATTGTGGAGTCTTTCCGCTTCCTGGGAACTACAATCTCCCAGGACCTCAAGTGGGAGCTGAACATAAGCTCCCTCGTCAAGAAAGCACAACAGAGGATGTACTTCCTGCGGCAGCTGAAGAAATTCAACCTGCCAAAGACAATGATGGTGCACTTCTACACAGCCATCATTGAGTCCATCCTCACATCCTCCATCACCATCTGGTACGCTGCTGCCACTGCCAAGGACAAGGGCAGACTGCAGCGTGTCATTCGGTCAGCTGGGAAGGTGATTGGCTGCAATCTGCCGCCGCTCCAGGACCTTTACGCCACCAGGACTCTGAAGCGTGCTGGAAAGATTGTGGCTGACCCCTCCCACCCCGGACACAAACTCTTTGAGCCCCTCCCATCTGGCAGGAGGCTGAGGTCCATCAGGACCAAAACCTCCCGCCACATGAACAGCTTTTTCCCCTCCGCCACTAGCCTTATTAACAAGGCCCGGAAACCACCGTGACTCTCCTTCATGCCACTGTTCTCTCTGCTCTAATGCTCTTTGCTCTTTATTTATCTATTTTATTTTATTTCTATCTTTATTTTTAATTTAATACATACTGTGTACATATACTTATATTGTTTACCTATACTTATATTGTTTAATATTACATTTAGAGAATGTGTGATGTGCACCAGCAACACCAAAACAAATTCCTTGTATGTGTCAAAAAACGTACTTGGCAATAAAACCCTTTCTGATTCTGATTCTGATTCTGATTCAAAAGACCCTTTTCTTTATCCATTTCTGCTCAAGGAGCTTTGTTTCTGCTAGCCATCCACTCCCGTTCATGGATGTATTATAAGACCTGTAAGACCCGTTCCACCGTCTTGTCTCCAAACTATGGAGTGAAATTACAGAACGTGTGTCGGTTAATTGTGCGTTAAAAAATAGTGGAGTTAAAAGGAATTTGTGTTAACTTGCTATTAACGTGTTAATTTTGACAACCCTAATATTTACATATTTTTCTCATTTCTAGACAGCAGCTCTTAATTTAGGTATTTTCCTTGTGCAGTTTCTGTTTCACATTATTTTGTTGCAATATCTAATTTACCTCCACATTCCTCTCTCACAAAACTTACGGTCTTTTCCTTAAATCTATGGCTATATCGACACTACGTTTTTGTTTTGAAACATTTTCTTTACATTTACACCTGCCGTCTTAATTACTTTGAATTACAGCCGTTTCTGACCTTGTTTGTTGATGCTAGTAGCATTGCATTGAAGAAAGCTATAATTTGAGCAATTTGCGAAAATTCCATTAAAATTTAAAAGTAAGGCAAGGTAAGGCAAGGCAGCTTTATTTATATAGCACATTTCAGCAACAGGGCAATTCAAAGTGCTTTACATAAAACATGAAAGAGCAGTTAGAAAACAATTAGTAGTAGTAGTGGGACTATAGCTTATGTCTTTCTTTTCCTTTTTTTTCTTGTGTGTGTACGTGCATGGTCTTTGGTATGCGTTTACAGGTGTGTTAGTATGGACGGAGATTATACTTTCTGTTTTTAAATGCTGTTTTAAATGAAAACATAGTATTGTGGAAGTAGCTTACATTGTCCTTTTCCTTTGTTTCTCCTTTTCTTCACTTATCTCTTTTATGTCCCTCCCTGTTCTCTGGCTTTTTCTGTTCTTATGGCTTTTAGCCAGTTGTTTTTGACAGAACTTCAGTCTTGTTGTTTTAACCTGTGAAGCACCTTGGTCAGCCATGGTTGTTTTTAAGCGTGCTATATATAAATAAATTGATTGATTGATTGATTGATTGATTGGTGACACCAAGTAAATCAAACTGTGTATAAGAAGGCATAAGGAAGTCAATATAGAAATAGATGACAAATATGTGTATGTGTGTGTGTTTGTATGCTCTATATACATGTGTTTTCCAGGTCTGTGTTCATTTTAATATGTTCTCGATGTGTGCATCTGTGTACTTCTGTGTGGATGTGTATTTGTGGAATAGAAAGGAGAGTTTGTGAAAAAAAGAAAATGAAAAAGAAATAAAGAAAGAAGGAAATAGTTGTCTGTGACTTTTGTCTCCCTCTTAATGTCCTATCAGGATTTTGGTGTTAGGTCATTGTTATTTTTAAGCTGAGGCAGCTGGGGAACACTGTTTACATGTGTGTGTGTGTGTGTGTGTCTCTCTCTCTCTGTGTGTGTTTAGTCTTTAAAATGTCTGACAGGGTCCAAGTACTGCAGGGATTATGCTAGACACATCTTGAATACACAAGAGGTGGTGGTGATGGCACAGTGGATATGACACATGCCTTTAGTGTGGGAGACTGGGGTTCGATTCCCACTGCAATACATCAACCAATGTGTCCCTGAGCAAGACACTTAACCCCTAGTTTCTCCAGAGGTGTGCAACCTATGACATATATAGCAATTGTAAGTTGCTTTGGATAAAAGCATCAGCTAAATGACATGTAATGTAAAAAGACAAGCATGTTATTATCCATAAGCCTCATATAAGTTGGAGAATTGTCCTCTTTCACAACACTTTGCTTTTGGCTCGAGCTGGTGTAACCTGTGTGATTCAGTGGAGAAAAAGGAATAATTTTTAATGTCATCAAAAGCACAATTAAAGCTTGGCCATATTACTGCTGCTGGTGTTGTCATAATATAAAGTAAAGACAGCTTACAACTGAGATTAATGTTGACTTATGAGTTCATTTAATGACTCACTTCCCATACTGATACCATTAAAACTGGACATGCACATTTTATAAAACTTAGCCCCTGCAAAGTTAGCTGTTTCAGTTGAAATGGCATCAAAAAAGCTATGATGCTTCTATTATGCTTTCATTTAGCTGGACACCTGTTTCCTTGTGGGGCCATTGGTGGAATGCATTGCAGGCAAGTTTCCAGGGGACACTTCAAAGTCATGCACACATCTGGCTTGCTTTGACACTGCAGTTTCATAACTGTTTTTTGAAGTCGGCTATCCGTCAGTGGTGTTGGGAAATGAGCTTTTTCATGTCATTTCATTGACATTGTATGATTCTGATAACAATTTAGAAAATTAAAAATTATATAATAATAGGAAAACATGTTTTCTTATTGTGTTGTGTTTTCTTAACTTATTTTCTTAACGTGTTGTGTTTCTTAATGTGTTGTGTTTTCTTAATGTGTTGTGATGTGATCTATTTGCATGTGTTCTTAAGTTGCAGTGCGTTGGCCTCTCAGGGCCACTATACAAAGGTGCTATGAGCAGAAAAATTTAATTGTCAAATCAATATTAATTTTACAATTTTGTTTGTTTATTTAGGATCCTCATTAGCTTCTGCGTTGTATTGGAGCTATTCTTCCTGAGTTCCTTAGTTAGTTAATACAAAGATAGAATCAACACGGCCTTGTTGTAATATTTTACTAAATTGGGATATGTCATGCAACCTGTTGTTTGAACAAAGTTCAACTACATGGTCTATTTCAAATTATTTCAGAAAATTTATTTGGTGAATAGATAATGAGATCTGACATTTCTACCATGTTTTTCCTGGTTCAAAATTAGAAGCATGCACCAATCTGACCATTAGTCTGGTCAGGTAATGGAAGGATATAAGTTGATGTATGAGTGTTGAAGAGAATTATCAGTCATCTGTTGTACCTGCTACCAGATGCAATGTGTCTGTCTCAAGCAATTCATATAGAGCCTTGGCAGACCACAGTAAGAGAAGAGCTCTTGTGGGCTTGCAAGGCTAGTTGCTTCCTGTAACAATGAGTTTGGAATCCAAAGCCTCCAAAGACACACACCAAATTCCAGGGATTTTAAAACATGTAATCTAATTATAGCAATTAAAAGTCCAATCATATTTAAAAATGTCTAAAAAGAATGGTTACAAAATTCCTTTGTTGAAAACAGGAGGAGTAAAAAAAATGTCCTCCTGTCCTCGTCACACTCACTGCTCCGCCGTACACTGCAGACGAGAGCTGCATCAGTACCTTTTTTTACACACACACACACACACACACACACACACACACACACACACAGTTTACAAAACCTGGTATTTTTTAGTCCGACTCGATTCAAAAGCGCTTTTGCACACCTCTTTTCTGTAACAGGTGCATTGTAAAAGGTAAAGGTTACTAGGAACACTTGTTGAAGAAGTCAAAAATGCAAATACTTTATTTCACAACGTTTCGGTCACACAGACCTTCCTCAGTTCGACCCAACAATACTTAAACGACTAGGCAGAGGTCTTAACTCTCTCTCTTCACTGCTGGCTGTACTGTCTATAGACTACTCATCTCGCCAGTTTTGTTTGTGTCACTCTACTTCCTAGTTTGTTCCTCTCACTCCTGGCTGGCATGCTGAGGGGACGAGGTTGATGTGGAGCCTGGGGAGCAGTGCTCTGTCTGCGGTCACTTGCCAACATGGTGTGTAACATACTGCTGCCGTACCTTTCCTTCTTCCTCAGTGACTTCATCACAGTGCCTCCATAGATACGCTTGAAGGAAATTATACATGAATGACAACACAGACACACATCTCATGGGGCCTCATGTATCAACGCTAAGTATGCATGAAAAGGTTACGTATTCTGGCTTTCACGCCATAATGCAAACTCTAGGGCAGCAGTGAGAATGTGCGGGCCGTCCGCAAAGTCTTGTCTGGCTCTGTAACGTGGCGAATCCAAACTGAAAAGTGCCGAAACTCACCATTTATTACAAAATAAAGTTTCCACTCCAGTTACTGTCATACATCTATGACATCTATGAAAAGAAATATAATTCATAGGCTACTTAATTAGGGCTGCAGCTATCGATTATTTTAGTAATCAAGTATTCTAACTAGGGTTGGGTACCGAGACCCGGTGCTAATACGGCACCAGTGCCTTAATGTACAGTATCTATACACTCTAAGAAATAAATATGTAAAATGACAGAAAAAGTACTGGCAGCTCATTACCTATGGAGGATATATTTATTCATAATTCAAATTGAAAGTCCAAAGAGAAAACGAAGCAACATCAAATTAAAAATATTATTATTTTAATACGCTACTAGGAAAAATCATGCCATAATTAAATTTAAAAAAGAAAAAGGAAACTGAAAAGCAAAGTGAAAATGTAAAGTCAAATTTAAAAAGCAAAGCTTAAATGTAAATGCTTAAACTGAAATCTATTGAATGACAGAAACATCAAATATGAAACTCAAAATGTGAAATGGAAAAGCTTAAATAGAAATACTTAAATTAAAATCTCAAATAGAAAAAAAGAAATAATTTTGCACTTAATAATTTTCAGTTTTCAATTTGAAGTTTTATCTTTTGAATTTTACATTTGGTAATTGCCTTTTCACATTTTAAGATTCACCATTTCTATTTCTATTTAACATTAAGGCTTTTCATTTTGAAGTGACACTTGTCAATTCAAATGAGGAGGCGTGGCCCAACGGCTGGTGGGAGGGTTGAGAGACTTCCAGCTGACAGCAGGGTCTCTGAGATTCACTGGCCAGCCAGCGAGTAGGCAATGCCGGCCGCAACCAGCTAGCTTGTCACGTTAGACTGAAGGTACTCTAGTCAGACAATTTTCGTCCGCTATTTCACCACTAAATTCACTTCTGAGAACGTTTTAGGCAAGAAATGAACTGTTTAGATTTCGAATATAGGGTGTTTTGTGAAAATCGTTGCAGAATTGACAATTTACTTGAGTTGAAAAGCTCAGTAAAGTGATGTGACAGCCAGCTGACGCCTCCCAGGGCCGCTACCTTGTTGCTCGGCCAGTCATGCTCGGAGACTCCGCTGTAAGCTGGAGGTCTCTCAGACCGGTCTCGTAAATAAGAGGCTTTTATTTCGCGGATCGTTTGTTTAAATATCACAAAACATGTCCAACATAAGATTAACGGGAACCTGTGGTTCACTGAATTTTTGAAGTTAAACTCACACACACACACACACACACACACACACACTCACACGGCCACACCATGATCCACACCTAAATGTAGGTCCGCTGCAACTCTCAGTTCTTTTAAATCAAGGCTGAAGACCTTTTCTTTTTGGGAGAGCACCTAGCTGCTTTAGATATCGACTGTAGAAATGGTTGGGTCACGGCATGTCTGAGAGTACTGAATTTAGATTTATTTATAGATTTAGATGTCTGTGTGGCTGGAGGGAGATGTAGTTAAACTCTCCCGGCTATTACTCGAGAGTCTGCTCTTGAGACTTTGCTCTAATTCTCGGGACACTTAGGGCAGGATTCGGGATTCGGGACAATTGCTTGGATTTTGGGACTGTCCCAAATCTTTTGGGACATCTGGTCACCCGAGAGACTTCCAGCTGACAGCGGGGTCTCTCACGTCAGACTGGAGAGTCCGACAATATAGCAGAGCAATTGTGCAATTGGCCATACATTTTTGTAAAACTTCCCATTTTCAAACTCTACAGTTGATTTCTCGCATAAAAAAGTCTCAGAAGTGAATTTAGTGGTGAAATAATGGACGAAAATTGTCGGACTTGAGACCCTCCAGTCTAACGTGACAAGCCAGCTGGTTGCGGCCGGCATTGCCTACTCGCCAACCAGCCAGTGAAGCTTAGAGACCCCACTGTCAGCTGGAAGTCTCTCGACCCTCCCAACAGCCGTTGGGCCACGCCTCCTCACAATGACAAGTGTCACTTCAAAATGAAAAGTCTTAATGTAAATAGAAATAGAAATGGTGAATCTTAAAATGTCAAAAGGCAATTACCAAATGTAAAATTCAAAATATAAAACTTCAAGTTGAAAATTATTAAGTGCAAAATTATTTATTATTATTATTAATTTAAAATTAATTATATTATTTTATATATAATATATTATTTATTTGAGATTTTTAAGTATTTCTATTTAAGCTTTTCCATTTCACATTTTGAGTTTCATATTTGATGTTTCTGTCATTCAATAAAAGATTTCAAAGATTTCAGTTTAAGCATTTATATTCAAGCTTTGCATTTTAAATTTGACTTTTTACATTTAACTTTACATTTTCAAATTATCATTTTACATTTCAACTTTGCTTTTTCAGTTTCCTTTTTCTTTTTTAAATTTAATTATGGCATGATTTTTCCTAGTAGAGTAGTAAAATTATGTTTTCAATTTGATCTTGCTTCATTTTTTCTTTCAATTTACAGTAAAAAAAACATAACATTTTCTGTTATTTAATGGTGTACCTACGGTAAAAAAAACACAACATTCTCTGTGAATCTTACATTCAAATAACGGCAAATGTACTGGCAGCTCATTACCGGGACTTTGTCCTGTAATTAAAAAATTGCGATTTATATTCAAGCTTTGCATTTTAAATTTGACTTTTTACATTTAACTTTACATTTTCAAATTATCATTTTATATTTCAACTTTGCTTTTTCAGTTTCCTTTTTCTTTTTTAAATTTAATTATGGCATGATTTTTCCTAGTAGAGTTGTAAAATAATGTTTTCAATTTGATCTCGCTTCATTTTTTCTTTCAATTTACAGTAAAAAAAACATAACATTTTCTGTTATGTAATGTGTACCTACAGTAAAAAAAACATAACATTTTCTGTTATTTAATGGTGTACCTACGGTAAAAAAAACACAACATTCTCTGTGAATCTTACATTCAAATAACGGCAAATGTACTGGCAGCTCATTACCGGGACTTTGTCCTGTAATTAAAAAATTGCGATTTATATTCAAGCTTTGCATTTTAAATTTGACTTTTTACATTTAACTTTACATTTTCAAATTATCATTTTACATTTCAACTTTGCTTTTTCAGTTTCCTTTTTCTTTTTTAAATTTAATTATGGCATGATTTTTCCTAGTAGAGTAGTAAAATAATGTTTTCAATTTGATCTCGCTTCATTTTTTCTTTCAATTTACAGTAAAAAAAACATAACATTTTCTGTTATGTAATGGTGTACCTACAGTAAAAAAACATAACATTTTCTGTTATTTAATGGTGTACCTACGGTAAAAAAAACACAACATTCTCTGTGAATCTTACATTCAAATAACGGCAAATGTACTGGCAGCTCATTACCGGGACTTTGTCCTGTAATTAAAAAATTGCGATTTTCTAATTTAAGGTTTAACTACAGTAAATAAGGAAGACCATTTTTGTTAATATTACTTACAGCAATACAAATTTAACTTTTCTGTTAATTAATAGTGTACGTATAGTGGTAATACATTTCTGTAAAACATTTTAAACAAATCTGTGATGAAAGAAGATTTTTATTAACTCATCTTTCAAAATTCCTTAAAGGAACACGCCGACTTATTGGGACTTTAGATTATTCACCGTAACCCCCAGAGTTAGACAAGTCGATACATACCCTTCTCATCTCCGTGCGTGCTGTAACGCTGTCTGACGGCTCCAACATTAGCTTAGCCCAGCACAGATCCTGGAGGTGAATGGTTTCAGTAATCCTACTGCTCCAAATTGTGACAAAAGTGACAAAATAACTCCAACATGTTCCTATTTACATGTTGTGATTTGTAGAGTCACAGCATGTACACAAAACAACGTAACATGAAACACAGCCATCTTCTACCCGTAAACAAACCGGGAACTATATTCTCATATCACTCTGCCAAAGTACTATATTCTTCCGCCTGAGAATATAGTTCCCGGTTTGTTTGGGGATAGAAGATGGCTGTGTTTCATGTTACGTTGTTATTTGTACACCCTGTGACTATACAAATCACAACATGTAAATAGGAACATGTTGGCGTTATTTTGTCACTTATTCGGAGCAGTAGGATTACTGGAACCATTCACCTGCCTGTTCTGTCCTGGCCTGATGCCGCAGGCGGCGTCAGACAGCCTTACAGCATGCACTGAGATGAGAAGGCTATGTATCGACTTGTCTAACTCTGCGGGTTACGGTGAATAAGATAAATTCCCAATAAGTCGGCGTGTTCCTTTAAAAATACAAAGGACAAAAACATTACCCAAAGGGAAACCATATTAAGTTTAACAACATTAACACAATTTGTCACATTACAAGTGATATCATTATCGTGATATTCAACAATGTTATCGCACATTTTCCTCATATTGTGCAGCCTTATCGGAGATCCACTAAATTTCCCTGGGACCCACACAAATGACCTGTGGCTCTTGGGGACTCACTTAAAACCCTATCAAGAACAAAAACTATAAGAACATGTGTGCATATAGTAAATATGCTTGAGAGCTTTGGTTATCTTTATGTATTGGACAGAGGCTTAGCATGTTAAACAATAACAATCTAAGCCACTAACACCCAGTTTTCATCCAACAAAAGCAGTAGTTGTACTGGAATTTAAATCATCCATAAATACTGTATGCCTGTGTTAGCACACTATCTGAAGAGTTGGAGTGAAGTTTACATTTTTAAGAAAAATACAGTCCTCCCACTAAAGGTCAACCAGCATCTGAAACCAACTGGCCTATCGATAACTATAACAAGGTATATGCTGATGAACACAGCATGTGTACTTCTGTTGTACATTGACTCAATGCAGAATGCAGAGTAATAAAACGGACACTGAAACCTCGGTCAGGCTGTAATATAACAGTAATTTCTCACAAAAACATTGAGAGTAAGTCAATTTGAAATAAAAAAATTTAGCTGTTTACATTTTAAGTACATCTCAGGCAGAGTATGAAAATACTTTCTACAATATAACACAAGTATAGTTAAATAAACCAGAATGAAATTGAATATGCATTTCATTTCACCTACTAAAACCATGTGACATGTCTTTCTCTAGTTTTAGTTTTAGTGCAAATAAATCCATGTCGGAAGAGGGCAATAAAGAGCAGAATGTTGCTCCAGTACAATAAATCCATATCGGAAAACTGCAATAGAGACCAAAAAGTTGCTCGGGTGCAATAAATCCATGTCAGAAGAGGTCAATAAAAGGCAAAAGTGTGTGTATTCAGAGTACGTACACAGGCGTAGATGCACAGTAACTGATTTTTGCACCTTTCTGAGGATTTTGCTGAAAACTTGAAAGAAGCATATAAATAGCCTCTAAAGGCCATTACAGTGAAAATTAAGTGAGGCCCGCTTAAATGTCCTCACTTTGCAAAATGGTCCTCATTTAAAAAAAGTTAATACCCCATGGTTGTCCTCCATAAAGATAACTGTACACACATCCCTCTCCTTTGTCTCTGTTTGAGATGCTTCTTCTGCCGTAAAACAAAAACAGAATTACTTATTACCAATTTAATAGCAATATACAGTAACAGTAATAATAAAATGAACACTACACTTTTAACTGTTTGTTTGTCAGAAATGAAATGTGTTAGAAAGTTTCTTTCTAATACAAAAACGTAAAACTATAAGTTAGCCAGTTTAGCCAGACAGGAAGCAGCTTTCTGAGGTGAAAAATGACCGTGAGACGTTGTGATAACGTTGCATTAATCAGGTAATTTAGTTTGTCTTTGCAGAGAACAGAGATGCTGTATTTTCAGTTTTATAGCTGATTGTCTTATTTTGTTTACAAGTTCACAACACCTCCCAATATTTTTAGAGTAGACATGCATATCCTTACCCATAACTATGATACACAGGGTGCTTGGCAGCTCTGCTAAGGCATCCTGTGAGAGAGGTGAAGACAAAATAGGCAGAGGGGAAGATGTCAAGCTGCATAGACATATTTGTTGGGTTAAAATCACAATTTACTAAATTAGTGAAGTGATGTTTTGCTGTGGAAATTAATTTATTAAAAGCACCTTTTGCTCCTCTGCGAGGTACTTCACTCAATCCTGGAGGAGTTTCAATGGGTCTCTAGTTACTCCTGTGATTACCTTGCTACCAAGAAACTCAGTGATGATTTTTCCCTTCTCCTGAAGTTTCTCTGTGTGGTCGAGCAGATGGGCGGTGTCAAAGAGCTAAGGCCATTCTTCCATGACTTTGATTATATTTTCCTCACTATTCTGAGTGATGCGCTGGGCATAGTATGTTTCAGACATCAGTCTTTTAATGTCACTATGAGAGAGAAGGTTTTCTTTAAGGGTGAGGCTATTTGCACCCCTGGTACAATTAGCAGTGTATGCTATTTGCACCCCTGGTACAATTAGCAGTATGCTATTTGCAACCCTGGTGCAATTAGAAGTGTATGCTATTTGCACCCCTGGTACAATTAGAAGTGTATGCTATTTGCACCCCTGGTACAATTAGAAGTGTATGCTATTTGCACCCCAGGTACAATTAGCAGTGTATGCTATTTGCACCCCTGGTACAATTAGCAGTGTATGCTATTTGCACCCCTGTGCATTTACAGTACCTTGGCATATATTTACACACAGTTATCCATACTACTCATGTATTACACCTTTTTGGAATATTATCGCCCTGACATTCTTACCCTAACCATAACCAATCCCACTCCTCTTGCCTAAACCTAACCAACCCAACCAGAGCAGGCATATTCATGAGTCTTCCCCTACCACCCTGCAAAAAAAAAAAAAATTCGCGTTCGCGGGTCCTGACTTGCGCAATTGCATGCAAATTATCCAATCCAAATTTAAAAAAATAAGATCACCACACAGGGGAATGGAACTCCAAACTCCCACACCAAAGGTAAGCGTACTAACCACTCACCTAGCAGTTCTTTCAGGAAGTTGAACAACTGTTTACCATTTGGTTTCTTCAAACCTCGGTTGCTAGGTAACCACACTGTATACAAAAAATAGGTACTAACTAACAAACTAACGGTTGTATGCCTTCACTGAAGACAGAAAGCGCAGCTGTAGTATCCATTTTCCGCTAGAAATTCAATTGTTATAAACTTTAGAGACAAAACTTCCCTAATATGCCAGTTTCTGCGGTCATGGAAGATGAACGTCCGCCATGATTTCGGTGCACGCGAGCAACGTTTTTTTGTTGTTACGTCACAGGGTGTAAATAGCTCAGCTGTGTGGCTGAGGCTATTCGTACCGGGGGTGCAAATAGACACTCCGTTTCTTTAAAGGCATCTTGTAGCATTTTATTTTTATCCTCTCCATCTTTTGTCATCGGTGGCATCCAAAAGCTGTTTGCACTAGTAGTTAATTGCAAACTCCAAAAAAACAAAAGCATGGTATTCCATAAAAATACCAGTAATGAGATGTAAAGGCTAGCAAGACTGCATGGCTTTTCATGGTGTCTTCTGAGATGTCCAACTGCAGTTTGCACTGGTAGAAATCTGAAAACAAGTACAACAGTCATTTTAGTTCAAAGTACAGTAATTGTAGTCCCATTGTTCTAATGTCTACTATATATATACTGCCTCTTTTTTTAAAAATGTAATAAAACAAATCCACACAAACCTAACAACTAAGGGCTGTGGATATGAATGTAAATGCAAAATGCAAAAGCCTGTAGAACAAGGTTTGTAGCCGTCATTGTAGTTATGTAAACATCAATCTACACATTTTTGAATACTTTTTCAGTGACTTCCCATTCAGAATGGGTGTGTAAATATTTTCTGTGAGTAAACATTTCAGTAAGAGCAAATTTCTACAAGCTCCCATTTTATCAGCTCAAATGTGTATGCATATTGAATCATTTTGCAACATATTTTCCTTCATATGTGGACAACATACTTTATGAGTTAAAGGTGATTATTACATACAAATATTTTACCAAGTTGTGCCTGCCCGCAAAGAAAAGTAACGTGAGGAGTAATGATTTCTGGGGCAAAGGAGACTTGGGAGAGCTGGGAATATGGCTAGCTAATGTTAGCTTCTGTAATGTCACACAAACTAGCCTAGAACTCACTCCAGAAGAAATAACTAGCCAACACCAATGTTAAAATATGCATGTAATCCTGTAGCCTGTTCAGTCAACAAAATATCCCCAAAAATATTTTTTTACTTACTCTCAAAACATTACTAAATGTCTTTATCCTGAACTCACTCAATTGACTTGACGCGCTATCAAAACATTAGCACTGACAAACCGTTATAACGGAAAAGCCTTCAAAATAAAAGCACGAGACTTGGTCAATGAATTGCAGCAGCAAGTTTACGTTGAGTCTCAGCTTTTATTTCAAAGGCTACAATGCTAAACCGGAAATGGGATACTGACAAGTGAATTTGCTTGATAATATAAATATTCTCTCGGTATAGGTGCTATATTTGTTCTGATTTCAGTCGAAAAAATTAAACATGTTATAATACTATCAATGAAAACATCATGTTAGGAGCTTGGGAGACAAGATATTAACTTTAGAATGAGTTGCCTATTATATGATAATGTGTAATGTGTCATGTAACGTTAACAGCCTTGCTCTGTCTCGCCTCATCATAGAGTTAACGTAAGTGCCAAACAGAGACAAGCCAGACCCCATGTAACTAGCAACAGCGTTAACGAAATTAACTGTGGATTAGCTAGGCAATTCAGTATGAACCACTAATGTCGCGCCCAAAATGTATCTCCTCCTACATTCTTTCACCTACAGACGTGATTCAAACGTTAAACAATTCACAATATATTCAGGTATTCAGGGTGTGCTCAGTGTTTTGATATCTTTTACAGTTTTTGTGAAATCACTGTTTAAGTTTAGTGTTCGTTTCAGGATTTTTCTGCGTTTAAAATGGGTGTGTATTGCGTGACTTACAGTGGGTGATGTCATCAAGGAGATGTCTGTCTGTCTGTTTCCCTCCTTATCTGTCTGTGTCTCCCTCCCTCCTTCTCTGTCTCCCTCCCTTCTCTGTCTTTGTCTCCCTCCTCCCTCCTCTGTCTGTCTGTCTCCCTCCCTACTTCTCTGTCTCCCTCCCTGTCTCCCTCCCTGTCTCCCTCCCTCCCTCCCTCGTTCTTTGTCTCTGTCTCCATCCCTCCCTCCCTCCCTCTCTTTCTCTATCCCTCCCTCCCTCTTTCTCTTTTCTCTGTCTCCCTCCCTCCTTCTCTCTATTCCTCCCTTCTGTCTCTCCCTCCCTCCCCCCTCCCTCTCTCCATCCTTCTCTGTTTGTCTCCTTCCCTCGTTCTCTGTCCACCTCCCTCCTTCTCTGTCTCTGTCTCCTTCCCTCTCTACCTCCCTCCCTCCCTCTCTGTCTTTCTCCCTCTCTCCTTCTCACTCTCTCTCTCCCTCCCTCCCTTCCTCTCTCTCACTCCCTCTCTCCACAAAGGATTGTGGTGCTCAGGATGACGTCATTTGACTGATAGCAGTTATCGTTTTGGCAGTCTGAGCCTTTATTTGAGATCTTGCTGTCAGTGTCTCTGAATAGCTACAGTGTGGCACAGGTGAAATATTAACAGCAGGTGTGGTAATTACAGATCAAAGAAAGGCTTTATTAGAGCTGAAGGAGCACCTGCCATCTGTTGAGTGTCATAGCGTAGTGGTAATGACACATACCTTTGATGTGGGTGACCTGGGTTCAAATCCCACTGTGATACATCAGTTAACAGTAACAGTTAACAACTAGTAGCGATTAAAAGTTGCTCTCTTCTCTCTTTCCTGTCTTCTCTCTTTCCTCTCTTCTTTCTTCTCTCTTTCTCTCCTCTCCTCTCTTTCCTCTCTTTCTTCTTGTTCAGCCCCATTCTTTTCACCTAATATATTTCACATCTCATCTTAGCTAGATTGATGCTTTTTCCATCAATGCAGTGTATATGTCTGATAATAATACCAAGCATTTCTTCTTTCAGCCTTTTCAGGTAATTCATTTCAACTTTCATCTTTGACAGTTTTACAGTTCAGCTTCAAGCTTTTCTATCAATGTATTTTAGCTCTTCACTTAGGTAATGCAGTTTAGCTTCCAACTCTGACAATTTTCCAGATTTTTCAGCAGTGCAGTGCAATGCATTTGAGCTTTAAGATTTTTCATTCAATTTGTTTCATATTTCTGCATCTGTGAGTCATTATCAGTTAGAAAATATCACAATGTTCTACGTATTTTGTCATTATTCAACTTTTAAAGCCAACAGTTCAGTTTAGCGTAAGCTTTTAACTTTTTAATGAAATTCATACTTATTAAAACGATTTACACTTTTTCAAAAAATCTGTCTCTGAATAGCTGCATTGTGCCACAGGTGACATATTAACAGCAGGTGTGGTAATTACAGATCAAAGAAAGGCTTTATTAGAGCTGAAGGAGCGTCTACCATGTATTGAGGGGTCATAGTGTAGTGGTAATGACACATCCTTTTGAAGTGGGAGACCCAGGTACGAATCCTACTGTGATACATCAATGTGTCCCTGAGCAAGACAGTTAACGACTAGTAGCAAATGGAAGATGCTCTCTTTTTTTCTCTTTTTCCTCTCCTCTCCTTCTCTCTTCTCTTCTCTCTTCTCTCCTTCTCTCTTTCCTCTCTTTCCTCTTGTTCAGCCCCATTATTTTCACCTAATATATTTCACATCTCATCTTAGCTAGATTGATGCTTTTTCGTTCTATGCAGTGTATATGTCTAATAATAATACAAAGTATTTCTTCTTTCAGCCGTTTCAGGTAAGTCATTTCAACTTTCATCTTTGACAGTTTTACAGTTCAGCTTCAAGCTTTTCTAACAATGTATTTTAGCTCTTCCTTTACGTAATGCAGTTTAGCTTCCAACTCTGACAATTTTCCAGATTTTTCAGCAGTGCAATGCATTTGAGCTTTAAGATTTTTCGTACAATTTGTTTCATATTTCTGCATCTGTGAGTCATTATCAGTTAGAAAATATACTCAGACCTCACAATGTTTTACGTCTTTTGTCATTATTCAACTTTTAAAGCCAACAGTTCAGTTTAGTGTAAGCTTTTACCTTTTTAATGAAATTCATACTTATTAAAACGATTTACACTTTTTCAACTATTCTCACTTCTTCAACTTCTTCTTACGGATTTAAGCTATTCATCCAGTTTAGCTTTAGCAATTCAGCTATTCAGCATTCCCACACATTTTCGGCAGGAAATGCATTTTCTAGTTATTATTGTTCCGTACGTTTTTTGGTCATCCGTAACTTCTGCATACGTTCAACTATTAAAACTGGTGCTGTCAAACGATTAAAATGATTAATCGCAATTAATCACACATTTTTATCTATGCTAAATGTCCCTTGATTTCTTTTTGTCCCATTATATTTTTTTGTTTTAATGCTCTTATCAACATGGAAAAGTGGATCGGCTTGCTTTGTGCAAATGTTGGCATATACGTAGTGTTCAATTTCACACTAACATTCTCACTTGGAACTAATAATTTGTCACATAATGTAACACTGTTACCTCCATTTTCCACTGCAGATAGTACTGCCTCATGCCTGAGGCGAGCGTGGCTGGTAGTCATAGCGATTATGGTTTCCCCGACTCATTTCCTTGTTCTCGTTCTCCATAACCAACGTAAAATCAAGGAGAGGGTTAACTTTTCCTGCTACAGGTTTCCCACCATGGTCAGAAAGAACAGGGGAGACGCTTTGTTTCTCTCACTGACTGTAGAGTCACTACCCGCTCCGAAGCTAATTGCCGTGACGAGCCTACTGGCTACTAGAGGTGTGAATCTTCACTGGTTTCCCGATTCGATTACGATTATCAGGTCAGCGATTCGATTGGATATCTCGATGCATCATGACGCTTCAAAATAAATTTTTTCTATTAAAGCCATATGGTTTTATGGTTTTAATCATTCAACTTTTAAAATGGTTAGCTCTTTCAGCACATGATGGGACTTCTTTCTACTATTTATACTTTTTAAATATTAAGCTTAAACATTTTATTTTAACATTAAAGTCAATGAGAGCAAGCGTCAAATCCTTGAAATCCTCTTCTGCTTCAAAATGTATCTCCTCCTACATTCTTTCACCTACAGACGTGATTCAAACTTTAAACCATTCACGAAATATTCAGGTATTCAGGGTGTGCTCAGTGTTTTGATATCTTTTACAGTTTTTGTGAAAAAGCTGTTTAAGTTTCGTGATCATTTCAGGATTTTTTGCATTTATAATGGGTGTGTATTGCGTGACTTAAGGGCGCCAATGTGACTGTGTACACCGACGTGAAAAACGCCACGCGTAAAAGCGTCATTTTTAAAAAAACGCCTCGGGTTCGTTTTTTGGTTTGACGCGCCGCGTCAAAAACTATCCGACCAATGAGATTGGCGCTTTTGCTCATGTGTCTGGAGCTTCTGAAGTTACAGTAAAACACAACTTGTGGGCGTTCAAACACAAAATGGTCTTGCCGAGCACACATACGTAACGGCGAAGAAAATATACGTCAAGTAGCGTCTACACTGCCGGGAAGAAATAAGACGAGGAAGAAGCAAGGCAAGATGAATGTAGAGCTGCTGGTCTCAGGGTGTGCTCAGTGTTTTGATATCTTTTACAGTTTTTGTGAAAAGCTGTTTAAGTTTCGTGATCATTTCAGGATTTTTTGCATTTATAATGGGTGTGTATTGCGTGACTTAAGGGCGCCAATGTGACTGTGTACACCGACGTGAAAAACGCCACGCGTAAAAGCGTGATTTTTAAAAAAAACGCCTCGGGTTCGTTTTTTGGTTTGACGCGCCCGGTGTGTACGGCCTTTTACAGTGGAGGATGTCATCAACTAGAGTGCGGAGCCTTAAAAAATTGTCTATAAATTGCTCTTACACCCACAATTTATACTTGCTGCAGCATGCCACAGGTGACATATTAACAGCAGGTGCTACGATCGTTAGCTGATTAAAGATCAAAGGAATCTCAATACATAGATCAAAGCGTTCCCTACTGTGTTTACAAACATGGTAACCATGACATTAGTAACCATGACAGACTGAACTACCGAGTGTTTAATATGAACATAACAGAACATCTCACACACACACGGACACACACACAGACCCCCCCCCACACACACACACACACACACACACACACTACTACCTAGTACATTCTGAAAAGGATATCTCTGTTGCTGTGTTCATGGAGCAGCTCCAATGTTAGCAGAGCCCTGATCGATCCAAACTCCATCCAGAAAACAAGCATTTAAAACATTTTTGGCTTGTCATCTTGTGGACAGACCTGATAAAGTATGAATTCAGACTTTTTAGTAATCATCATCATCATGATGTTATTTTGGCATACTTTGTATCTGTTTATTGCAATTAAAAAACGGCAAGTCGTGCTGGAAGTGGCAGATATCCAGACGGAACGTTTCCTACCTGGAGAAGGCAGTAAAATCCAGACATGACGCCGTTTAATTTCCCAATTTATGTGTGACTTTCACATCAGGTACTAAGCACCAAAAGTGGTCATTTTGGCCATATGACGACAGAAAGGAGGACAGAATGGACAGGAGGGCTCTGCGGGTGGGGGGTGTTTGTTTGTTACATATTTTATTAGTATTTTTTTTTCTTTTTAAGCACTGATCTGGTAACCTGGTTCCGCCAGATGGATTGCTTCGCATTTGCTCGGCATATCCATCTGCGAACTTTCCGTTGGAGAACTTTTGGGAAGGGGCGGAAATACTGGTTAGCTGATTGGTTGATTGGACTATCTGTCTATCACCTATGTTGGTGATAGACGGGCCAAATCAACCAATCAGATCCATGAAGCGTATGAAAATACAACCACAAGCCCGCCCCTGCTGCTGCAGGCAAAGCATATCTCGTTAGCTCAGCATGCAAGCAACATGTCGGTAAAGGATATTTGCCGTTTGTGTAACGAGAATTTAGGAATAAAAGACACCATTTCAGGTTCCCGGACCATATTCCAAAAGAAGGATCCAAGAGAGAAAAAGCATCAGCGAGCGGCTAACAGAATTAGGGCTACCACTGTCTGAAAATACTGGTTAGCTGATTGGATACACCATCTGTCTATCACCACCTAACCCACCTTGAAACCAACGCTGATTGGCCCGGTCCTTTGGCTAACGGCTCCAAATTTTATCTGCCTCAAGATGCCAGACTGATCTGCGAGTGGAAAACTGGAGCTCGCAAGATCAGGACGGTCTCACGAGGCTACTGATCTGGAGTGGCACCTTGAATTTCGTTGTGTTAATACACTGTATTTATGCAATGACAAATAAAGCTTGATTTGATTGTGATGTGTGTGTGCCTACAGCTGTACACAGTAATGTGATTAAACACAAATGGTCCAAATATTTTTTCTTCTTAATAGTGAAATAGACTTTGTCTTGTAGCCTAGGCTATTTTTTCTTGGGCTATTTTTTAGTATTTTCGAAATTAAGTATTCATTCATTCATTCATTCACATTCTACAATCTAGATAGATAGATAGATAGAGCCACAGCCACACTCACAGTATTACAGTTCAGCTTCACTTTTCTAACATGTATTTTAGCTCTTCACTTATTTAGGTAATGCAGTTCAGCTTCTAACTCTTTCCAGATTTTTCAACAGTGCAATGCATTTGAGCTTTAAGATTTTTCATACAATTTGTTTCATATTTCTACATTTTTGAGTCTTCTCTACTTATTCATTATCAGTTACCTCACAATGTTCTACATCTTTTGTCATTATTCAACTTTTAAAGCCAACAATTCCGTTTAGCATAAGCTTTTTTAAAACTTTTTAAAGCGATTTCCACTTTTTCAACTATTCTCACTACTTCAACTTCTTACCGATTTAAGCTATTCATCTAGTTTAGCTTTAGCAATTTAGCTATTCAGCACACATTTTCTGCAGGGAAATGTATTTTCTAGTTTGATCTAACGTTACAAAAAAAACCTCATATAAAGCTGCTCAGTTTGTAAAAATGTAGTTTTTTAATGTCCAAATACCAAAGTGCTGATTAATGGCACACGGTAATGCTGTTGTGAACACTAGCTCATATTAGCTAATGTTAATATTAGCTAACGTTATTAGCATTAACCATCAACAATTAACAATTGAATGCTACCAAAACAGACACTATAGCATTTAAAAACTAATACTGCTAAATTATACTTTGTTAATATTTTCCATAAAACTACTTACCGCTGAAATGTAGGTCAGATTCGTACCGCTTTATCCCCGCTTTGTAGATGGATGGAATATGGCTGCCAGAAACTGATTGCAGAGATGAAGTTCCCATAATGCAATTAGAAGTGTAAAATCACAGAAATGTGAATCACGTACTAAGTATAATTTCTGTTAAAATATACACTCATACTACTGTTAATATACAGATATTTCTTGGAGTGTAGGTCTATAAAATAGAAATGCAGATTTCGGTGCGCTGCCCTCTGACACTCCGAAACAGACATTAGAGTCAACAGAAACATCACTGCATGGGACGCTAGTTAGGGCCCGAGCGCCGACTGAGGCGAAGGCCGTATTAAAACTGAAGGAATTATTATTATTACACCAAATGAATTGGCTTTTTGAGGGGCTTAACATATTCAAAAACTCACCAAATTTGGCGGTCGAATCAAGTCTGGTGAAAATTTACGTATTTTAAGGGTTTCGGGAATAGGCGCACAGAAATGGCTCGCTAGCGCCCCCTAGAAAGTTTCAAAAATTGAGCCCCTGAAGTGCGTTTAACGTAGCGTAACTCACAAAACTTGGTACACATATGTAACATGTCAAGATGTACAAACAACTCCATTAGAGCCATACCCTAAACCCAACAGGAAGTCCGCTATTTTGATTTCAAAGTTCGAAATGAGTGCGATTTTGGCCATTTCCACATGTCGTACTTTAACGAACTCCTCCTAGAGATTTCATCCGATCAACTTCGAATTCGGTCTGTGCCATCTTAAGACATTAAAGATGAAAAGTTGTTAAAAGAAAAACTTTTCGTCATAGGGCGTGGCCGTGGCGGGGCGGCCATTTTGTGTGTTTCACCGCAGAAACAGGAAGTGGGTGTAACTCGAGTGTACGTTGTCCAACTGGGTCGAAACTTTTCAGATTTCATAAGAGTCCAACCCTGAGGACAAATAAAGGCCGATATTTACTTAAAGTCATAGCGCCCCCTAGTGGCAACAGGAAGTAGGCCTAAAAGTCAAGGTGCTATACTTTAACAAACTCCTCCTAGAGATTTCATCCGATGGACTTCAGACTTGGTCTGTATCATGTCAACACCTTAACGATGAAAAGTTATTGAAAGAAAAACTTTTTGTCAGACGGTGTGGGCGTGGCGTGGCGGCCATTTTGAGTGTTTAGCAATGAACAAAGAAGTTGTTGTAACTTGAGTGTAGGGTGTCGTATCTGCCCGAATTGACAAGGGTCCAGGCCTGAGAGCATATACAGGCCAAAATTGACTTTTGGTCATAGCGCCCCCCGCTGGCACCAGGAAATCTGCCTTATATGACAAACATCATCCGATTTACATGAAACTCAGAACGTGTGGTCTACATGTGATACTGATAATATGACCACGCCCACTTACTCAGGCCACGCCCCTTTCATAACATTTGAACCGTTTAAGGTAGAGTCTTGTGTGAGGTATCATTGAACTCAGCAGAGACTTCATTCTTCATTGGGGATGGTTTGACCCGGCCCCTAAGCTTTAGCCACGCCCCCTTTTATAACTAATGACCCTTGTGATGTAGAGCCTTGTGTGAGATATCATTGAACTCAGCAGAGACTTCCTTTTTAATTGGTCATGGTTTGACCTGCCCCCTATGCTTTAGCCACGCCCCTTTTCACAGCTAATGAACAGTATGACGTAGAGTCTTGTGTGGGGTATCCTTGAACACGGCAGGGAGTTCCCTTTTCATTGGTGACGAATTGCGGTGTCCGAGTGTCGCGCAAATGCATGGTCGCAAGGAGCGGAGTCCGCCGTTAACCCCGAGGTGCGAGGGCCCGTCCATCGCTGCTTGCAGCTTTAATTAACATTACACCTGACAGCAGGTAAAGTTAAAGTTAGCCTACCGTTAGCTAGGAGCTGGATTAAACACGGTTAAAATGCTGACAGCTAAACGGTATAAAGTGTGACTGCATTTCACTGTAGAGGATTCCAACAGCGGGACGTATCAATCTACAGCTGCCGTTGCTGGTAAAAAAACAAAGACGGTGCGTTTACTTGAAACTTGCCTCGCCAGCCTTGTGCTACATTGAAAGTTATTGCAAAATACCCTTTTCCCATCTAGTGGTTGTTTTTGTCGTTTAACAGCAATTTACTGGTGAAATAAGTTATTGTTATAAGTTATTGCTATTACATTTTTATCAAATCATTTCATTTTGACCATATGGCCATAGCAATAAACAAGCCGTTCTTTAATGTCGCAGACAGTAATTTTGTGCTCCTTTTAAGTGTGTTAAAAAGTATCGGTTCAGGTACCGTTTAGGCACCGGCACTGTTTTAAAAGTATTGCTTTAGCACCGCTATCGGAAAAAATCAAAACGGTACCCAACCCTAATTATAACGATTATTCCATCAATTAATCAAGTATTCAGATAAGAAAAACGCGCGCCGATGTGCAGAGGCTCGGTCCTCGACTCAGCAGCTGCGGGATCGATTCTGACCTGCGGCCCTTTGCTGCATGTCAATCGCCCTCTCTCTCCCCTTTCATGTCTAAGCTGTCCTGTCACAAATAAAGGCCTAAAATGCCAACAACAAAAGAATCTTTAAGCAATACTTTTGCTTTATAGTAAACAGCAATAGTAAAATACAAAAGAGGTTTCCTTTTAGAAAAAGCAACATTTTTATTGAATAAATTGCATACAATAATAGGGATAGATGCTAATATTTTCAAGCACTGGCTGCACGGGCCACCAAGCCCCTTATTCTGTTGGCCAAAGTACATTTTTGTTGGCCTTTTTTCACCCCCTTCCCCTTCATGTTTCTGACTCTTTGCACATGATATGCAAGAGGTAAATGTTACTGTACAAAGCTTAGTTCTGGGGGGCACACATTTTCAGAATGCTAATTCTGAATTAGAAGGAAGAATGAAGAATGCAGAGACCAGCGGATAGGGGCTGGTTTGTCTCCAGCAACAGCTAAGTTTACAAGAATTTGTCCAAATTTAAAAATTTGAAGCAAACTAATAAACAGACCATAAACCAACAGCTTTCATTTTAGCTTGTCTGTAAAACACCGATATTTGCAGAGTAGCATGCTGTGGTTGTGTAAAACAGCGCGGTGGATGAGAGCAGCAGATGTTAATGTTACTTTGTGTCTGGTTCGTGGATGAGTAGACTGGATCTTTTCTACTGAGATGATGTAGCATTGACGCCCTTCTATTGTGGTAAGCTACAATTAAACAAAGCTTTGAGGCAAATAATTTGGCATCAAGTACTTTTAATAATTGAATATTCAAGTTACTTGAGGAATCATTTCAGCCCTATAAATAAAAATCCAGTTAGGACATACAGTCACCCTCTGCACTGTAGCTATATTGTGCACACCCCAGCTTACTTCCCACAGATGAAATACCTTACTCACTGTGCAACAACAAGATTGGCAAGGAAAAATACAATTCTCTGTGAGTCTTAACAGTTGCTGAGGTTCACAGATATCCATGACACACAAGAGGATTGACGCACGAATCCATCTCCCCTGAAGAAACTAACTAAGAAACGTAATTGATCCCGTGGAGTAAGCGAACAAGGTGTAGGAAATTAACCTGACCCGATCCCAGCAAACATTGGGCTGAATGGAGGAGCTTCACAGCGCACAGTTTGGATATTATCAACCGAATGTGCAAAAGTAAAGACTTGGCATAAACTTTTTAACCAGTTCTTTTAATGATTTGCTTATGGTATTTAGACCATCATTATTTTTTCTTAATTCTGCAAATATTTCTGTTATTGTATTTACTATTTCATTCATGTGGAGGTACGTGGCACAGCAAATCCAAGGTGCGCACTGTCACCTGCCGTGGAGACACTGGCCTCAAATGGGTCCTCCCTGTCCTTCTCCTGCATTGGGTTGGCTTGGGTCTGCCTCGCTGTGCTAGACTTGATGATTTCCATTTTGACACTTTTTTTATTCTGCCATGGTTTGGTTCTTTGAACACTCTATTTCACATTGATTGTGATGTATAAAGGAAAGGTGCGTAGGACCTGGCTCATACCTTTTAATATGAGGCCCCAGGTCCTCACCTTCTACCACAGACAGGTGTAGTGCTGCTCCCCAGGTCCATCACCCCTTGTCTTCACACCGCCGTTGCTTTCTGTCTCTTTCCTTCTCTGTCTGCTGTTCTGTTCACCTGTGGCCAGCTTTATTTCCAGGTGGGAGGTCACGTCCCTCCTCCCAATTGCACCATAGGTCTTCTCTGCTTCACCTTCATCTCTCATAAGTTAAAACCATGCCAATTAAAAAGGCAAGAGTTCAGGTGCAGACAGTTGGGGGAATAATTAGTCATATCAACAGGGAGTTTAAGTCATTGAAAGCCAGAATAAAAGCATGCAATTAAAACCAAGCAAGATACAACACATAAAACCATGCATAATACCACAGAAAACAAATCTAAAATAAATTAAAACATACTTTTGTCCTGTGACAGATTAATATTTAGGGAACATGGACTTCAGAAGGGTCATAGTGACAAATAATCTCCGTTTATTAATATGTTTATGCTACGTATTTCCTTCTTCTGTTTCTAGAACATTGATGAGGAGGACACACAGTTCATGACCAACTGTGCCCCTGCAGTGACAGAGAGCACACCTCGAAGACGCACCAGGATACAGGTCTTCTGGATGGCACCGCCTACTGGGTCTGGCTGTGTAATACTAAAGTGAGTTTCATTTTAAAAATAAGATTCTTTCAAACTTTCAAGAGGCTTTTTATGTTTTTTGTTATGGTGCCATTGTTAGAGAGCAACAACTACAAAATCAGCCTGCAGAGGCTTAAAAGATATTCATCACAGTGAACATTTATCCATTTTGTGTTTGTTTTTAATTAAGTTACCTAACACAGTAAGGCCGGCTACACACTGGCTGCGTCACGTGAGTGTGTCAGCTGCGTGGTCTGTTGGTTTTTATTTTGGCTTCCATGTTAGAAGGTTAGAGCTTACGCAGTGCGTGTTGGAAGCGTTTCCAGGCAAAATAGAATAGGAAAAGATGTGTATATGTCATTTTGACACAAATACATATTAATAAATGACAGTTTGATCTTTGAAAGTCTCTAGGTTTTGACATAAATGCAGATATAATTTTCGAGAAGAATTCGATTTTCAAATATTGCACCTGTCAACAGGGTGCGAACTACGGGGGAGCTAGGGGGAGCTCGGCTCCCCTTAATAAGACATGGGCTCCCCTGAAAACGTGATTTGTGAAATTTTGGGGGGTCTCTAAAAATATTGACAATGTATCATTTTGACGTGCAATTTCAGTTTTGTGTAATGTGATCATCGTGGATTATTATATGTAAAACTGCAAAAATATCATTCATGCATGTCGGCGATTTGAACCTAATTCACTTCAATAAAGATAACTATACATGCTATTCTTGTTATGAGCATCAAGGCGTGGCGGTGCAGCGGTGAAAATTCAACTAATGTTTAGTAGGCTACATGTTAACTCAAAGATTCGCAGAAAAAATCTAAACGTTGGAGGCCATTAATTGGCGTGCAAAGTCCTTGAAATCTATTCTACAGTAAGCATCATATAGCCATGGCAAAAAGAAAACAAGGCAGTTTAATTCATTTTGGTTTTTCTAAGACATTGTGTAGCGATGATGTTAATAGCACGACTAATTCACCTGTTGCAAGCCCTGTTAGCACATCTCCCACCGGGGTGACAATGCAAGAAGAAGCTGAAGAAATAATGTCCTCTCTGGCTGAAGATGATCCTTACCCCTCTTGCTCCTCTCTCTCCCATTAAATTAGTTCAGCCAGCAGTGGAGAGACTGGAAGAGCCGATATACATGGCTGTTTGTTAAGGATGGAAGCTTGGGGAGCGTCGCTAAGGTCTAATTGAACGGAGGAATTATGGTATTCTTCGGTAGCCTGAGCTAAATCCTGTTTTTTTCACTTACGCAATATTATATTATTAGTATTGACAGACTGGAATTCCACCTTTTGGTTTATCTTGAGTCCAGTTCATACCAAAAATTTGCAATAATCAAAATTATTTTATTTCTATGTTACAAACTGTCAACTGGTCAAAATTGCAGAGTTTTAGATGGAGGCTAAATGAGAGCCTGAAAGCATGGTATATGATCAAGCAAGCTAAAGAGTGACTGAATAGAGTGAGCGTTTCATGGCTACTAGAAATGCACCTGTAGCAAGTTCTTTACTATCTCTATCCTCTATAATATTTTAAGACGCTAAAAATGATATTCAGCTATAAAAAAGTCTGACAAGTCAGAAGTTAGAAGGCAAGTACAGAGAGTCGCTGCTGTGGAGATGATACAACGTCTCATTGGAATATTCTTTTTCTCTATGAGAGTCTGAAAGGATGATTTCCAATGGTTAAACTTGAGTGGATCTCCACTAAAGATTGAAGGTTGTGGAATGGGTAGCCTGTTTGCTGTCATAGCTTCACCTAAGACGTTCACCAGCTCTCGCATGCCATTTTGGAGTTCACTTCTTGGAGCGGTGGTGGATGCTGATCAGCACTTGATTGATTATGTGCATATCTGTAGGCAACTCAGCCTCAGAGTTTTGTGGTACAAAGTCTTGGGTTGGATATTACTCATTTGCATTGTACACTTGAAGCTTTGCTTTGGCTGCATTTAGCCTCTTTAGCTCTTCCAAACGCTCAAGCTCTCTTTTCAAATTTTCCACTGACCTTTTTCTTGCAGCATTCTCCTCAGGCTGTCTCTTTAACAGAGCAGCCTATTAGTAGTCTCTCTCTTACTATCTTGAATTCAATTTCTTTTTTTACTCTTTGAAGACGGCGAGTTGATGCAGCTGCTTCTTGGTCTGCAACTATCAACTTATCCTCAGCTTCAAGTCTCTGCAGTTCTGCTTGGTGGCTTTCTTGCTCACTCATAATCTTCAATACAGCCTGTATACAGCATACTCAGCAGCAGCTTCTTGTCTTTTGGATGAGAATACAGCAGAGTGAATGGAGGTTGAAGATGCGAATACGGATGGAGCATCAGGCCAAATAATCTCCTCCTCATTTCCTTGAATTTGAGACTGTGCATTATGTATTACAGTTCTGGTGACTGCGCATCTGTCCAACTTGCATCTCATGTCATCTAGCTGGGCTGTCAATTTTTCAGTATTCATCATAAACACTGTTCGGCTCAGATTCTTCTCTTTGAATACCTTTAATGTGTTCTTGGAGGATATTACTGGGATCTTGTTTGATTACAGATTTTTAGCCACCTTAGTCAAAACCTTCCAGCGTTCATAAATGCTGTCAAAGCAATAATCCTTTTACTTTTTCCTTCTGAAATTCCTTTCCCTTTTCTGTTCAATCTCTTTCACTTCTACGAGGCTCTGCAGGCTGTATTGCTTGTTGTAAATGATGGACTTCTCTGACATCTTACATTATCTGGGAATTGCCTGTACACACTTAACATTAGCTGTGTAGTTAACAGCAGATTTTATTTTTTTTTTCCTTTTTTTTTCAAACTGAAGTGAACAAACAAATTAAATTTGGTATAAGTCCTTTAGCTCAACCCATTAAAGCAAACATTGTAAAGGCTTGGGAATATTGCATGATCAATTACACTTGACAAGATGCTTATGGCCACATTTAAGTGAACATGCATAGAAAACTTCAAAAAACTTCAGAAAACTTCAAAAACTGAAAAGATATTGACTTGCTTAAATGTGCACAAATAATTCTCCCTTTTTCAAGTTATCACTTTTCTTCAATAGACAATATCAATAAATTCCCCTTATACGATTTAAACCACAGTTATTATTAAGGTTACACACAGTCCCTTGTAGTGTTCAAACTTATTGTCACCTTTCAGAACACAAGCTTAAGTGTCTGACGTATGGACGTCTTAATGAAACACTGATGAACTGCAGGTCCTTAACGGTAAACGTGGGCTTATCTGTGTAACGTTACATCCCGTCTTGCCGAGTTGTGACACAGCAGGTCGGGCCGGGCACGAGCAGGTTCAGGGATGTTGACGCAGGTCCGAGTTTGACTATCACTCCCTCCAGCAAATAAATGACACCATGGTTCTGGTTACTGATGGATTTGTCATCCTTTTCTCCGCCATCACATCCACCGTCAAACTACAGTATGACAATATAAAAGAAACACGTTCACGTACACTATGAAGAGGTAAATAGAAATACACTCGGGAAATATGAACGTAATACACATACCTCGCTGGCTGCATATAACCAAGAGGGAATGAGTTCACTTGCAAATACCCGGTTCAAAAAACAAAATGAAAAACATCTTCTTTACTTCTCGGCTCAAAACATGAGTAACTCTTGTCATTCACCCGCAGAGAATAACTTCTCACTTCATGTGTGTTTCTCCTATTGCACCTTAAAAAGTGTCTGTGTGCAACGCAAAATGTACTTTAGTACCTAATTAACATCGACACTCAGTATTCATGAATGATTAAATAAATTTAACAAAAATATGTTACATAACAGAAATAATATGTATGGCAGTTATAAGTAATTTGCCCAACACTGGTCATTTTACCCATTGTTAATATAAAAATATTGATTATATAATAACAAGAATTATAATATTTCCTGATTCATGCTCTGAATCACAAAGGCATTTTCACAATAATCCATGATTAAAAGTTATTAGTGCTGCCACACCCTAGCATACCAAAAGTACATGTTGTATTGTGGCAATATATTTATAGTAGCTATATATTCACAACGAGAGCATCACCACTGGGGAGAAGAAAATAATTGAACTTGATTTAACACAGTGGAATGTAGCGAACATTGTGTCAAGCCCCTGGACTATAATACTTGACGGTCATTCAATTTTCTTTATAGTATCAAATCATAACAAGAGTTATCTCAAGACACTTTACAGATAGAGATTTCTGACAATAGTGCTGGAGGCCAGGGCAATGCCATCCAGAGTAACTGTGTGTTTAGATAATAAGGTTCAGAGGTGTTTAGGGGCCAGCACAACAACCTTGGTTTTGTCTGAGTTTAACATCAGAAAATTGTAGGTTGCTTGACGTTTAACTGACAGGTTGTCGCTGTAGGATTGTTTCCTAATAATATTGCCTAGAGGAAGCATATATAAGGTGAATAGAATTGGTGCAAGCACTGAGCCTTGTGGAACGCCATGGCTAACTTTAGTGTGCCTGAAGGATTCATCGTTAACATTAACAAACTGAGATCAATTTGATTAATAGGACTCAAACCAGCTTAGTGCGGTTTCTTTAATGCCAATTAATTAGTTAGAGGGCAGCATGGTGGCTCAATGGTTAGCACTGTTGCCTCACAGCAAGAGGGTTCTGGGTTCGAATCTAGGTCGTTCCGGGCCTTTCTGTGTGGAGTTTGTATCTTCTCCCCATGTTTGCGTGGATTTCTTCCAGGTGCTCCGGTTTCCCCCACCATAAAAAACATGTACTAGGTTCTCCAGTCAGTGCCCTTGATCAAGGCACTGGCTCAGATCTGGAGTTGGTCCCCGGGTGCTGTGAATTTCGCTATGTGTATGTGACAATAAAGTACCTTTAATTAAATGTTCCAGTCTCTGTAACAGGATGCTATGGTCAATTGTGTTGAATGCATCACTAAGATCTAGTAAAACAAGTACTTTAAGTCCTTTGTCTGAAGCAGTTAGAAGGTTATTTGTAATGTGGGGCAAAAAAGTATTTAGTCAGCCAGCAATTGTGCAAGTTCTCCCACTTAAAAAGATGAGAGAGGCCTGTAATTTTCATCATAGGTACACTTCAACTATGAGAGACAAAATGAGAAAAATAAAATCCAGAAAATCACATGGTAGGATTTTTAATGAATTTATTTGCAAATTATGGTGGAAAATAAGTATTTGGTCACCTACAAACAAGCAAGATTTCTGGCTCTCACAGACCTGTAAATTCTTCTTTAAGAGGCTCCTCTGTCCTCCACTCGTTACCTGTATTAATGGCACCTGTTTAAACTTGTTATCAGTATAAAAGACACCTGTCCAAAACCTCAAACAGTCACACTCCAAACTCCACTATGGCCAAGACCAAAGAGCTGTCAAAGGACACACGAAACAAAATTGTAGACCTGCACCAGGCTGGGAAGACTGAATCTGCAATAGGTAAGCAGCTTGGTGTGAAGAAATCAACTGTGGGAGCAATTATTAGAAAATGGAAGACATACAAGACCACTGATAATCTCCCTTGATCTGGGGCTCGCAAGATCTCACCCCGTGGTGTCAAAATGATCACAAGAAATGTGAGCAAAAATCCCAGAACCACACGGGGGGACCTAGTGAATGACCTGCAGAGAGCTGGGACCAAAGTAACAAAGGCTACCATCAGTAACACTCTACGCCGCCAGGGACTCAAATCCTGCAGTGCCAGACGTGTCCCCCTACTTAAGCCAAAACATATCCAGGCCCGTCTGAAGTTTGCTAGAGAGCATTTGGATGATCCAGAAGAGGATTTGGAGAATGTCATATGGTCAGATGAAACCAAAATAGAACTTTTTGGTAAAAACTCAACTTGTCGTGTTTGGAGGAGAAAGAATGCTGAGTTCTATCCAAAGAACACCATACCTACTGTGATGCATGGGGGTGGAAAGAACATGCTTTGGGTCTGTTTTTCTGCAAAGGGACCAGGACGACTGATCCGTGTAAAGGAAAGAATGAATGGGGCCATGTATCGTGAGATTTTGAGTGAAAACCTCCTTCCATCAGCAAGGGCATTGAAGATGAAATGTGGCTGGGTCTTTCAGCATGACAATGATCCCAAACACACCGTCCGGTTAACGAAGGAGTGGCTTCGTAAGAAGCATTTCAAGGTCCTGGAGTGGCCTAGCCAGTCTCCAGATCTCAACTCCATTGAAAATGGAGGGAGTTGAAAGTCTGTGTTGCCCAGCGACAGCCCCAAAACATCACTGCTCTAGAGGAGATCTGCATGGAGGAATGGGCCAAAATACCAGCAACAGTGTGTGAAAACGTTTGACCTTTGTCATTGCCAACAAAGGGTATATAACAAAGTATTGAGATGAACTTTTGTTGCTGACCAAATACTTATTTTCCACCATAATTTGCAAATAAATTCATTAAAAATACTACAATGTGATTTTCTGGATTTTTTTTTCTCATTTTGTCTCTCATAGTTGAAGCGTACCTCTGATGAAAATTACAGGCCTCTCATCTTTTTAAGTGGGAGAACTTGCACAATTGGTGGCTGACTAAATACTTTTTTGCCCCACTGTATATTTGTAATTTTCACCATTGCTGTCTCTGTTCTATGATACTCTCTAAATTCTGACTCTAAATCCTCATATAAACTATTGTTATGTAGAAAGTCACATAACTGATTAGCGAATACGTTCTCAAAGATCTTGTAGAGAAAGAGGGAGATTAGGGGCGTTTCTCAATACCAAGAATGCAAAGTACGGACTTGTGTTCTTGGGGAGAACGTTCTTGCTGGTTGTTCTTGGAAGAATAAACTCGCAAGTTCACAAGCACAGAAAACGCTGTTAACAGTTTGAGACGATGCGTTCTTCCTGTTATTGCTCAACACTCCCAGCACAGAGGCTACCTGCAAGGCTCCAAAATAACAGCTATAAAAACCATAACAATATAACCACTTTGTATTAAAACAATCTCTGGACAAGAAAACCTCATAATGCTGCAACTATTGCAATAATATTGAAAAATAAAACTAATTGAGCTTTAATTTTATTGTTTATGGTTTAGCTCAAACACCCTTTACTTATTCAAAAGAGTGGAATGCGATACCTATTATTAGTGTATAAATTTAAGTCAGTTTAAATAAAAAAAAAAATAGGCATATGCAATGGTGTGTCCTATGTGTTCCTATTAGTGTTATGTGGAATTATCATTTCTATATTATTGTAGTGCACTGTATATGCCCAAGGAGATGGAAATTAGAAATTCAAATTATAAAGGTTGGTGTCTCCCCTTTAGTCTACATAACATGTCATAGCATGTTACCACTTTATGTACAACTGTACAACTTTCTGTGTCTGTAGCTATTGAGGAGGAGAGAGGGGGGGCAAGGTGGAGGGTGGGGCTGTGGCCTTGACCAACTGCCACTTTGCTCGTTTGAAAGCCATGATGTCTCTCTCTCTCATGGGTGCTAATCTGAGCTTTCATTTTCTCAAAGGCAGAGCAGGATACCCAGGGCTCGGTTAACACCTGTCGCCATTTCTAGCCACTGGGGGACCATAGGCAGGCTGGGGGAATGCATATTAATGTTAAAAAACCTCATAAAGTGAATTTTCATGCCATGGGACCTTTACCATAGGAGTCCTCTGTTATATGGCATTGAATGAAATGCTGTTGTAAAAACTGTCTTAAATTTAGCTATAGCACTATCAGATAGGCATCTAGTGTAGAAGCTTTTATCTAATTTTGTGTAGTCTGGTAATAAGAATTTGATTCTGTGGAAATACTATACATTTTTCAGTTTCAATGCCATATGCCAGCACAAGGTCGAGGGTGTGGTTAAAACAGGGAGGGGCCTTATGCACACTCTGACTGAAACTAATTGAATTTAGTAGTGAGATGAACGCAATACTAAGGCTATCATTGTCAACATCCACATGGATATTAAAATCACCTACAATAATTACTTTGTCTGATTTAAGGACTAGACTTTATAAAAACTCAGAGAATTCAGATAAAAACACTGCTTTAGAAGACAGAGATCTGATATTTAAAAGTCCTCATTTAATTATCCTATTATGATCTACTATTGAGTGGTGGTTATCATTTTTATTAGGTTTTTGTGTATAACTCCTTTTGTTTACTTTTGATTTAATTGATTGGAGTTGACAGACACCGTGGTTATGGAACTGAGTGGGTAACTGCTCCAACGGAAGCGCAGAGAAGCGTGCATCACTCCACCCTTGACTCCTGGTTTCAACGCTGGGTTGTCATGGATTAGGACCGCTTATAGACTCTGTCAGATTTCTAGATATGAGAGCGGCTCTGTCCAAAGTTGGATGAATGCCGTCTCTCCTAATCAGACCAGTTTTGCCCCAGAACGCCTGCCAGTTATCTATATAGCCCACATCATTTGCTGGGCACCACCCCAACAAATGATAACATGCGACTGTACATGTCATCGCTGATCAAGTTTGGCAGGGTGTTCAGAGAAAACTACAGGATCCGACCTAGTCTTTGAATATGCACACACTGACTCAACATTAACTTTAGTAATCTCCGATTTGTGTAATCAGGTATCATTACCACCAGCGTGAATAACAATCTTACTGTATTTATGTTTATCTTATATACATTTGACACACTGAGCAAGAGAGAGCAGATGAGGGAGAGGAAAAGGTAATTGTTAACAGCTAAGCTAAAGTAGCTAACAGTGTGTAAATAACAAGATTTAGCGAGACAGTCGCTGTAAGGGAAGAGAACTATGAGTGCTGTAGTAGAACTAGTGTAGTTTTAAATGTAATTCAGGCAACAAGCTGCTTAATTAAAGAATAAAACAGAGTTAACCAAGTTTAGCTGGAGCAGCAAACTAGCGTCCGCCACACGGAAGCACCTGAAATGAGGCAGTACGCTTACCATAAACGTCAGCACGTCAGGCCGATACTGTCATGTCATTATGAACACAGTGGCCCTCATTTCCGAAATGAACATACGCCACAAAACAAGCGTAAAACGTAAGCGTAAGGTCATTTCCACGCAAAGCTCTGCATTTATCAATATGAGCGGAGTGAGCGGAGGCTACAATTAAATCTCACGTCAAGTTTAAACTTGTGTACGCAAGTTTTTGAGTCAGTGTGGACTTGCAGTGCAGCATATAATCAGTTTAACAGGAGAAGGAGAATTCATCAGTTGATCACTTATCAGCAATGGCAGATCTGGCTCTTTTAGAAGACCTAGTCCTCTGTATTTGTGTGTATGTGCGTGAGGGTTTATGTGTATTTATGTTATGCATATGCATACAAGCTCGTGCAGTTTGTCAAGCTTGACTGGAGAGAGGTGAAGGAGAGCTCTGGTGTCTGTGAAACAGTACACGAGGTGTGGCCTGGTGAATTATAAATGAGGACACAACATTTTTATTTATTCTTCAGGTTTTCATTTCTTTTTTAAAGTGTCGTTAATGGCCACAAGTGAATTATATATTTCTGCCATTGACAGACATATTTTGGCTTGTTTTTCCAGCCCCTCTGCTGTCAGGAGACAGAGTCGGGGTGGTGGCCCAGCACGGGGGGCGGAGGACACAAGCTCTCCCTCACAGCTCACGGTTGCCTGGCTCTGACTCATGAAAAAAAAACACAAGTAAAATCAAAGACACTGCATAAACTCCGCTACTGTGTGTTTATTTTAATATAGGTAGGCACACCATGTAGGCCTAAGAGATGTATAAATTATACAAGGATGTATAAATTAAATAAACTTCAGCTGGAAGCTGGAAGAAGATTTCTGCCCTCATATCTGTACTGGTTTCTACGTTAGGTTGATACATGAGGGCCAGTAATTCTTAATGTTGTTATTACAAAAGCCACCGGCTGTTATGGAATTAAAAGAAAACCATTAGGTAGAAAGCCAAAAAGACCAAGAATGTAGAAGACTGACTTCAGTAAAAGAAATAAGGTATTGATTTTAGACACAATGACTGTGATTTATGCTTCTACAAATGTAATATTGTCTGTTAACTAATAGCTCTTATAGTTAATACATGATGTAGTGTAAAGTGTAATTCATGCCACCTGTGTGAGCACAAACAAATCATATGTGGGCTCATACAGGTACAGTGAGATATGGGATTATGTAGCCGCTAGCCACTTTTTGACAAATCAATAATATAAATGATAAATAACCGATAACTCGGAGAGAACACACCTCTGAAAACCTTTCTCTACCTTTCTGCTGTTTACCCTCTCTCTCTCGTTTCCATCTCCTTATCTGACTTCCTGAGGGGAATAACCACCCTGACACACATCTCTTCCTCCTCTGAGCAAGACGCTATAACTTGCCCTTACCTCAACAGTATATTCACAGCTGTTACTTTTAATTTATCTGCTGTTGCTGTATGACAGATGGCACATAGCCATCTCAGTGTTTGCTAGTTCAATAAATCTAGCCCTGGTAGGGTAACATCTGTTAATCAAATTCACTTCGTATTATTGTCACTATTGTCTGTCAGTGGTAAGATAGAGATTCAGCATTACCTCATCTAACGTGTACACCTTTCTGTCTCACTCTGTCTTTTTTCCTAACTGTCCTCTCTCCATTGTTGTAACTTACCTTTTCATTTTTTTACTATGGTTCTACTGGTACATTTTCCAGATGCAAATTCATGTCGGTCAGGGAGGAGATAATTTGCAGTAGGTTTGTGCTATAAAACATTTTAGTAGACATTAGCCACTCTGTGTGTTGGAGGGAGCCCGAGACTCCAGATTTCCAGTGACATTTTTTTTTTTTATGAGGGGGAGACTCACAAAAAGCTTGTTCCTGTCTGTTATTGCGTCGAGACAGAAGAGTTTAGATTCTGCTTTCAAGCAGCTTTGCTTAATGCTTTAAAAAGATGGTTGCTTACCACTAAAAGAAGAAGTAATAAATAATCATAATCATTCATAAATTAAAGAGTTGAAAACTACCTTTTGGTAGGTTTGGGCATCTGAAGCAGGCATTTGGAAATTTTATTGTTTTGGTTATAGTTAATTAAAAATGATAACCAAAGTGAAAAACGTCGCAATATTACACTGCTGAATTTCAAGATTAATGTGAAGTAGACACTTTTTCATGACTCAGTTGCTAGAAATATAAAGTAATCTACGACCTCTTTAGGGCCAGAAGTAAATGCAGCAATTTTGTTAGAACTCGTTTCCTCCAACACATATATCTTACTGTCTGCCTTCTCCGAGGTGCAGTGCCCTGTGATTTACACATTTTCAAAATAGAGCCAAGTAAACTCAAACTGATGCACCGAATGAATAGATACGTCTAGTGAAAAGGGGATATCTTAAATAAAGACAGGCAGTAGGTGTAACTGTAGGTGTGAATCATTTTCACTGAAGGCTTACGGTGAAAAGATGTAAAAACATTTTTCCAAATGACCAGATTTATTGTTTAATATATTGATTTACTTGATGATAAACCAATTGGCCATTAGTCTCATTTAAACTATTACAGAATTTACTTAAAGCTATCAAGGACAGCTTAATAATTGTCTGTATATTTCACTTTTCTTTTTAATTTCATGCCCAAGCAGTCAACCCATGTTGCATGGTATATTCAGTCTGTGGAAGATTTATAGGAGCAATAGAACTGATAACTCCTACTTATTGCTAGTTCCTCCTGTCTCCACAGTCAGTGTAGGGGGTGGTGATGGCGCAGTGGATATGTCACATGCCTTTGGTGTGGTAGACCCGGGTTTGATTCCCACTGCGATACATCAACCAATGTGTCCCTGAGCAAGACACTTAACCCCTAGTTGCTCCAGAGGTGTATGACCTCTGATATCTAAGAATTGTAAGTCGCTTTGGATAAAAGCGTCAGTAAATGACATGTAATGTAATGTAATAAAGTGTAGTTCAGCTCACTTTCATATCCTGCCTTTATATCTTCTCTGACGGCCTTGCTGCTATGACCACTTGTAGAAAAATAGTAGTTGTAGTATATATATATATATATCTCACAACCATATCTCAAGAGGCATTATACCTGTCCGCCGTAATATTCGTTCACTCTCTTCTCTGGCGTCATGCACTTTATCAACCCTCCCTCAATCTGACTTTTTCTTACTCATGCCTCCCAACGCCGCCACAGACACTCTCCTCTCTACTCTTGCCTCCTCCCTTGACTCTCTCTGCCCTCTTACTTCATGGCAGGCTCGCAAGTCCTCGCCAGCTCCGTGGTTATCTGACTCAGTGCATGCTGAAAGATCAACTATACGGGCAGCAGAAAGGAAATGGCAGAAATCTAAACACCCAGATGATCTGCTTACCTATCAGTCTTTTCTTTCCTCCTTCGCTGCCTCTATTTCAGCAGCAAAAAGCTCTTTATCAGATCAAAATTGAATCTTCTTTCTCCAACCCCAAAAAACTTTTTTCCATCTTCTCTAACCTCCTAGATTCCACCAGTTCACCTCCCCCTCCTCCATCCTACCAACCCACTTTGTCAACTACTTTGTAAAAAAGATAGATGACATATGCTCTTCATTCTCCACCACACTTCCTGAAATCATCTTAACATCCACCCCCTTGATCCTATCCCTTCTCACCTTCTCCAGTCTACTGCTCCTGACCTTCTTCCTTTCCTCACTCATCTCATTAACATCTCCCTGTCAACTGGCTGTTTCCCTGATGCCATTAAAAGAGGCAAGAGTGACCCCACTACTCAAAAAACCAACACTTGACTCGTCTGAAGTAAATAACTACAGACCCGTCTCCCTTCTTCCATTTCTATCCAAAACTCTTGAGCGTGCCATTTATAATCATCTTTCTACTATTTCCACCAGAACAACCTTCTTGATTCCCAGTCTGGCTTCAAGGCTGGCCACTCAACAGAAACTGCCCTCCTTGCTGTCACTGAGCAGCTTTGCATCGCTAGAGCAGCCTCCCTCTCCTCCGTCATCATCCTTCTGGACCTTTCGGCTGCATTTGACACAGTGAACCACCAGATCCTCATTTCGACACTCCATGATCTGGGTGTCTCAGGCTCTGCGCTCTCTTTGCTCAAATCTTACCTGGCAGACCGAACCTACCGGGTAACTTGGAGTGTTATGGTTTTGGTGTGGTTGCAGCTTTCCTGGTGTGGTCTTAGTTTGGTAGTCTGTTTTTCTGTGTTGTCTTTTGCTCAGTTTCCTGTTTTATTTTGAAGTCTCTGGTTTTCTGTCTTGTCTTGTCCAATTTACTTCCTGTCTTGTGTTTCCCTCCTTTTTTGATTGCTTTGCCCAGCCTAATGTGTTTCACCTGTTTCCCAGCCCTTGTGTCACCTGTCTTGTGTTTTCTCATTAGTCTGTGTATTTAGTCTTTGTGTTTCCTCTTGTCCTTTGTCAGATCATTTTTGTGTGTGTACCCAACCGTGTTTAGTCCTGTCTTCTCGTCTGTGAGTTTTGGTCAGTGGTTTCTGTTTCTGGTTTTCCTTTGTTTTTGTTATTCAGTTCATTTTACTCTCTTCTGACTTTTGTTTTGCCTGTTGGATTTTTGGATTTTGGACTCCTGGTTTAAATAAATATTCCATCTCTAACGTTCTCCTGCCTGCCTGCCTGCTCTCTGCATTTTGGGTACGCCATTCCCTACTCCTCCATGCTACAACGCAACCTAATGATCTGACCACCATGGACCCAGCAGAGACAGTGGAGTACGACCTCAGTGACCTGACCTGCAGGCTTATTTGTGCTGTTGGGGAGTGGAGGTTCACCAGAGGTTGGAAGGCCAAGGAGGCAGTTCTCCAGGCTGCTCGCCGAGACGTCTCCGCTCATCCCTGGCTCCGGAGCTCCCTCCCAGACTGGATTCAAGACTTCCTGGAGTCTCCTAGCGGTGAGCCTAAACCCCGCTCTGCATCCTCCCAAGTGACCTTCCCAGTGCTGTCTAGTGTCCCCAGGCCGACCAGTGCCCACGAACTGACTTCTGTTCCCGAGCTGACGTGCAACCCTTCTGTTCCCGGGCTGACGTGCAGCTCTCCTGACCCTGGGTTGATGTTCAGCGGCCTTCCCGAGCCCAGGCTAGCTAGCAGTCTGCCTGAATCCCTGCTAGCTAGCAGCTTTCCTGAGCCCCAGCTAGCTAGCAGTCCCCCAGACTCCCGGCCTGCTAGCGGCCTTCCCGAGCCCAGGCTAGCTAGTAACCACCTTGATTCCCCGCTGGCTAGCAGGTCCCCTGACTCCAGGCTAGCTTGCAGCCCCTCTGAGTCCCAGCTAGTTAGCAACCTCCCTGAAGCCAGGCTAGCTAGCATCCTCACTGAGCCCAGGCTAGCTAGCAGCTGCCTCGAGTCCAGGTTAGCTAACAGCTCCCTTGAGTCCCGGCCATGTAGCGGCCCCCCAGTGTTCCTTGAGTCCCGGCCGTGTAGCGGCCCCCCAGAGTTCCTTGAGTCCCGGCCGTGTAGCAGCCCCCTAGAGTTAATTGAATCCCAGCTAGCTAGCAGCTCCCCCGAGTCTAGGCTAGCTAGCACCTCCCCTGAGTCTAGGCTAGCTAGCACCTCCCCTGAGGCTTTGTCCTGTCCCCCAGAGACTTTGCCTTTGTCGGTCCGGCCGACTCCTGCCCCCCGGGTTCTGTCGGCGGTCCGGCCGACTCCTGCCCCCCGGGTTCTGCCGGCGGTCCAGCCGACTTCTGCTCCAGCTACCTCGTCGGCGGAATGGCCGACTCCTGTTCCTGCTACCCTGTTGGCGGACTCGTCGCCTGGCTCCAGCCCCGCTGACTCTTCGCCTGGCTCCAGCCCTGCTGACCCTTCGCCTGGCTCCAGCTCAGCTGACCCGTTGCTTGCCCGGCCCTCGGAGGGTCTTAGCCTTCACCGGCCTGCCAAGTCTCCTGAGGGGTTAAGCCTGAGCCATCATGTTAGGTCTCCTGAAGGGATCCGCCTTCGCCGCTGGCCTCCAGAGGGGTATCGCCCTCGCCGCCGGCCTCCAGAGGGGTATCTCCTTCGCCGACGGCCTCCTGAGAGGACTCTCCTTCACCGCCGGCCTCTAGAGGGGCCCCGCCCTCGACCTCCTGTTCGGCCGCCACAGGGGTTTCACCTTCGTGGCAGGTCTTTTGATGGGATTCGCCTTCGCCATCGGCCACCTGAAGGGTTCTGCCTTCGCCGACCACCACCTCGAAGTCCTCACCGTCCTGCTTGGTCGCCTGAGGGGCTCTACCTTCGTCGCCGGCCGCCTGATGGATTCTGCCTTCGTCACCGGCCGCCTGAAGGATTCTGCCTTCTCTGTGGCCCCCTGCTGCCCCAGGACTCTCTGTCTCCTGTGCCCCATGACTCTCTGTTCCCTGTGCCCCAGGACTCTCTGTTCCCTTTGGCCTTTCTTTGTTTCCCTTGCCCCGAGTGGCTCTAGTGCCTTCCCTCTCCCCTCTGGCGTTGACTTGTCGTGACTGTTTGGGTCGTTATTTTGAAGTCTCTGGTTTTCTGTCTTGTCCAATTTACTTCCTGTCTTGTGTTTCCCTCCTTTATTGATTGCTTTGCCCAGCCTAATGTGTTTCACCTGTTTCCCAGCCCTTGTGTCACCTGTCTTGTTTTCTCATTAGTCTGTGTATTTAGTCTTTGTGTTTCCCCTTGTCCTTTGTCAGATAATTTTTGTGTGTGTGTACCCAACCGTGTTTAGTCCTGGCTTCTCATCTGTGAGTTTTGGTCAGTGGTTTCTGTTTCTGGTTTTCCTTTGTTTTTGTTATTCAGTTCTTTTTGCTCTCTCTGACTTTTGTTTTGCCTGTTGGATTTTTGGATTTTGGACTCCTTCCATCCATCTATCCATCCATCTTCGTCCGCTTATCCGGTGTCGGGTCGCGGGGGGAGCAGCTCCAGCAGGGCACCCCAAACTTCCCTTTCCCGAGCAACATTAACCAGCTCCGACTGGGGGATCCCGAGGCGTTCCCAGGCCAGGTTGGAGATATAATCCCTCCACCTAGTCCTGGGTCTTCCCCGAGGCCTCCTCCCAGCTGGACGTGCCTGGAACACCTCCCTAGGGAGGCGCCCAGGGGGCATCCTTACCAGATGCCCGAACCACCTCAACTGGCTCCTTTCGACGCAAAGGAGCAGCGGCTCTACTCCGAGCTCCTCACGGATGACTGAGCTTCTCACCCTATCTCTAAGGGAGACGCCAGCCACCCTCCTGAGGAAACCCATTTCGGCCGCTTGTACCCTGGATCTCGTTCTTTCGGTCATGACCCAGCCTTCATGACCATAGGTGAGGGTAGGAACGAAACTGACCGGTAGATCGAGAGCTTTGCCTTCTGGCTCAGCTCTTTTTTCGTCACAAATGTGCGATAGATCGGTGCGATGTCCCCTCACTCGCGAACAAAACCCCAAGGTACTTGAACTCCTTCACTTGGGGTAAAGACTCATTCCCTACCTGGAGAAGGCATTCCATCGGTTTCCTGCTGAGAACCATGGCCTCCGATTTAGAGGTGCTGATCCTCATCCCAACCGCTTCACACTCGGCTGCGACCGATCCAGTGAGTGCTGAAGGTCACAGGCCGATGATGCCATCAGGACCACATCATCTGCAAAGAGCAGCGATGAGATCCCCAGCCCACCGAACTGCAACCCCTCCCCACCCTGACTGCGCCTCGATATCCTGTCCATAAATATTACAAACAGGATTGGTGACAAAGCGCAGCCCTGGCGGAGGCCAACCCTCACCTGAAACGAGTCCGACTTACTGCCAAGAACCCGGACACAGCTCTCACTTTGGTCGTACAGAGATTGGATGGCCCTGAGTAGAGACCCCCTCACCCCATACTCCCGCAGCACCTCCCACAGTATCTCCCGGGGGACCCGGTCATACGCCTTCTCCAAATCCACAAAACACATGTAGACATGTAGACATACTCCCAGGCTCCCTCCAGGATCCTTGCGAGAGTGAAGAGCTGGTCCGTTGTTCCACGACCAGGACGGAATCCGCATTGTTCCTCCTCAACCCAAGGTTCGACTATCGGCCGAACCCTCCTTTCCAGCACCTTGGAGTAGACTTTACCAGGGAGGCTGAGAAGTGTGATACCCCTGTAATTGGCACACACCCTGTGGTCCCCCTTTTTAAAAAGGGGAACCACCACCCCAGTCTGCCACTCCTTTGGCACTGTTCCAGACTTCCACGCAATGTTGAAGAGACGTGTCAACCAGGACAGCCCCTCCACACCCAGAGCCTTGAGCATTTCTGGACGGATCTCATCAATCCCCGGGGCTTTGCCACTGTGGAGTTGTTTGACTACATCAGTGACTTCCGCCTGGGAAATCGACGACAATCCCCCCGTCATCCTCCAGCTCTGCCTCTAACATAGAGGGCGTATTAGTCGGATTCAGGAGTTCCTCAAAGTGCTCCTTCCACCGCCCTATTACCTCCTCAGTTGAGGTCAACAGTGTCCCATCCTTACTGTACACAGCTTGGATGGTTCCCCGCTTCCCCCTCCTGAGGTGGCGAACAGTTTTCCAGAAACACTTTGGTGCCGACCGAAAGTCCTTCTCCATGTCTTCTCCAAACTTCTCCCACACCCGCTGCTTTGCCTCTTTCACGGCAGAGGCTGCAGCCCTTCGGGCCCTTCGGTACCCTACAACTGCCTCCGGAGTCCTCTGGGATAACATATCCCGGAAAGACTCCTTCTTCAGTCGGACGGCTTCCCTGACCACCGGTGTCCACCATGGTGTTCGTGGGTTACCGCCCCTTGAGGCACCTAAAACCCTAATACCACAGCTCCTCGCCGCAGCTTCAGCAATGGAAACTTTGAACATTGTCCACTCGGGTTCAATGCCCCCAGCCTCCACAGGGATGCACGAAAAGCTCCGCCGGAGGTGCGAGTTGAAAGTCTGTTGGACAGGGGCCTCCTCCAGACGTTCCGAATTTACCCGCACTACACGTTTGGGCTTACCAGGTCTGTCCAGAGTCTTCCCCCACCCCCTGACCCAACTCACCACCAGATGGTGATCGGTTGACAGCTCTGCCCCTCTCTTCACCCGAGTGTCCAAAACATACGGCCTCAGATCAGATGAAACGATTATAAAATCGATCATTGACCTTTGGCCTAGGGTGCTCTGGTACCAGGTACACTTATGAGCATCCCTATGTTCGAACATGGTGTTCGTTATAGACAATCCATGACTAGCACAGAAGTCCAACAACAAACAACCACTCTGGTTTAGATCAGGGAGGCCGTTCCTCCCAATCACGCTTCTCCAGGTGTCTCCATCATTGCCCACGTGTGCGTTGAAGTCCCCCAGCAGAACAATGGAGTCCCCCACTGGCGCCCCATGCAGGACTCCACTCAAGGTCTCCAAGAAGGCCGAATACTCCGAACTCCTGTTTGGTGCATATGCACAAACAACAGTCAGAGTTTTCCCCCCCATAACCCGCAGGCGTAGGGAGGCGACCCTCTCGTCCACCGGGGTAAACTCCAACGTAGCGGCGCTCAGCCGGGGGCTTGTTAGTATCCCCACACCCGCCCGGCGCCTCACACCCTGGGCAACTGCTTAGAAGAAAAGAGTCCAGCCCCTATCCAGGAGTACGGTTCCAGAACCGAGACTATGCGTAGAGGTAAGCCCCACCAGATCTAACCGGTAGCGCTCCACCTCCCGCACCAGTTCCGGCTCCTTCCCCCACAGAGAGGTGATGTTCCACGTCCCCAGAGCCAGCGTCTGCTGCCCGAGTCTGGTCCGTCGAGGCCCCTGACCTTCACTGCCACCCATGTGGCAGCGCACCCGACCCCAGCGGTTCCTCCCACAGGTGGTGGGCCCATGGGCTGGAGAGATGGGAGCCACGTAGCTTGTTCGGGCTGTGCCCGGCCGGGCTCTGTGGCAAACCCGGCCACCAGGCGCTCGCCGACGAGCCCGCCGTCTGGGCCTGGCTCCAGACGGTGGCCCCGGGCTTCCTCCGGGCAGGGTCACTTCACCTCTTCCTCGATTTTTCATAGGGTTTTTGAACCATTCTTTGTCTGGCCCCTCATCTGAGACCACTTTGCCTTGGGAGACCCAACCAGGAGCACAAAGCTCCAGACAACACAGCCTTCAGGTTCACAGAGACACACAAACCTCTCCACCACGATAAGGTGATGGTTAACGGAGAGAGATTTTGGACTCCTGGTTTAAATAAATATTCCATCTCTAACGTTCTCCTGCCTGCCTGCCTGCTCTCTGCATTTTGGGTCCGCCATTCCCTACTCCTCCCTGCTACAATGCAACATGGAGAGGATCTACCTCAGAACATAACTGGGGTTCCTCAGGGATCAGTCCTGGGTTCCCTCCTCTTCTCTCTGTACACCAACTCTCTTGGGTCTGTCATTCGGTCGCACAACTTTTCTTATCACAGCTACGCAGATAACACCCAAGTAATTCTCTCCTTTCCGGAGTCTGAAACTCAGGTAGCAGCACAGTTCTCGGCCTGTCTGACTGACATTTCTTCTTGGATGTCCACACACCATCTGAAACTCAACCTTGACAAGACTGAGCTCCTTTTCCTTCCAGGGAAAGGCTCTCCTACCCAGGACCTGACTATAACAATTGACAACTCTGTCGTAGCCCGCACCCAGACCGCTAGAAACCTGGGTGTGACACTTGACGACCAACTGGCCTTCACTGCCAACATCGCTGCAACTACCTGATCGTGTAGATACATGCTGCATGACATCAGAAGGATACGTCCCCTTCTAATGCAGAAGGCGTCTCAGGTTCTGGTTCAGGCTTTAGTCATCTCACGTCTAGACTACTGCAACTCCCTGCTGATTGGCCTGCCTGCATGTGCCATCCGGCCCCTGCAGCTCATTCAAAACGCAGCAGCTCAACTTGTCTTCAACCTCCCCGAGTTCTCTCACACTACACCACTCCTCCGCTCTCTTCACTGATTACCAGTTGCTGCCCACATCCGCTTCAAGACACTAGTACTTGCATAGAGGGCCACGAATGGATCAGCCCCAGCATACATCCAAGACATGGTCAAACCCTATACCCCAACCCGCCCACTCTGCTCTGCATCAGCCAACCTGCTTGCTGCCCCCTCACAGCGAGGGAGAACTAATTACTCAACGAAATCCTGACTGTTTGCTGTCCTGGCTCCTAAATGGTGGAACAAGCTCCCTATTGACATCAGGACGGCCGAAAACCTGTGCATCTTCCGCCGAAGGCTAAAAACACATCTCTTCCGACTACACTTCGGATAAAGAAGGGAAGAAAAAAAAACGTTGCGTTTTTTTGTCTCTTTGTAGCATTACCTATTTTAAAGCTAATGTACTTGCACTTACTACTTGTCTGGCGTTTGAACGCACTTAATTGTAAGTAGCTTTGGATAAAAGCGTCAGCTAAATGACATGTAATGTAATTATATAATTGTTACATATTTTCAATTTATATAATACAATTGTATGTATATATATAACCACAAAACTGTCATGAGCCGGGGGATTTGAGGACCCAAAAGCAGAGCTCAGGCAGACGTTCGTTGCTTGACGATTTATTAACAGAAAAACCCGAGCAAATACAAAAAGGGATCCAAAAATGCCAAACCAAACTGAGGCAGGCAAAAACTAAGTCCAGAATGAACATCAAACAAAAGAACAGGATATCAAAAAAGCGGGAACACAGAGACCGCAGGGAAGATACTACACACAGACACACAGACTTAAACACACTAACAGACACAAAACCATCTGACAAGAGACAAAGGGAACACAGAGGTTAAATACATGAGGTAATGAGCAAATGAGGGAAAGGTGATACAGCAGGTGAAACACATGAGGGCGGGGCAGGACAATCAGACAAGGCGGGAAAACACAGGAAGCAAAACTAGACAAGACAAGACAGAAAACAGACTATCAAATAAAACAGGAAACAGAAATGTACCCAATGTACAGAACACTACACAGTCAAAACAGGATAAACTGAAACATAAACAAACCTCAGATTGATACAAAGTCAATATACAAAACAGGCAACAGAAACATCCACAACCACAACAGAAACAACTTCTAGCTCAGATTTAAAATATCCAGTTATAAACTGATATTACAACTAGAGATTCATGAGGTACCACAAAGATGCAATGGCAAAGAGGGACCAGGACGACAGGTCAGGAGGGGGATGTCATCATTCCTACAATCGAGGCACAACCAAGAACAGGCTTAACACAAGGGAAGCTGACCTGTGAAAGATGATCATAAGTAAGCCTGCTCAATGTGAACTCATTTCACAATCTCATTTTCTCGTGTTGTATATATACTATTTTTATGGATTTTATTGTTATTGTTTTTATTGAGACGGAGCAGGTAAACAATGAATTTCACTGCGCATTGTACTGTGTATGATTGTGTATGTGACAAATAAATTTGATGTGATTTGTATAAAATCGGGCATACACCAGGTTCTGCGCACATTTCCCTTATACATCACAATCAACGGGCCACTGACCCCGCCCTGCCACCTCCCAGAAATTACTATGCAGATGCCTATAAATGTGCCCCTGACGTCATTCTTTGTTCAATCACAACAGCTATTTCCAGCTGCAAAACATGCATAAAAAAACCGACTGTGAGACTGAGGTGGTGATCACCGAGGTTGAGGAGAAGAAAACATTTTCTATTTGGAGTTTTGTCATCTGGGATAAGCAATAAAAGAAAATCTGCAGATACCCAAGAAATCCAAGCCAAGCCGACTCAGGAGGAGGAGAAGGGGTCCCATGTGAGGCAAGTGTCTCCACGAAGGTGACTGCTGTGCCACGTACCTCCGCATGAATAAAATAATGAAATAGTAATTACAATAATTTATTTTTCAGAATTAAGAAAAATTAACAATGTTAACAATAACAATAAATAACAGGTGTAACGGAGTTAAAAATGCACTTCATTAAGGCGAGACACTACAGGTGAATAGGGAATTTTTTTTAACTAGCAGATATCACCATGAAACTCTGCCAGTTCATTACTTACATTAAGATGAGAAAAGAATGTATTAAAAGTTTTCTGTAATTTAATGTTTAAATATGCAAATTAGGCATTATCTAATGAAAAATGCACTAATTTGCATATGTTTTAAAAAACGAAATCTGAGTATTGGATAAAGCCACGTTCAAAATTATTTTTTCAATGTGTTCACATATTAGATGGGGAAAAAATTACAGAGGGATTTATGGATATCTACTTTTATTATCCTGTAAATCAGAAGATACTGTCAATAGCCTTAAAAAAACGATTTTCGCCATGTTTTTTGGAATAAAATGTTATATAAATCAGGCTAGGAATAATATATTCACAAATCCCTCTGTAATTGTCTTCATAATATAACTAGGTACAAGACTGGAAAGTTTGGTGTATAAAGGTGCTACTGAAGTTGAGATTACGTTCTTGGAGTATGAGAGAAAAGTCATTTTGAGAAAACGGGCTTTAAAGATTTTTATAGCAAATATTCCACTAATTTCTAATGAAAGCCATGAATTACAGACACATATCCCTTCAGGTCCAAGTAAGATCCATGTATTACACTGTTTAACATCCACAACTCATTATTGCTTCATCCATCACTGATCATAACATCCAAAACAACACATCAACATGGCCTTCAACTGAAGACCATTACATCACAAACTTCGAACTGACAGAACACAACCATTACACAGCCTAGTTCCCCCAAGTTAGTTTACAGTGTACATATCCATGCCAGTACCATATGTAGGGCCCTCCTCCATCTCCTGCTGGTGTCTTTTCACTTTTTTGGCTGTGCTTACACTCTTAAGGCTCCACTTTGCACTGGTGGAATGGACACTATTGGCTTTTGAGATCCTTACCATGTCGTCATCCTTCATTGCATTAACAGTCTGTGCTCTGAAGCCACAATTTCTCCATCACAGCCAGCATGGCAGAGGCACCCTCATTGAATGTAGAAATAGCCTTCATGGCTGCAGTTTTTGGACACTGGGCCCATATAACCAAGTTGAGGCATGCGTTGGCATTCTGAGTGCCTCCATGCTGCACTGTCACTGGATATCCGGTGATACACAGGGATGAGCTTCTTATGAATCATTCAAAAGACCAATATTTAGAACATTGGAGAAAGCAATCAAAGTAGACTAAATTGTTATTAAACATATTATTTTCACACTGTCAGAGATACGAAGAAGAGAAGATCCTGACTAAATACAGGCTCAGTGGCCATCTGGGTCAGACAGACAGGTCAGAGAGAGAAAGACAGGCTCAGTAACCACCAACTGGGTCAGACAGAGATGCACTTCCTCCTCCACTGAGAAAAAGTATCTTCACTAAGAGATTTACACCTTGGAAAAATAGCCAAAAAATGTTAACACCAGAAAAGAAGCTGGTAGTTCTCCTAGGAGAGGGGACAGCAGCTCTACTGACAGCTAAATATGGATCTGCCTGCCACAGCCTGAGGGACTCTCAACCACTTAGGATCCCCAAATTACAGATTTGTTTAGTATTTTATAGTAATTATAGTAGAATAGTATATATGGGACACCTATATATTTAATATATGACATGTAGGCCATACATTTCTGTAAACTGCTTGGAGAGAGGGAGAGAGAGAGAGTCAGTCTGATTACCTCCGCTGTCTGAAAACTCCTGTTTTCTAAACGATAGTTTAAACATTGACGTACTATGTGAAGGCATTTCATAATCTGCTGTCTTAGTGTGTAATCCCCTGTGTCTTCTTGCTAATAACAACTGTTTTCGTCTTCTCTGAGGTGATTTTCGACCGTTTTCGACGCATTTATTTTGACATTCTGAACTACCGCGGAAATGTCAGAGCGTGTCACGTGACCATTCTAAGCGAATCACGTTGTCAGGAATTGTCATCAGCCAATGAGATTGCGCATTTAGCGCTAAATCCCCACTTTTACTTTCACGATTGGTTGCTGATGAAAAGGAAATGACCATATTTGGATCCGGCAGCATTGTAGAGGAGAGAGAGAGCTTTCCAACGGTATATGTGATGACAGGGGGCAGACAGCGATCGTGGAGCAGCGGGATGATTTAGGACGCCAACTTTTGCTGAATTTAGGAGAAATCTACCGACGCTAACAAAGTATAGTAAAATAAAGACCGAAATGTGTATTTTTGACTTTTTTTTCACCACGTCTGAAAGAAGACATGTTATTTAACACAAATAAAAAAAAAACGATGTTTTTGCCTGCCGTGTCTCGCCTTAATTCTAATTTCCAATTTATGTTTAATTTAATTGTAATCATTTTAATCATTATTTAATGATTTGTTGGGTATTTGTGAATTTTATTTTATTGAGATTAATTTATTTATCAAATGCTATTGTTTCCCGGCGGAGATGTTGTTCCGCATTGCGCCTCTTTTGTACCTTCGGAGTTGCCGTAGCTTCCGTCTTCTCCTCACAATACCATTCTATATTGCTGAGGTAGGTTGTGTGTGAAGTGCTGCTGTGCTATTTTGTTGTTTTCTTTGAGAATTGTGTTGTGACCCTTCGCTACTTAGTGCCTTTAAGCTAATCCGATATTAATTAAGCCGTTTAGTGCGGTTGTACGTTTAGATATGGGTTTAAATGATGATTTGTTTAACTTTTTCTTTTCGCGCCATTTTTGCGCTGTTTTGTGCAGTGTAAATAACGGAGGCTCAGCGGTCCAGTTTGAGTATGTAAATTCTGTTGGAAAAAAAAAATTTGTTGGACCAATTAAGTAAAATCGGATAATTTCCCACGGCACACAGGACGATCTCTCACGGCACACTAGTGTGCCGCGGCACAGTGGTTGAAAATCACTGACATAAGCAACCCATTAAAATAACTGGTTAAGTGGCGCACATATGCAGAGGTTTATTCCTCGATGCAGAAGGTCCAGGGTTAGAATCTGACCTGTAATGTTTTTCCTGCATGTCTTCCCCCCTCTCTCTCCTCTTTCATATCTCAGCTTTCCTATCCAATAAAGGCAGAAATGCCCAAAACTTTAAAAAAAATAAAATAAAAATGAAATAACTGGGTGAAACGTATAGGCTATACCAAGTCTTTTATGACATCCAAACAGCCCTTTGAAGCTGCTGTTTGGTGGTCCAGGTTGGGTTAATTTCTTACACTTTGTTTACTTATAATCCATGGGATTAATTATGCATCACACGTGAGTTTGCCCTTCGTGTGGAGATGGATCCGTGCATCTTGCCTCCTGTGTGTCATGGATCACTGTGAGCCTCAGCAACTGTAAAGACTCACAGGAACAACTTCATTTTACTGTGTTCATTTTGTTGCATAGTGAGTATGATATTTAATATGTGGTAAAATAAGACCCGGTGCTAATACGGCACCGGTACCTTAACAACCGTTATCTACCGGACCGAATAGCAACGCAGATTTCGGTGCCTTATTTAGGTGCCACTTAAATGCCTGCGCTTCTCTCTGATGCTCCAAAGATGGACGTTAGAGGGAACTGAAACATCGCCGCACGGGATGCTAGTTAACACTACACTTGGCAGCAGGTAACGTTAGCCTATCGTTAGCTAGCAGCTGGAGTAAACACGGTTAAAATGCTGGCAGCTAAACGGTGTAAAAGTGTGTTTGTATTTCACTGTAGAGGATTCTAACACCAGACTGTAGCTGCCGTTGTCTGAAAAACAACACAGACTCAGCCTCGCCTCGCCAACCTCGTGGTGCATTCAAAGTAATTGTAAAATACCCTTTTCCCATCCAGTGATTGTTTTTGTCGTATTGTTATTACATTTTTAATAAATCATTTAATTTTGAATATATATATCTTTCAGTTCAGGCACCGTTTTAAATGTATCGTTTTAGCACCGGGAAAATGTTGTGTTTTCCTTTTATTTTCTTCTCGGGGGGGGTGGGGGTGGGGGGGGAAGAGATGTGTCACCTTTTTCAGCCCTTCTGAGTTGGCAGGTATGTCTATAGGTGGATGAGAATTACATAGCTGAGATCCTGTGAGACTTTAAGACCAAGACTGATAAAATGGTGTTGGCTAACCACCGGACATCGTGGTGGTCAACAAACAGCCGAAGAAGGCAGTTGTGATAGGTACAGCAATCCCAAGCAATAGCAACATAGGGTTAGAAGAAACACAAGAAGCTTGAAAAATACCAAGGACTTAGAGAGGATGTTGAAGACACTTGGGGCAGTAACCCCCAAACTGGGACAGTGGCGCCAACAAATTAATTTGTCAAAACCAAGAACTGTACAACCACTTTTACGTTATGAAGTTATGTCAGAACGTAAATATAAAGACAAATATTTTTCCTATTGTGTGTCAGAGTAATTACAAACAATGAGGAGATTTAAAAGCAACAAATTGCACCTACCTTACAAGAGAAGGTTGCAGAAGGTTGCATATATTTTTTTCAATACTTTCCCTTCCTAACTATCTATCTCTCTGTCTCTCTAGGGCCAGTATTGTCCAGAAGAGAATAATTTATTTCCAGGATGAAGGCTCTCTCACTATTCGACTGTGTGAGAAAGGTAATGACAGCTGCCCATCATCTCTTCCCTTCTCTTGTTGGCTGCTTATCTTTTCATCCTTGACATCGTGCCATTATCCCTTCTTCTATTGTTTTTCATCTTTTTGGAGCAGAACAGCTCCCAGTCTTACTGTGTTTAAAAATGTATGAGGCCAACAGAGGCAGCTGGGGAAATTGTGAGGACATTGAATCTTGGATATCCAGGGAGTCTGTGTGTAATTTAAATATTTATTTGTATTTCAACACAGAGCAGCGTCACAGCATCATCATCCTGTGATTTCACTGCAGGGGAAAGTGCCATGTCAGATTTGGAAATCTGTCTTATCCCTGTATAAACACTTAACTCCTGTGATACAGTGAGGTGACAGGACTCTTTTAGCTCTGATGAACACACATTTATTGTACAATAAAAATCAGATCAAACAAACAAAACAAAAAATGGTTTATGAAACCTTTCATAACATCTCCCTCACCTCACCAAAATCTTATTTTTTCAGGCTAGTATGCTAGGTTATCAAGCCACCCTTTTTCAATTTGCTGACATAAGTTAGGCCCTTTCTGCATTTCACTTATCCTACTATAACTTAGATGTCAAGTGAGGTTTTCATCCGAATAATTTGGTGACTCAAATATTTAAGAATTCCCCTTGATCTATTGTTGCAAAACATTGGTCAAGGGCAATATTTGAATATGTATGAGTTTGCATCAAGGATAATGTGTCATTTAAATACCAATTTATCCCAGGGATGTAATTTTAATTATGACTGGGCCCAAACTGTAGTAATGTATCTGGTCATTTATGCAGGTTTGCATTTCTATCAAAGCATGCACACTGCCTTCTCTCTTTTTGTCTGTTAGCTCCTGAACTGTGTTTTTTTCTTTAAATTTGGCTTACATCTTTACATATGAGTGGGTGGGTCATGTTCACATCCTTTCTTCATGTAGAGCGTGTGTTTGGTGAAGCCACAGAAGCTCCCGCTATGGAGTGCTGCGCCTGCGGAACAGCCAAGTACAGACTCACCTTCTATGGCAACTGGTCAGAGAAAGTACATCCCAAAGACTACCCAAGTAAGTACAAACTGTTGACCACCACTAGTCAAAAAAGTCTGAACATGGGTTATTGTAAAAAGGGTTTTATTAGGAAACTAGAAAATGCATTTCCTGCAGAAAATGCATGGGAATGCTGAATAGCTGAATTGCTAAAGCTTAACTGAGTAAATAGCTTAAAAAAAGTTGAAGAAGTGAGAATAGTTGAAAAAGTGGAAATCGTTTTAATAAGTATGAATTTCATTAAAAACTTAAAAGCTGACGCTAAACTGAACTGTTGGCTTTAAAAGTTGAATATGACAAAAGATGTAGAACATTGTGAGGTCTGAGTATATTTCTAACTGATAATGACTCACAAATGCAGAAATATGAAACCAATTGTATGAAAAATCTTAAAGCTCAAATGCATTGCACTGCACTGCTGAAACATCTGTAACATTTTCAGAGTTGGAAGCTAAACTGCATTACTTAAATAAGTGAAGCGCTTGTTAGAAAAGCTGGAAGCTGAACTGTAATACTGTCAAAGTTGAAAGTTGAAATTAATTGCTTGAAAAGGCTGAAAGAAGAAATACTTTGTATTATTATCAGACATATACACTGCATAGAACGAAAAAGCATCAATCTAGCTGGGATGAGATGTGAAATATATTAGGTGAAAAGAATGGGGCTGAACAAGAAGAAAGAGAGGAAAGAGAGGAGAGAAAGAGAGAAGAAAGAAGAGCAGGAGAGAAGAGAGGAGAAGAGAGAAGATAGAGGAGAGAAAGAGAATAAAGAGAGAAGGAGAGAGAGAGGAAAGAGGAGAGGAAAAGAGAGGAAAGATATCTCATCGATGAAATCACAAATGACCCTGGAGGGAGGGAGGGAGGAAGATAGAGAGAGACAGAAGGAGGGAGGGAGAGAGGAATTGAGAGAGGAAAGGAGGGAGGGAGGGAGAGAGAGAGAAAGGGGGACGGAAACAGAGAAGGAGGGAGGAAGACAGAAGGAAGGATGGAGCTGTCTTCAGTACACTGCAGCAATTCAGACACTGAGAGCAAGCTCTCAAATAAAGGCTCAGACTGCCAAAACGATGACTGCTATCAGTCAAATGACGTCATCCTGAGCACCACAAGGCCTTTGAGAACGTATCGGTATAAAATTTATATGGATAAACATAAAAATGTGGGCATATCAGCGATTTAAAAAAGTGGTTTGTTCTGCTCTTTGCTGAAAAATATGGAGGACGTTTACCATTCAGAGAATAGAGGAAGATTTGGAACTCTCGTCATTTGGAAGGTCATTGAGGCAAGAGTATAAGGCATATTGCATAACTGAGCACATTGGCTGAACCTAGACAAAAATAGCTACGTTTTGATGTATAACTTGTGTATGACAAGTAGATATTGTGGGCATGAGAGCAATTTATAGAGAAGGAACTAAGATAATTTGTATAGGGGCTCTGTGCACTAGCTATGACATCATCCACTCTAGCCAGCGCCAATACACACTCTGTTTAATCGATAAAATTTCCTGAAATGATCACTAAACTTAAACAGCTTTTTCACAAAAACTGTAAAAGATATCAAAACACTGAGCACACCCTGAATTCCTGATAGTATTTTGTGAACAGTTTAAAGTTTGAATCACGTCTGTAGGTGGAAGAATGTAGGAGATACATTTTGAAGCAGAAGAGGATTTGAAGGATTTGAAGCATGCTCTCGTTGACTTCAGTGTTAAAAAAAGTGTTAAAAAGCTTAATATTTTAAAAAGTAGAAATAGTACAAAAAAAGTTGAAGATTTCGGCATTTGTTTCATGCCTTTCACACTGCAGGTTATAGGTTGCTTATATATGGAAGTAAATCGGTGCCATCGGCTGTTGAATTCAAATTTTTTGCACATAATTTTTTTACATCGAATTTTTAACACTGAATTTTATTTTGCATCTAAATCAGACTTTGAATTTTAAAAGCCATCGAATTTCTAGCACTGAATTGTTTTGCCTATGACATTTTTTTTCAATGTTTAAAAAAATCGATGTAAAAAATGTGATGGCTCAAAAAATTCAGTGTAAAAAAATTCTACATATCAAAGATTCAGTGTACAAAAATTCAATGTCTCAAAAAATTCAGTGTAAAAAAATTCAACATATCAAAGATTCAGTGTAAAAAAATTCAATGTCTAAAAAAATTCAGTGCAAAATAATTCAACGTCTCAAAAAATTCAGTGTAAAAATATTCAGAGTCAACATCCGGGTAACCAAGGAGAAGCAATCAATCCCTGTATCAAATCATCCAACAATCAAGTTACGCTCCTTTGGTCATGTGACCAAAGTTCAGGTGAGCTCTGGTCAGAGGTCAGAGCTCCGGTCAGAGCTCAGCATGGCGTGCTTCGGTGAGTGTACTCTTTATTTACCGGTTGTGTTTGTAAAAGTCAGTAATAGTTACCGGACACATTGCACATTAACATTATTTGTTGAACAATGTCAATACAGGGAACTCTTAATGAGGTGGTGTTCGTTAAAAATGTGTCAGCTATTAGCCTCCGTTATGTTAGCTAGCTAACGTTATGTTAGCTATTAGCTAACTTTATATTATATTATTATGGTTTACTGTTGGTAACGTTACTCACAGTTCTGTGGCAGCGAGTATGATCTGACTGACAAGAAATGTCTAACTACAGTACATTTAACAGCTGGTCAGTTAAGAGCTGCTTCACTTTACTCAAAACTGTTTTAAAAATAGTATAAATGGATAGCCGATAATATAACTGTCACCAAACTCCTTGAAGTCTAGTTAGTAACATTTAACTGTTTAAAACTTGATTTTTGTGGTGCTGGTTTGTAATATCCTTTGTCCTGTATTTTTGATGACAGAATAGTCGGGCTGATGAAATTGTGCAGTCAGCCAGGCGCTTATTGCATTTAATCAGTTCATCTGAAAGACAACGGGGCGCAGCTAGTGGTGGAGTAACAAATCAAGTTATGAGGTTTAGTATTAAACTTTAGTTCCTGTACATATGGCTTATTTTACTTATACATTGCAGATGTATTGATGATTAATGCATATTCTTGGATACAATCCTGCAGAGAACAGAGGCATGCGGAGAGACCATCACTTCAAATGGAAATGACCAGGTAAAAACTTAAGGGAGATGTTTGCTATTTTAAATGCAAGCCCTATGTATACACATTTTGACAGGCTGCTGATGTGTACAGGCAAAATTCTGCTTAGATGTTCAAATCTAAGTTAGTAAACTCTGGAAGAAAGCATCTGATGTTTTGTGAGTATTCAGTAAAATATATAAAGGCCTGTTTCACTTAAGGCTAATGTGAAATTTCTTTATGAACAGAAAAAAAATATAAAATGGGATTTGAAGGTCTAAATGATTGCCTATTGCACTTCATTGGAAACTGGTGAGGGTATGCAATACAGTGCAAGGTTTTCTATTTTCATCAATGTCATATAAAACAATGTTCAAATCCAACTTTCGCAATAACATCCTCCTTTAATTAGAAAAAAATTAATAGATGATGTGGTAGTTAATGTTTTTACACTCTTATTTTCTATGGGTCCTTTCCAGGTGTTTTTACCAAGGCCAGAGGGAAGAGGCGCTCTCCTGCAGCAAATCTTGTTCCTGCCAAGAGACTTAAACTACTTGATGTGTCTTTCTATTTGTTGCCAAAGCAGTGTGAAAAAACTCCGAAAAGAGCAGGAGCAAATAGTCCATATGCATGCAGGATTGGGCCGTAGGACTGCTCATCTAGATGAAAGCACAACACATGAAGAGGTAATAACAAGAAATTTATTATTTAGGCTAGCTGTATTGTATATTGTATTCTGAGGAATACAATATATAAGGATTTGCTAGTTTTTCATGCAGTGTGATGAATGCTATTTCTGATTTGAATGATCTCTCTTTGGAGAGACTTACACTTGTATCCATTTTTTTGCTTACAGTTATGTGATGCCCTCAAAGTTTTATTTCCAAAATTGGGGGCCGTGACTGGTGGGTGGCTGCTATACAAATCTGCAGGTAGGCCAACACAGGTTTGTGTATTAGTGTTGCTCAGTCATAAAAAAGTACATTTGCAGCAGCTAACTTCACATTATAGACAACAGATGGTACCTAATTGAAACTTTGAATGATTTCCTCAAACTCATCTCTGTACATTTATTATTAAGCCTATTCAATTTAAGACATTTTGTTAACCTTTATTAGGTCATGCCTGACTGCAAATCAGCAACTAATTGTTTGATTTTAATATAATAAAAAAAAGCTAGACTTGTTTTGTTTTAGGTGACTTCTTCAGCCTGGTCTGTTGTCAGACAAGAAGTCTAGTTGCTTTGACTTAACTTCTAGATATAATCTATATCTAATATACTGTTGAAAGTCCTACTTTTCCTCTCCTCTTTTCTATAGGTGGATGGGGTAGCCGAAAACTTTCTCTTGTGGCTCCTGATGAGACTGGCTGTACAGGCATGATCTTGAAGTCTGTAAGTCGTGGGGGTAAAAATCTATTCATAGCCCCAAATCAAGAGGAACTCAGCACAAATCCCCTACCACTAACTGATGAAGCATTGAGTAGCATGCCAAAAGCAACATGTCAGAAGTGTGGAGTTGCAGTTCCTCTTCCACTCCTGACCGAACACATCAAGTCTTGTGATGTCATGTATGTTGGCAGTGATGATAACCTGGCTAATGTGGAAAGCAGTGAGTCTGAAGACAGAAAATGTAAGAATTCTTCATTTTAAGCTTTTGTGAGCATATTGTATAGTATTAAACAACAGAAAAATTAACACTGCTCTTGCTTGTAACTTCTCAACGACTTAATTGAGGTACACGCTTCTTCATGTGGGGAAAGTAACCATTTACTTTCTAATGTTAATGTTTTTCTCTTGTCAGCAATTCCCACACAATATCAGTTAAACAGAAATAATTTTATGTGGGTAGGGCAGGAAAAGAGGTGATGCATGAAAGCATTGTAATTGAGGAAGAGCAAGCAGCAATGCCTGGACCATCCGGAACTTGTGCAACTGCTACAGATGGTAGGTGCTGTTCAGGGTTAGCAGTGGCATAGGAAAATTAAGGAAGATAAACTGTCATAGTGAAGGAAAATAGGCATTTAAAAAGCACAGCCTACTCTATATGTAAACCATGAATTGATTACCTTGCCGTTAATGTTAATAATATTATTACTTTGACAAGGAATATCTCTATTTTGACTCAAGTAATGGTGTTGCGTTGTGTACTTTGTCATTTGATATTACAAATTTTTGAAGTATAATACTATTAAATCTTCAGAGCAGTTCTCCCATTAATGTTCATATACATATGTACATACACATACATATATATGTGTATGTATGTGTGTGTGTGTGTGTGTGTGTGTGTGTGTATGTGTGTACATGTATGTGTCAATGATTATTAAGTTGCTTTGTTTATGCCTGAGTAAGGCTTGATGGCTTTTACTTGTGATTTGAATCTACATGTTAAAGTTTTTTGTTATCTTGACAGTCAAGCATAAATAATGAAACCACATTTTTTTTTCTCATTAGACTGGTTAACTATCAATGACCCCACCATGGCCATATCTCAGTGTGCTGACAGTTTTCTCCTTATTCATGAAATGGAGAGCCCCTTACTTCTCAGCATGGACATCAGAAAAAGCCCTGCTGAACAGGACAGGGCCCTAATCTCCTTCTACAAGCGAACTAATGTGGAATGGGGACGGCCTCTGAATTGCAAACTTGAAGGTAGATCCAATTACAAGTTACAGTGGTCCAAAAATAATTAAAGTATTTCCTTTGTCTTTATTCTGTCAAACCTTACATTGTGTTACAGGAGATACTGCTATTGGACAGGGTGTAACTCGCTTCTTTTTCTCAACATGCATGGAAAAACTGAAGTCAGAGTTTTGCATCAATTTTGGTATATTATGTGTATGGTATCCTTCCAAATGTTATGTTTATTTAAAGCTGTTTAAGTTTATATATATATATATATATATATATATATATATATATATATTGTCTCTATAGGAAGTTTATCATATTTTAATTGGTTTGCTTTACCATGAAAGTTCAGAGGATTCTACTAAATGTATAATGCCTGTATTGAGAACTACGGTTTACAGTCTAACAGTACTAACGACTGTAAGAGCAATATTAACCTGCATGTCTTTGTACTGTGGACGGAAGCCTATTACTTTTTATTGTAATACTTATTTCGTGTTTTTAATGTCTTCAACAGCAAACTCAAATGTTGCACGGCTTTTTGAAGGAGAGCCTGGCCATTTAGTCCCCTCAGCCTCTCACTTTCTTGTGGAAAGTGATATGTTCATGGTGGCGGGGAGAATGGTAGGCCACTCCTTTCTTCATGGAGGACCATGCCTGTTGGGACTCAGCCCTGCTGTTGTTCATGTCCTGCTTGGTGGGAGTCCTGAAACTGCAACTGTTACAGTAGAGGACTGTCCAGACCTGTACATCAGAGAAACAACTGTTTGATTTGAAAAAAGTTTTTTCTTTCACTAAGATTTTATGTACAATTCTTATATTGTGTATCCATTATCCTTATTGAGTGACATTAATATATGGCTAAGCTTATCAAATCAAGAGGGAGTAAACAACATTTTTAATACTTAGTTTTGTAATACTGTAAATGTAGTAGTATATAAAAATCTTGATTTTAGATCTGCTAAAATGCCATTAATCTGTAAATAAAATAGAGGGTGGCGCTTATTTGGATCCACTATGTAATATTCATATTCATTACTTTTTGCAAGTGCACATACAGAGGACAAATTAAAGGAAAAACCAACATAAAGTGTTAGTAAGGTGTTGGACCACCATGTGCTACCAGAACAGGTTCAATGCTTCTTGGCATTGATTCTACAAGTCTCTGAACTCTACTGGAGGGATGAACACCATTCTTCCAAAAGATATTCCCTAATTTGGTGTTTTGATGATGGTGGTGGAGAGCCTATCTAACACATCGGCCAAAAATGTCCCGGTAACACTTTACAATAAGTGTACATTAATTAGCATTAGTTAATGCATTAATAAGCATTAACTAACCGTTATTAAGGGTTGAATTAATTGTGTAATAAACATTTATTAACAATGCTCATGTTAACTAAGGTATTAATTGATGCATTATTTACCATTAGTTGAAGCCTTAACTAACTGTTAATCACAGTTAACTAAGGTCTCTATTTTACCATTACTTAATGCAGTAATAAGCCCTGACTAACTATTAAAAACAGTTAATTAAGGTGTCTATTTTACTATTAGTCAATGCAGTAACAAGCCTTGACTAACTGTTAATAACAGTTAACTAAGGTGTATATTTTAACATTAGGTAATGTACTAAAAAGCCTAAAGTGGAAATAAAAGCTACACCCTTAGTTGATGTTGATGAAGGTTTTTCCTAATATTACTTGGTGGTTGATAAAGATGTTTGATAGCATGTATATCTTAAGGTTCACGGCCAAGCCATGTCATTAGGAGAAAACTTTTTTTATTGTTTATTTACAGGTTATGGTTGTCCACATACCTTTTGTCCACTATATTTGTTCATCGTCCAACATATGACTTACTTTTGGTAGAGGGTGAGATCAGGGAAAAGACATAGTCTCCATGCAGAGGTTTGCTTCTTCCTTTGTCTTCATATAGACATTAACTTAAAGCCCAACCAATATAAATTATTGTGCATGCTATATAAGCATTACTTAACCTTAAATGGTCACTTAATGTGTAACAATACTGAATAAGCCTTAATAAACCATCACTAAACATTATTAATGCTCTTTGGTAGACTTATTGTAAAGTTGAGAACATATACATTTAATTAATGTGTAACAATACTGAATAAGCCTTACCTAACCATCAATAAACAGTTATTAATGCTCTTTGGTAGACTTATTGTAAAGTAGAGAACATATGCACCTTAACTAACACTTAATTAACGTGTAACAATACTGAATAAGCCTTAATAAACCATCACTAAACAGTTATTAATACTCTTTGGTAGACTTATTGTAAAGTGGAGAACATATGCGCCTTAAATAACACTTAATTAATGTGTAACAATACTGAATAAGCATTAATAAACCATCAATAAACAGTTATTAATGCTCTTTGGTAGACTTATTATAAAGTAGAGAACATATGCACCTTAACTAATACTTAATTAATGTGTAACAATACTGAATAAGCCTTAACCATCAATAAACAGTTATTAATGCTCTTTGGTAGACTTATTGTAAAGTAGAGAACATATGCACCTTAACTAACACTTAAAGTGATGGTTCGGAGTAATTTCACCCTAGGGTCCTTTACAACATGACCTCAAGCCAAACACCCCCCAGAAGCTTTTTTCAGCTGGGTCTAACATTGGGAGAGTTAGCGTAGAGTAGCGTTATCAGCTGAATAGCTTAGCGCAGGGGCTAATGGACCCACGTTTGTTTTGTATCTCGTAAATGACCCCACTAATAATGCCCGAAATGATACCAAACGTCTACTGTAGTACAAATAGGTTATGTACTCATAAAACGATGGATTGTAAAGTTTGTAAGTACACCAGAAGTTTATGTAAATGACACTTGCCTGCTGGCTTCTTCTCTCTGCTGTTGTTGTTGCTGCTGTAAGACGAGTGCTTAGGGCCGTCTACAAATTACAACACCGAAAAGAGATGCAACAAAAAATATTTTTTAATTTAACTTTTTTTTTTAACTAAGTGCTGTAGTATAACTAGCAGGAGACAAGTAATAACTGAGGTAAGTTTGGAGACATTACCTTATTTAATCATTAAATTAATAAATATTTTTGTTGTATCTCTTTTCGGTGTAGTAATTTGTAGACGGCCCTAAGCACTCGTCTAACTGCAGGTAGGAGCAGCAGCAACAGAGAGCAGAAGAGAGCAGGCAAGTGTTCATAAACGTCTGGTGTACTTACAAACTTTCCAATCAATTGTTTTATGAGTGCATAAGCTATTTGTACTAGTGTAGAAGTTTGGTATCATTTCGGGCATTATTAGTGGGGTCATTTACGAGATACAAACGTGGTTCCATTAGCCCCTGCGCTAATAAGCTATTCAGCTGATAACGCTACTCTACGCTAACTCTCCCAATGTTCGACCCAGGTGAAAAAAGCTTCTGGGGGGGGGGGTGTTTGGCTCGAGGTCATGGTGCAAAGGACCCTAGGGTGAAATTACTCCGAACCATCACTTTAATGTGTAACAATATTGAATAAGCCTTACTAAACCATCATTAAACAGTTATTAATGCTCTTTGGTAGACTTATTGTAAAGTAGAGAACATATGCATCTTAAATAACACTTAATTAATGTATAACAATACTGAATAAGCCTTACTAAACCATAACTAAACAGTTATGAATGCTCTTTGATAGACTTATTGTAAAGTTAAGAACATATGCACCTTAACGTACACCTGATAAATGCATAAGAGTGCTGAATAAGCATTACTAAACAATGATTCATAGTTTATTAATACTCTTTGACTTAAACATTCACACAGCTTTTAAACATTAGTGAAACATTGTCAATCTGAAATCAAATCTTCATGAAACCTTCTTTTATGCACACATATTCAAAATGTAAACAAGGTTTTCATTTGATTCTGAGTCAGTTCTCATCTTTCTTTCCACTGAGACTATAGAGAGAGCTGAGAGCTATAACAGTTTAAATCCTGTATGGAGATTACACTGAAAATGTCCCGCTCTCGTCATCTTCACTGTCATGTCTTCTGGATAGTTTTCCTCTCTTGAAACCTAACAAACCAAGTGGGATATATCAATTTCTTTTAAATGCATGCAAAAGTTACGGATGCAAGAATTGATCGTTCACTAGATCAACCTCAAATCTTTACACATATTGTACAAATAACAACAAAACATGATAGGACAGCCTTAATGGTACACACTCTACCTAGTGAGTGGTGAGCTACCTTGACGATCATGATTATCCATTATCTAGATAGTGTCCAGAATATTAATGCATTGATGCATCTGATAGCCAGCAATCACAGCATTCAAATTTTTGTTTGTATAGATCACAGTATACTATGGACCATAAATAATCATTATCATACTGTAGCCTCCCCGTGAAAGATGGTCTTCATGGTTGGATAGTTTATTCACTTTCTATGCAGAAATCAACTTAAATTAAAAGCCTAATACAATATTAAAATGATTCTCCTTTGAACCTTCTGTCACATCCAATATACCTTAGTAATTGCATTTCTATCTCTCAAGTTACACCATTTCATGTAGCTAAACAGGCTCATTAGCCTGGTAATTAACTGCAGGCTAAAATATGTTGACAATACAAACGATATTAGAGTAAACACTGACAAACCTTGTTCCTTTATCAGCCAGATGATAAACAAGATAAGCATACACCATGCTTTCTTTTGCAGAGTATCAGCAGCACATGTTGCCCGTGGCCTCAACCCGCTTACAATACTTCCGGTTTCGATCTTTTCAAAATAAAAGCGCTAGCTAGCAAGTTAGCTAGCTTTAGGTAACCAAAATGACCCTGTTCTCTGGCAGATTTTTCTGCGATTAACTTATGTTAGAGCTAACATAACAGCCAAGCTAGCTCTAAGTGACCCACATATTAGTTTGTTTCACCCATTTAATAATCTATAGCAGTTTCCAGCGTTAGCGTTTTTATTTTGAAAAGAACGAAACCGGAAGTATATATTTGGTCCCACAAGCGGGCAAAGTGTGCAGCTCATACAAGCAAAACGTTATAAAATGGTTTTATGTTAAACTTGTTTAGCACTTGGTTGATAAGGGGATAAGGTTGGTCATTGTTTCCTCTAATATTGTTTGTATTTTGAGTCACTTTATGATATGCTGTTTAAGAGTGTAACGGACTTGGAGATGAGTAAGTAAAGCTAGCATGTCAACATACAGCCTGGTCTCACTGAATTCCGTAAAATGGCCACGGACTGGTAACAGCTCATTCCGTGGTGGTGGTACGGAATGTGTGAAAATTCCGTGTGGCCACCACGGAAAACAATGTCAATGTAAAGTCAATGAGAAGATGACGTGGCACGGTAGTGAGTAGTATGTAAGGCCGGAATTCCGCGTAAGGAGGTTGGTTGGGGTGGTGGATGGGTAAAACACAGGACTTTCACTCAAGAGAGCGGAGTTCGAGTTCGTGTGGCGTTTGTCGGTTGTGTTTTTATTTTTTTTTAAATTTTTTTTTTTAAGCGTGTCCCGCGTGTGTCACGGAACCGTAAGCCCTCCCACGACCTTTTCCTGAACCCAACCGTCCCGTTGTTGTCGCGTGTCACGGAACCGTAAGCCCACCCACGACCTTTTCCTGAACCCAACCGTCCCGTTGTTGTCGCGTGTCACGGAACCGTAAGCCCACCCACGACCTTTTCCTGAACCCAACCGTCCCGTTGTTGTCGCGTGTCACGGAACCGTAAGCCCACCCACCGTTTTTTTTCGGCGATCCGCGTGTCACGTAAGCCCGTATTTCGTTTTCGGCGATCCGTGTTCATTACACGGAATTCTTCCGTGGGCCCATCACGGAATTTGGCGATCCGTTGGCAATCCGTGTTCATTTAACGGAATTATTCCGTGACAGTTTAACGGATTTTGTTGTAATTCCGTTAAACTGCCACGGATTTTGAGTTAAGGGTCCGTGCCCATTTTACGGAATTCTGTGAGATCAGGTTGCAACATATTAGCCTGCAGTTAACATTGCCAGGCTAATGAGCCTGTTAACATAAAAGGGTGTAACTTCAGAGATAGAAATGCAATTACTACAGTATATTGGATGTGACAGAAGGTTCAAAGGAGAACCATTTTATATTTAATTGAATATTTCATTATAATTAAGGTTGATTTCTGAAAAACAAGTGAATAAGAATGGGAAGTAACACTCAATTTAAGCACTCAAAGGGTCATTTACAATAATATATGTGTAAAAGGGGTTAAAATAAAAAAGATGGATATATTTAAACTAAAAGTATTTAGTTTTTGTTGCTTTCTCAGCTTTTACAGTGGTTAGATGCCGTGTGTTCAAGGCATGTTTGAAACTGCAAAGGAAAAATGAAGTCTTGGTGAACCATTAGTTAAAGAGAGCCAGACCATCTTTCAGCCGGGGAGGCTACACTATGATAATGATTATTTATGGTTCATAATATACTGTGATTTATATAAACAAACATGCAAATGCTGTGATTGCTGGCTGTCAGATGCACCAATGCATTAATATTCTGGACACAATCTAGATAATGGTTAATCATGATCGTTAAGGTAGCTCACCACTCACTAGCTAGAGTGTGTGCCATAAAGGCTGCCCTATCAAGTTTTGTTGTCATTTGAGTGTACAATATGTGTAAAGATTTGACGGTGATATAGTTAACGATCAATCCTTGCATACGTAGCTTTTGCATGCATCTAAAAGAAATTGATATATCCCACTTGGTTTGTTAGGTTTCAAGAGAGGAAAACTATCCAGAAGACATGACAGTGAAGACGCGAGTCTGCAGTGGAAAGAAAGATGAGAACTGACTGAGTCAAACTCAGAATCAAATGAAAACCATGTTTACATTTTGAATATGTGTGCATAACAGAAGGTTGTCATGAAGATTTGATTTCACATTGACAATGTTTCACTAATGTTTAAAAGCGGTGTTAATGTTAAGGTAAAGAGTACTAATAAACTGTGAATCATTGTTTAGTAATGTTTATTCAGCACTGTTATGCATTTATCAAGTGTAAGTTAAGGTGCATATGTTCTTATCTCTACAATAAGTCTATCAAAGAGCATTCATAACTGTTTAATTATGGTTTAGTAAGGCTCATTCAGTATTGTTATACATTGATTAAGTATTAGTAAAGGTGCATATGTTCTCCACTTTACAATAAGTCTACCAAAGAGCATTAATAACTGTTTATTGATGGTTAGATAAGGCTTATTCAGTATTGTTACACATTAATTAAGTATTAGTTAAGGTGCATATGTTCTCTACTTTACAATAAGTCTACCAAAGAGCATTAATAACTCTTTAGTTGCGGTTTAGTAAGGCTTGTTCAGAATTGATAAATACTTAAGTATAAGTAAAGGTGCATATGTTCTCCACTTTACAATAAGTCTACCAAAGAGCATTAATAACTGTTTATTGATGGTTAGATAAGGCTTATTCAGTATTGTTACACATTAATTAAGTATTAGTTAAGATGCATATGTTCTCTACTTTACAATAAGTCTACCAGAGCATTAATAACTGTTTATTGATGGTTAGGTAAGGCTTATTCAGTATTGTTACACATAAATTAAGTGTTAGTTGAGGTGTATATGTTCTCAACTTTACAATAAGTCTACCAAAGAGCATTAATAACTGTTTAGTGATGGTTTATTAAGGCTTATTCAGTATTGCTACACATTAATTAAGTGTTAGTTAAGGTGCATATGTTCTCTACTTTACAATAAGTCTACCAAAGAGCATTAATAACGGTTTAGTGATGGTTTAGTAAGGCTTATTCAGCATTGTTACACATTAATTAAGTGACAATTTAAGGTTAAGTAATGCTTATATAGCATGCTCAATCATTTATATAGGTTGGGCTTTAAGTTAATGTCTATATGAAGACAAAGGAAGAAGCAAACCTCTGCATGGAGACTATGGAGTCTTTTCCCTGATCTCACCCTCTACCAAAAGTAAGTCATATGTTGGAGGATGAACAAATATAGTGGACAAAGGTATGTGGACAACCATAACCCATAAATAAACAATAAAAAAAGTTTTCTCATAATGACATGGCTTGGCCGTGAACCTCAAGACATACATGCTATCAAACATCTTTATCAACCACCTAACAAGTAATATTAGGAAATACCTTTATCAACATCAACTAAGGGTTTACTTAGACACTTTAGTTAGCTTTTATTTCCAGTTTAGGCTTTTTAGTACATTACCTAATCTTAAAATATACACCTTAGTTAACTGTTATTAACAGTTAGTCAAGGCTTGTTACTGCATTGACTAATGGTAAAATAGACACCTTAGTTAACTGTAATTAAAAGTTAGTCAATGCTTATTATTGCATTTACTAATGATATAATAGACACCTTAATTAACTGTTTTTAATAGTTAGTCAGGGCTTATTACTGCATTAACTAATGGTAAAATAGACACCTTAGTGATGATTAAGATGATTTTTTTTGAACAAGGTCTGTTTATTCAAGATTTTACAACATACCAAAAAAACAAACAAAGGAGAACAGAAACAGTACATTATACAACAAAACCCCAACACCAACCATCCCTCCACCCATCAGACAAAAATTATTGGATATATACAGTTAAAAAAATTAGAAAAAAAATAAAAATAAAATAAAAATAAAAAAAAACGTAGAAATTATTAGAAAAGGATACATAAATATACATACATACACAAACATACAAAAGTAATTTTGGGGCTGTATTCTCTACTTGATTTTTTCAACAAATGTCAAGACGGGGTTGCCAGATTGCATAGAATCTCTGGACAGACCCTTGAAGAGAGTATCTCATTTTCTCTAGTTTAAGATACTGCATAATCTCCTTATTCCAATGAGAAAAAGTGGGAGGAAGAGAGTCTTTCCATTAAACAATATTAATCTTCTGGCAAGAAGTGTGCAAAAGGCCAACATTTTACAATTATTGCTGCTCAGGTGCAAGTTCTGTGCACCAAATAAAGCAAGAAAAGGAGATGGTTCTATTGGCAGTCCTATCGTTTCTGAAAATGCGTCAAAAATCAGTTTCCAAAAGTTATGCAAACTTGGGCATGACCAGAACATGTGTAAAAGGCTTGCAGGAGCTTGCCTACATCTATCACAAATAGGATCTAGTTCTGGTCTGAATTTAGATAACCTAACCTTCGACCAATGGAGTCGGTGTACCGCCTTGAATTGTACAACCACATGACGTTGACAGATAGATGATGAATAGATCCGTTTAATAATTTTCTGCCACGTTGTCTCGGAAATTTGTTCGTTCAAATCTTTCTCCCATTCATTCTTTAAGTAATCTAAATCTGTCAGGCAATGCTGAGTCAGGAGGTTATAAATTCTACCGATGACTTGTTTGGGATCTTTTACTAACTTAAAAATAGAGTCTAATAGAGATGTGGAAGGGTATGAAGGAAAACAATCAGTATGTGAAACCAAAAAATTCTGTACTTGCAAAAATCTAAAGAAGTGGGACCTGGGAATCTTAAATCGAGTAACCAGCTCATCAAAAGATGCAAAGGTGTTCTCAATATAAAGATCTTGCAATGTGCAGATCCCACTCTTAACCCAGATATCGAAGGCTTTATCTAATATTGAAGGGATAAACATAAGGTTTTTACTTAATGGGGCACATAAGGAGAGGCTACAAAGAGCAAATGCTTTTCTAAATTGATTCCAATTTTTTAAGGATTGTGTCATTGTTGGAGGAATAGTGAGAGGCGGGTTCAGGCATTGGAAGTACAGAGCACATTAAAGAGGATAAAGAGACAGATTTGCAGGAAATTTTCTCCAAACCAAGCCATTTAGGGGTGTCAGAGCTATCATTATACCTCATCCAATAAGTCAGTCCTCTAATATTGGCCGCCCAGTAATAAAACATAAAATTGGGGAGTGCCATGCCGCCTAAGATGTGAGGCTTTTGTAATATACTTTTCCGAATCCGAGGATTTTTGTTGTTCCAGATAAATGCTGATACAAGTTTATCTATGGAGTTGAAAAAGTATTTGGTCAAAAAGATAGGAAGATTTTGAAACATATATAGGAACTTAGGCAATACATTCATCTTAATAGTATTAATTCTACCACTTAAAGAGAGGGGCAGCAGGTCCCAGCATTTGATATCCCGTTTCAAACCTTCTATCAGGGGCAGGAGGTTAGCTTTATAGAGGTCCTTGTAATTATGTGTTGCCCAAATCCCCAAATATTTAATATTTTTGGTGATGACTTTAAAAGGAGTCAAATTGAAAGAGATAAGTGTAGCAGCTGCATTGATTGGCATTAACTCGCTTTTTTGAAGATTTATTTTGTAGCCAGAAATCCTGCTGAATCTTTCCAATATGTTCAATAATTTAGGGAGACACGTCAAGGGATCTGATAAATACAACAATAAATCGTCCGCATAGAGCGAAATTTTGCACTCCACATCTCCCCTACGAATTCCTTTAATAAAAGTGTCTTGCCGCACAGCTATAGCCAGTGGCTCGATTGCGATAGCAAATAGAAGAGGGGATAGCGGGCAGCCTTGCCTGGTGCCTCTATTTAAACTAAATGGGGCGGATCGATTATTGTTCGTGCGAACCGCTGCCATTGGGGAGGAGTAGAGAATCTTAACCCACAATATAAAATTAGTTCCAAATCCAAATCTACCTAGAGTGTAGAAGAGGTAGTCCCACTCCACCCGATCAAAATTGTAACGGAATGGTCTTTGTCGGCGTAAAGAAAAGGCAAAGTCCAAAACAAAGTGACATTAGCAGAATGGCGTATTAAAGTCACTTGTTTGGTATTTACTCGCCTTGAATTGTGGACTTCACGTAGGCCATTGCTTTCTCCGGGACCAGAAATACCTTGTTATCACCCTTGTAGGAGATTCGGAGACGGGCAGGGAACATATTCCCGTAAAGGACATCACGTCGGCCTCGAAGAAGGTTCCTGACATCGTTGAAAGCAGCGCGTGCTCTGGCCACACTTGCGGCGTAATCTGGAAAAATCGGTTCACCTTTATAACGAAGTGGGCCTTGTTCTCGGGCTCGGCGAAGAACTTCAACGCAGTCTTGGAAATAATGGAGCTTCGCGACAATCACCCGGGGCTTTCCGTTGGGTTTTTTAGGCATTAGGCCTCTGCGTGAACGGTCGACTAGGATATCTTTCTCCAGGTTCAAAACTTCCTTCAGCAGCTTAGACACAGCAACGGTAGAGCTCGAACCGGTCCCCTCTGGAATCCCTACAATGCGTACGTTACATCTCCGCATCCGTCCCTCCAAATCGTTGTTCTTTTCCTTCAGGTTGGTCAGCGCTGTATTTATATTTACGCAGCTTAGACGCCATTGCAGAGACTGATACGGATGGCAGTTGTTCAGAGGGGTGTCACGAATGTTAGAAAACGGCGTTCACAATAAATACACCGAAAATGCGCTATAAAATAATAATTTTAAAGAAAGCTGGACAGGAGCTAAGTCACACACGTCTTACTCCATTGAATGCTCACTAGCGCCCCCGATTAAGATGATTTTATGTTTTTTTATTGTTTCAAGTAAGTTAACATCTCATGAATATCTGAGTGAGTTTTCAGAGCTGAGCTTATTTATTTTCATATGAAAAATGCTCATTTATAAATGTCCTCTGTAGTGGACGTCAGGACTTTGTACTTTCCCCCGGAAAACAGCCTCTGTCCCCGCGAGTGAGGGAGTCAGACAGCGTTCAGTTCACTGATGGCGATAATATGTAATTTAGCGCGAAAAATGTAACTTTGCAAACGGCAGTGTGTATGGGGCTACTAACTTATGAGCAACCACGACCCAAGCTGTTACCAGTTAACACTGTAATGAAATCATTTGCGCCTTCTTTTAATGTTTTGAGTTAAGTGAAACAGCTAGTAACTTAATATGCAGCTGTTAAACTGTCAGTCAGATATTTCTTGCTAGCTGACACACTTTTAACGAGCTAAATGTTACTAGACTTCAATAAGCATTATAGGAGTTTGTTGACAGTTATATTATCGGCTGTCCATTTATACTATTTTTAAAACAGTTTTGAGTAAAGTGAAGCAGCTCGTAACTGACCAGCTGTTAAATGTACTGTGGTCAGACATTTCTTGTCAGTCAGATCATACTTGCTGCCACAGAACTGTGAGTAATGTTGCCAACAGTAAACCATGCTAACATAAAGTTAACTAATAGCTAACATAATGTTAGCTAGCTAACATAACGCTGGCTAATAGCTGACACATTTTTAACAAACGCCACCTCATTAAAAGTTCCCTGTAGACATTGTTCAACAAATTCTTTTAATGTGCAACGTGTCCGGTAACTATTACTGACTTTTACGAACACAACCGGTAAATAAAGAGTACACTCACCGAAGCGCGACCATATGTGTTCTGAGCCATGCTGAGCTCTGACCGGCCTTCCTGTTTCAGCGTCACATGGCGAGACAAGGAGCGTAACTTGATTGGCTGGATGTTGGATGATTTGATACAAGGATTGATTGCTTCTCCTTGGTTACCTGGATGTTGACTCTGAATATTTTTACACTGAATTTCTTGAGACGTTGAATTATTTTGCACTGAATTTTTTGAGACATTGAATTTTTTTACTCTGAATCTTTTTAGATGTCTAATTTTTTTACACTGAATTTTTTGAGACATTGAATTGTTGTGGTGGAAGTTTTCCGTGAAGCAACAGGGTTAGTGATATCCATGATAAAATCAAAACGAATAACGACTGTTTGAGAATTAAACCAAAGTTTGGTCTTTGAGTATTTATTTACATTTGCAAATGGAGAAACACAGTTTCAAAGGTACACGCAGCACAACTGAAAATGTCTTTCTAACCTAAAATCTAAACATCCACACATCATATAGTGAAGAAACTCTGTTAAGCCACCCCTCTCCAAATATCTTTAGCATGCTCATAGTTGAAAAGAGGACATCATTAACAGTCAAACCATTGTCTCACCTTCCCCTCTGCTCTCTGTTCCTAACATTAGCCTAAACAACAGTTTATCTCAGGAGGCAGAGGGAGACACCGTTCAGACAGTTCTATGGCCTTCTTCACTTCATCTGCTAAAAGTTAAAACAAATGAGTAGCTGGAGTTCCTCAATAAAAACTCTACTAGGCTGAAAGTTCACGGTTGCCAACTATTTCACTTGGAGCCTTTTGAATCTACACATGAAGAAGCTAAATCTTGTGGGGTTATAAAACAATCAAACGAAATGGTTAAAATAAAATTTGCCACCACATTGTTTTACACACTTTGATATGTTGAATTGTTTTACACTGAATTTTTTGAGACCAAATTTTTTTACATAGATGTTTTTTTAAACATTGAAAAAAAATGTCATAGGCAAAAAAATTCAGTGCTAGAAATTCAATGACTTTTAAAATTCAAAGTCTGATTTAAATGCAAAATAAAATTCAGTGTTAAAAATTCAATGTAAAAAAAATTGAATTCAAAAGCCGATGGCACCGATTTACTTCCATACTTACAACTCAAAACAACATCAGATAGAACCAAAGAGATGTGGGTTTTTTTGCGGTTCTTGCTCACAATATCTCCGAGACTTTGTGTTGACCGAACTGAACAACACCCAGTCCAAATGACCGTTGATGATAACTGCATTGGGTGGCAGCGTGAAAATACTTTTTCTAAAATTAGATAGGAAATTTTCACATTTTCCACTGCTAAGAGTTACTGTAACCAGTTTTGTTTGGGTGTAAACTCTGAGATAAGCTATGGCTGTATATGGTGTGTGGAGGCTGTGTGTGTCCATTGTGCTATAGAGATTACCGCAGCGCTATAGTGATGACACGTTATCAGTAAAAACAAAAGGATACAGACACTTGGGCACTAGGTCTGGCGGTTATAGTACCCCTAAAGTGTCTGGCGGTGCCAGTGTTAATCCGTAGAAAAAAAAAGTATAAAAACAAGTTGCTTTAACGAAGGGTTATGTGCATCTTCCCTGGTTGCCTGGCAACCTCCACTAAGTTACTGTTCATAAGTCCCACACATAACCTCCTGTATAACCACAACTTAATTGTTCCTAGCCAAAGAAAAATGCTGACTGACCAACAGAACAGTTTATTATTCCTATCTGATAAAGGATGTCAGGCACACAGCTACTCATTCAATCAGCGAGTATTCACTCCCTTCTTGACTTACTTATCGGAATTCAAACCAACAAACGTAAATGTAAAAAAAAAAAAATGTCTTCCAGGACGAGCGAACCACTGGTCGGCTCTGATTGGTGCGTCTCACACCAGAAGTTATGTGCTATGGGAGTATGGGGGCTACGCCAGCGAGGGAGTCCGTCAGGTTGCTGAGTTCGGCTCCCCTATCAAGATGGAAGAAGAGATTCGACAGAAGGTAGGGGAATCAGATAGAGTGTCTGGTTTAAGCAGCCTGGTCTTGTTTTCCTTTGAACAGAAATGATGATGGACTTCCTGAAGCATGTGGGTATGACAGACTGAGCCAGTGACAGGTTGAATATTATTCTAAATACTGGCACTAGTTGGTCAGCAGTTTGAGTATCCACCCAATAATAGTCAGGTCCCGCTGCTTCCTTGATGTTTACATGCTTAAAAGCCCTCCCGACGTCATGCTCAGAAAGGGAGATGAGTGTGAGAGGTGCACCCACCCATCAATTAACCTCTGCTTCAGCTGTTTTTGCTTGTTGGCTGCTGATGGCCTCAAACGAGCATAATATGTGTTTATCTCACTTGCTATAGACCCATCAGCACTTGGTCTCCATCATTATATGTGCATTATTTGCTTACTTGTATGGTTAAAAAAAATAAAACTTAAAATACATCCATGAATAAAACCAACCACATTCCGATTCTAACAACATATTTCTGTTTTATGCTGGTTAGGATAGGAACTTCTTATAAAAGCCAGGGCTTGTTTGTGGTAGTGGACATCTTCTACTTTTACTAAAGTAAATATGTCTCTGGTTATTTGTACTTTTACTTATTTATTTATTTGTACAGAGATTCAGTACTTCCTCCACCACTGCAATGTACAAGTCATATGCAGCTTCCCAGGAGGTCCACAGGAAGTTTCATGTCCTTACATGGGAATTTGCAGGGCGTTTTCTTATGCTAATTAGGAACAACTGGCATGCGCTTTTAATTATGCACACGTGGGATTCATTCAAACACAGGTGCGAACAATTCTGTTGTTTAAGAACACGTCATGAATCCGACGTAGACTTTTCTTAGGGACTTTCTTAAGAACATATTTAAGAGAAAACTTAGGAAGATATTGGTGAATGAGGCCCAATGGACAAAGCTTCCGGGTCTGAATATTTAAGCCAATGCAAGTGCCTTAAACCTGCATTCTATCTCATTTCCAGCAGGGGGCAACTTCACTGATTGCAATTGCAAGTCAATTGTTTTAGAAGTCTATTGGAAAAAAGGACCCTACTTCTCAATTGAACCAAGCTATCTATATAAGCTAAAGCTTTAGCTGGTAACTGAAGGGAAAGTCTGACAATTTTCCATACTGCTGTACATGCAGATAATTGGTGCCAGTACCCAGAGGTCCGCGTTAAATCTCTACTAGATGACTTCCTTCAGAAGGGTTGAAAATTGGCAGCTTTAACTAACATTAAGCAACGATAAACAATACTGGCTTGACTGCATCATCCTCCCCAGCTCCACCCTCTTGTCCAAAAATCCCTTTATCAATTATTTTTTTCATCTATGTTGTTGAATCCTAAATTCTCCAACATATTACTGTCTAGTTTTCTCCTTTTTGCATAAGCGGAAAGAGAAACTATTGCCTAGTTTACTGGTATTGGAAAACCGCATGCAATTAGTCAGAGAACATTTTCTTTCACGGTAGAACAAAAGTTTGAGTTTCGAATAAAAAGTAAAAGGTTAGCTCTGACACTATGTTGTTCCAGTGGCCTTCTATCTTAAGCCCTTGTCCACCAGATGTGTTTCAGCCATGTTTTTTAAGTTGTCCGTCTCAGTTATACAGTTTTAATGAGAGGAGAACAGCTCAAATTTCACTCAGATGTCACAACATCTTTAAACGGCCATTGACACTTCAATACATGGACAGAAGGATCTAGGGATCAGCCAACAATCCTGTGATTAATGCTTGACCCACTGTACCTACTAAACATTAGCTGTACATGTAATTAATGGAATCAGTGTTAAATTATTCCTTAATATCTCTTTGTATTAGGCCAATTCGGGGCAGTGTTAATATTATAACATACTAATAACATAATAATAGCATAACAGTGAGCAGGACTGATTACTGGCAATATAGGGTACATAGGATTTTACATAAATGCTTAAATTATCAGGTATTTAATTTTCTTAAACATAGACATTGGCATCTGGTTATTTGGTCTATAATCTGTTTCCAGAAAAATTTACTATATCACGATACACATTATATAAGTATTACAATATAAAAATATAGCTGCAAGCAGCAATGAGGGGGCCAAGCAGTACACTAGCAGGAATGGCGTTGCCATGGCATGAGCAAGCATTCACAGAAACTTTGATGGCAATTGGATAAAGAATTGCTGAGATATCAGTGCCCCTAGAGGCCAAATTACACCAATGTCCTTGTGCGTTCTCAAGTCCCTATACCAAGTTTGATTTCGATATGTGTAAGCGTTGCTGAGATATGAGCCTACTTCCTGTGATTATAGCGCCCCCATAGTGGTTAAAGGTCACCAAATGTATTTTACGTCCTCGGGATTGGGTCTTGAGTCCATTTAAAAAGTTCGGTTTCAATACATGAAAGCGTTGATGAGCCATGAGCCTACTTCCTGTGATTATGGCACACACCTAGTGGTCAAAAGTCACCAAATTTCTTGAGCCTCCTCCTAATTGGGTCATGAGTCCAAGTATTGAGAGTGGTTTTGATATGTGAAAGCCTAGTGTTTTTGATGAAATCCAATTGATTGTGTGTTCTCAGAATGGGGTCCCAAGTCCATATATTAAGTTTGGTTTTGATACGTGAAAGCATTGCTGAGATATTAGCTCTTTTCCTGAAACTCTAGTGCCCCCCTAGAGGTCGAAGGTCACCAAATTTATTGTGTGTCCTCAGAATGGGGTCCCAAGTCCAGATACTAAGTTTGGATTCTATACGTAAAAGCATCGCTGAGATATGAGCCTACTTCCTGTGATTATAGCGCTCCCGTAGTGGTCAAAAGACTTCAAATTTATTTCGCTTCCTCAGGATAGGGTCCCAAGTCCATGTACTAAGTGTGGTTTTGATACGTGAAAGCATTGATGAGATATGAGCCTTCTTTCTGTGATTATAGCGCCCCCATAGTGGTCAAAAGTCACCAAATTTCTTGAGCCTCCTCCTAATTGGGTCATGAGTCCAAGTATTGAGATTGGTTTTGATATGTGAAAGCCTAGTGTTTTTGATGAAATCCAATATGGCGGCCGGATCAATTACGTTGATGTCACAAATCAGCCTGGTCTCATGGACGTTCGTGATATGGTTACGTTATTGAATCTATTAAGTCGTGGACAGGACACGTAAATGTATTTTTTTTTGTGCTGCGATTACAAATTTTAAAGCAATGTATTTCAATGGGAAGCATATTTCGTGATTACAGAACGATGACGATAGCGAGCAGTGTTGATAAGGCGAAAGTCCGCGCAGGGAGGATGGGTCAAAAAAATACATGAAATAAATGTCAAAATCGTGACCTGTACACAATTTAATAAATCAAAATAACGTGACTATTTCATGACCTGGCGTGAGACTGGGTTGCACAAATTGGCATGTGTCGGCCTTAGGACCTCCCACAGTATTAACAGACACCGCTAGTAAGTTTTTATTCCAAACACATCAAACGTTATAGGCCAAAACGTAATTTTGCTAATTACAGCAAATTATAGGTCTAAGGCCTAATTGGGCCCTGTACCTATGTACTAAGATTGGTGTTGATAAGTGAAAGACTTGCCAAGATACGAGTTCACTTCCTGTTTGGCGGCTTCACCATCGATTTTGATTGGCTGTGACGGGCAAACGCTTTCGAATATCAATACGCAATGAAATAACTTTTGTGAGGCATGGTCTGAAGATCATCTGTGCCAAGTTTTGTGAAAATCGGACCAATTTTGTGACCTGTGAAAACCCTTTAATCCAATATGGCGGAAGTTCCAACATGGCGGATATTTATGGGGTGCGTTGAGTTCAGCGTCATCCAAGGATTCGAACTCTATCTCAATGTTCAAAATCGGGCATATGGTTAAAAAGTTAATCGCATGGATGCAATGCCAACATTGACCCATTGATGGCGCTAGACTGCCTGCGGTGCCTAAAACTTGTTGAAATGGATTATGGGACTGTCCTGCATCAATGTGCCAAATTTCACAACTTTTTACTGTACGGTTCTATGGGCTGCCATAGACTCCCATGGCAGATGGAAGATGCGTAATAAGTAGAATCACTATGAACTAGAAAACTAGAAAATGCATTTCCTGCAGAAAAGGCGTTTGAATGCTGAATATTTAAATTGCTAAAGCTAAACTGGATTAATAGCTTAAATCCGTAAGAAGAAGTTGAAGTATAGAATAGAAGTATACAATAGTTAGAAAAGTGGGAATGGTTTTAATTAGTATGAATTTCATTGACAAGTTGAATAACACCACTAATGTAAAAAAGATGTGGAATAAGTTTTTTTTGAATAGCTAGGCTAAAGCTGGATTGCTGGTTGAAATGTGTAAGAAGAAGGTGAAGTTGTAGGAAATATGGAAAAGTGATAATTGTTTTAATTAATATAAATGTCTTTAAAAGTTGAATAATAGCCATATTTTATGAAGGTTGTAGGTGTTACAACAGTGGCACAAAAGAATATATATATATATATATACATATAAATTAATGTTAATGTTCTGTTATTGTTCGTATTACTGTCTGTAGTTGCAATTTGACGTTATGGCAAAAATGCTGCATCTTGCTTACTAATCAGTGGCCATGTTTGTAAACACAGCCAAGATCCCTTTGATCTCTGTAATCAGCTAACAACCATGTCAGCTGTGTCAGACTGCTGCCATTAAAGGACACTGAGCGTGACCTGTGAAAAGAAGGGTCACACAGCCTAAACTATAGGTGGCAGTTGTGAAATTACCTCATCGTGAGCGCCACAAGTCCTTTGCGAGCGTATTGGTATATAATTTGTGTAGATAAAAATAAAAAATGACTCCGACATAGCAGTTTCAAAATACGTTTTGGTTCAGAGGGAATGAGAATAAATAACATTATCGTCAATGAAAGCTCCACTGACCGTCTTGTCGCTCTGAGGCAGATAATTCAAAAACTATAACTCATATCGCTTAAATGAACACATTTTCTGAATATAGACAATAATACCTAACATATAAGTCATGTATGACAAGTAAAAATTGTGAAAGCAAGTTATAGAGAAGGGACTAAGATTACTTTCTCAAGGCTCCGCACTCAAGCAATTACATCACCCACTGTAAGTCAATATATACACACGCGCAATACACACCCATTATAAATGTAGAAAAATCCTGAAAGGAACACTAAAATGAAAGTGTTTTCACAAAAACTGTAAAAGATATCAAACTGTTGTGATATAGCCTAATAGCTGAAGTTTTTGTGAATGGTTTGTTTGTTTGGCATCTTTAGGTGAAAGTATGAAGGAGGTGAAACATTTGAAGTGGAAGAGGATTTGAAGGATCTGAAGCCTGCTCTCAAAATTTTTTTTATTGTTTTTTTAAAAGCTTAATATCTTGAAAAGTATAAATGGCAGAGAAAAAGTTAAAAAGGAGCAGCAATGTCCTTGCTGAACAGTTTGATATTATTTTTGTAGCTGAACGTATGCAGAAGTTAGATACGACCAAATGTACGGAATAATAAAAATAAAGATACAAGATCTTGATACAAGATTTTGTCCATATGGACCAATTCTAATGTATGTCACATGTATGTTGCTCCTGTGTGCTGAGGCCCACAGTATATGGCTGTCTCTGTGTGACGTCCTTCTGCCACACTCTATCTCTCTCTATCTGAAAGGTGTGTCCTGGTGATTTGCAATGCAACAATAGTGTGTTGTTAGTGGGCTGTCACTGTGGTGTGTGCCTGTCAGTTTAGGTTTGGGCTGTTGTGTGGAGACATTAGAGTCTGACGGACAGCTCTAACTCCTCTCTTGGCTGGCTCTGTCTGTCTCTGGGGCTAGCTACTCTGACACAATGGAAACTTCAGCCTGTTACACAGCAGAATGAGATGGCTTGATTGTGTACTGTGTGACTGGAATGTTAGCTATTGAGCTGTAGAATAAAGCAGCTCGATTGTACACAAGACAGCTATTGAGTTGTTGGACTTTGTAACTGGAAGTCTTTAAACTTTTTTTATGTCTGTGAATCAAAAAAGGTTTTGTGTCATGCACTATGTTCCATTCATATGCCAACATTTTGATTCCACAATGTGTCTCTTTTTTCAGTATTAGAACTGTGTTTTTTGTAGCTGGCAATATAGTATGCAGGCGTATATTTATAATTTGAGAAATCCAAGAATACAAGAAATCCCCTGGCCTTGACAGTATACCACCAGAGCTATACTTAGCCTTCTGGGACCTCCTAGGCCCACTACTTTTTGCTATGATAAATTTCTCAGTACAGAAGGGCACTTTCTCTAGAGATGTGAATATTGCAGTCATTTCCTTACTTCTTAAGAAACACAAAGATTCAACTGAATGTGGTAACTATAGGCCCCTCAGTCTTCTGAATGCTGACATTAAAATCTATGCCAAGGTACTCTCCCGTCGCCTGCAGTTTTATATTCCATCACTGGTGCACTGTGACCAGACTGGCTTCATTAAGTTGCGCCTAGTCTCTGATAATGTCCGACGGCTGCTACATGTGATTGACGCTTCAGTGGACGTTAAGGCTCCGTTAGCTGTATTATCACTTGATGCAATGAAGGCGTTTGACCGCCTTGAATGGTCCTTTTTGTGGTCAGTTTTGGAGGTGATGGGCTTTGGAGAGGGCTTCATAAAATTAATTAAGGTGCTATATGCAAACCCCTCAGCGATGGTGCTTACAGGTAATCTCGAACCCTTGGCACAGATGATTCGACTTTCATCAGTTATAAAACCGATTACTGTTACAAGCACACAACATCAACTGGCACTTTATGCTGATGATGTTTTGGTCTTCCTTGAAGACCCACTACATTCTACCCCTCACCTTTTAACGATATTGGACGAGTTTGGAGCGCTTTCAGGATTTAAAGTTAATTGGTCAATTAACTTTCTGAATGAGGCAGCTAAGACAACTGCTTTACCTGCGATTATTGTTTATTATATGTTTAGGTACCTAGGTATTGATATATTCCCCCTGCTGAATCGCATTGTTAAACACAATTATACTGACGTGCTGAATGCGGTTCTGGATGACTTGGAAAGATGGGCGAGTTTGCCTAATTCGCTACAGGCTCGAATTTCCCTCGTTAAAATGAATATATTGCCCCGGATAAATTTTGTAGGTTCCATGGTCCTCTCCCCCTTCTGGTTACTGGGAGAAGCTGCATGTTTCCAAATTTATTTGGAAGGGAAAATGTCCACGTGTGAAAACTTCCACTGCTGGATGGAGCCATGATTCTACGATTCACCATGGTAACAACCACAAACAAACGACCAGTTTAAAAAAAAAAACTCAGCAGCTGCTACAAAAGAGAGAATTTGTGTGGGAGAAAATTGCTAGAGTAAATACGTATATTCCTATATAGTGTATATCATATTTAATCATAAGTATACTACGCCTACTAATCCCATTCTGAGGCTGCAGGACCATCATTAACAGAATTATAATCCATAAACTTTTATTTCAAAGGGTTTACATCATTGACCTGCAATACTGTGGAACTCCTTTTAAAAACGTTTAAAACACGTTTGCGATCGAGCCACACTCTTCTGACGGCGCTTTGCTACAGTGGCTTTACTAAAATGCTCCGCATCACCAATGTTGTAAAGACAAATGCCGTTTGCAAAAAAACGTAATGCGACTAAAATAATCTGCTGGGATGTAAGAGCATAGATGGGTGACGTTAGTGATGAGGATGATAAGCTTATGTAGCCAACATAACTGATCGACTGGGAAGAAAAACGATACCGCTCAAATAGGAAGTTATCTAAAAATTTAAATGTCGGGGTTTCAATATCCTCTCCCAACATATAACACCCTGCGAAGTAAAGCAGCTTCTTCATCAACGGGATCGTCGACAAAAGGAAAAGCCATGTTTTAAGAAATAAAACGTTTTATAGTCTGTCTAACATGGTTAATAAACCAACATAATTTTTTTTTATTCTTGCCGATAACAAACTGCACTAAAATGCGCCTGATACAGACTGAATGAATGAATGAGGAAATGAAAGAGCGCTGTGTCAGAGGGAGGAGACTGAGAGAAACTCGAGGTTTATTGAAGAAAACCTGCTGCCGACCAGATTAGATTCTCAGACTCAGTTACCATAGTAACTGACTCTGAGGTAAAGTTACCTCTCTTTCTGAAACAGAAAACCCAGAGTTTCCCTCATCTCAGGGTTAACAAACTCAGAGTTTTCACTAAACCTGCTTTCTGAAATACCACCCTGGTCACGCAACTGTTAGAAACACTTGTTGTTTTTGCACAGTACCTTTTGAAAAGATGCCTGGAAGTCTGGAATGTGTCTGGGGACACTAGTGGTTGCACTATGATCATTAATTGCACTTTGTTCTTTGCTCTATTGCACATGTTTTGTATGTCTTGTTATGACATTGATATTTTTTTTAAGATACATTTGTTATTGTTTTCTTTTATATTTTTGAACATATAGAACAGACAAACACAAATGAACAAGAACAACAACCCTTTCCCACCCCCCACCCTCTGCGGTCTCGAGGAAAGAAACACAAACAAATAAACAAAAAACTAAAACAGGAATCACACCTTGCCTAGTCGCTTTCCTCTAATTCTTGTGATGCTGAGGTCATTAGGACTGATACTTATACTGCTGCGTTTTTCCATAGGTCTATAGTTGATGACTTGGCTTTGTTAATCCTTGCTGTAGAGAACTCAAGCATAACTATGTCCAGAAAATATTAAATTCCAAAACTCATGTACCTGTTCACACTCCCTGAAGAAATTTCCAGTTTGTTCAGGTTGACAGAACGTGCAATAGGGAGTAGGAATGGCTTTAGAGACGCATCTCTTCTGAGGAGTCCAATATGTCCTATGGCATATGTTGAAGTGGATCTGCTGGTGATTTGGGTTCTTGGAACAGTGGGAAATGTTGTCGCAAACTGTCTCCCAATTAATTACGTTCCCCTCCGGGCTCAGCTCTCGCTCCCATTTCTTTAGTATTGGGAGTTCTACAGATACTTGCATCAGTTTAGCATAAATCCTGGACACTAATCCTCTCACCGGAGAATCAACAAGCCATTTAGTGCATCTCAAGACTGTTCCCCCATGGTACTGTTCCCCCATGGTAACATTTTAGGGCTGATCTTAAGCGAAGATAAAGGAAGAAAGATGTCCTAGGGACCTCAAAGCTAGCTCTCAGGTCTTCAAAACTTAACATACCTTCATCATTGAATAGCTGGTCTAGAGTATAAATACCTCTGTCACTCCACTGGTTATAAACAAAAGGTTTGTTACCAGACATTAAGTGTATGTTGTGCCAAATTGGGGTGTTCAAATGCCACTTATTGGTGTAGCGTAGTTGTTCCTCTACCTGTTTAAAGTTGGTCAATGTGTTGGTGATAATAGGGCCATAGGCTAGCATACACTCTTTTTGAACACACACCTGTAAAGGCAAGGTCTTGCAGTCTCCATGGGACTGTAGATGAGGGGTCCATCCACACTCTGAGGGCCCGTAGCTGAAAAGCTGAAAACCTCTTTAAGGTTGGGGAGGGCCAGGCCTCACGTGTTTGTGGTACGTTGCAGGGTTGAGTATTTTAGCCTAGGTTGTTTATTATTCCAAATATACTGCCGAATTACGGTATCAAGTTTCTTCCAGAAATCTATTGGTGGGGGTAAGGAGATCATTGTACTTAAGAAATTCACACGAGGAACTATGTTCATTTTAACGACAGTAATCCTGGACCGTAGCGATGCCGGCAGCGCAGACCAATTGGCCAGATCTCTTTGAACACTACTTAATATAGTTTCATAGATGTCCTGGACAACTCGCTGTAGCGATGCATGAATGGTGATGCCCAAATATGTAATTTTGCTTTGGGTTGGTATTGTATCACTAATAGCTGATGTCACCTGTCCGTTGTTCAGCAGAAGAAGATTAGATTTTTCCAGTTGATATTGCCAGAGATTGAGCCAAATTCATTAAAGATCTTAAAGGACCAATATGTAATACTGACAGCTAGTGTTTAAAAAAGTCTCACATGGCCAGACATTACTTCACAGCACATCGGAGTAGCTAACGTTAGATGCTGGCTATATTGACAGTCATAGAAGCCCGTGCTAACACGGAGCTCTGTACCCAACTGACTGACAAACTTTTTCGGCTTAGAATTACAGTAGGAACCGCCAAAAACCCCACAACCTCACCGTCCTCTCCACATGCCAGACAGGTGTTGTGCCCCTGTAAAAGGGGAAAATAGAATGAACTACACGGACACGATGTTGCTTCACTCAAGTCCAATGTTGTAATGTATTTTTTCAATAACATCATAGTAGCAGATTTACAAGATGTAACAAACCATGTATTTTCTCTGTTCACAACACAACAATGTCCCTTTAAGTAACGCTAACAGTTTTGAGTAAGTAACAGTGAAACTATTTTCAATAACAAAACAAATTAAAGCTGCGAGCAGCGATGGACGGGCCCTCGCGCCTCGGCGCGCGTCGGGGTTACCGGGGGACGCCACTCCTTGCGACCGTGCATTTGTGCGGCACTCAGACGCCGCAAACCGTCACCAATGAAAAGGGAACTCCCCGCCGAGTTCAACGATAGCTCACACAAGACTCTACGTCATACGGTTCATTAGCTGTGAAAGGGGGCGTGGCTAAAGCATAGGGGGCGGGTCCAACCATCACCAATTAAAAACACTCGAGTTACACCCACTTCCTGTTTCGGCGGCGAAACGCACAAAATGGCCGCCCCGCCACGGCCACGTCCTATGACGAAAAGTTTTTCTTTTAACAACTTTTCATCTTTAACATCTTAAGATGGCACAGAGCGAGTTTGAAGTTGATCGGATGAAATCTCTAGGAGGAGTTCGTTAAAGTACGACATGTGGAAATGGCCAAAATCGCACTAATTTCGAACTTTCAGTTAAAAATGGCGGACTTCCTGTTGGGTTTAGGGTATGGCTCTCATGACGTTTTCTGTACATCTTGACATGATACATATGTGTACCAAGTATCGTGAGTCTACATTAAACGCACTGCAGGGGCTCAATTTTGTTAACTTTCTAGGGGGCGCTAGCGAGCCATTTTTGTGCGCCTATTCCCGAAACCCTTAAAATACGTAAATCGTCACCAGACTTGATGCGACCGCCAAATTTGGTGAGTTTTTGTATATGTTAAGGCCCTCAAAAAGCCAATTCATTTGACGGGAAAAAGAATAGAAAGAAAGAATAATAGAAAGAAAGAAAGAAAAATAATTCCTTCAGTTTCAATAGGGCCTTCGCCGCTGTCGGCGCTCGGGCCCTAATTAAAGCTGCGAGCAGCGATGGACGCATGCGCGCGTCGGGGTTACCGGCGGACGCCGCTCCTTGCGACCGATTTGCACGGCAGTCAGACGCCGCAAACCGTCACCAACGAAAAGGGAACTCCCCGCCGAGTTCAACGATAGCTCACACAAGACTCTACGTCATCCGGTTCATTAGCTGGGTGGGTCAAACCATCACCAATTAAAAATGAAGCCTCTGCTGAGAAGAATGATACCTCACACAAGACTCTGCCTTAAATGGGTCAGCATGTATGAAAGGGGGCGTGGCTTAAACATAGGGGGCGGGCCAAACCAACACTAATAAAGAAGGAACCCTCTGCTGAGTTCAACGATACCTCACACAAGACTCTACGTCATACGGTTCATTAGCTGTGAAAAGGGGCGTGGCTAAAGCATAGGGGGCGGGTCAAACCATCACCAATGAAAAAGGAAGTCTCTGCTGAGTTCATTGATACCTCACACAAGGGTCTATCTTAAAAAGTTCAAATTTTATGAAAGGGGGCGGGGCTTAAGCATAGGGGGCGGGTCAAACCATAACCAATTAAAAAGGAAGTCTCTGCTGAGTTCAATGACACCTCACACGAGTCTCTACCTTAAACGGTTCAAATGTTATGAAAGGGGGCGTGGCCTGAGTAAGTGGGCGTGGTCATATTATTGTCTCGTTTGGCTCTCAGTGAAGGCGGTCGCATTTTTCTCCCTCTCCTCCCGTTGTCTGCCCTGCTTTGCTCTCTCGTCTAGTCTTTGTCTCTGTGTACTTTTTAGAGTCTCTCTCTCTGCACTGCTCCTAAACTACGAATTATGGATTTGATCAACTGGTCTCTCAGCGCAATTGACACCATCTTCTCGACGAGAAGCTCGGGTTCGGGGGAACCTGTCTGCCCTGCAGGAACGTTCGCAGCTGGCTACACGATGGACGCGTGGGAGAGGTGGCAGGTCGTGTGTCTGGCGGTTCTTTCCGTGGAGGACATTGAAGATATCTACCTATTCGGAACCATGATAACAGGTCTTTTGCTGATTGGCTCAGGCATTGCCCTGGTTTATCGAGAAATTAAAAAGAAGACCGGAACCGGGCAAAATGCCAGGCTGCCCGTCATGGTTGAAGCCGTGGGCAGAGCTGTTGGAACTCAGATTGTGACTCTGAACACCATGAGCCAGAAATTGGATAGGCCCTACTGTGATTACCATGGGCCAAAAACTGGATACCATCTTGGAGAGACTGTCAGCTCTGGACAAGCTGGACAACATCTTGGGGAAACTCACGGTTTTGGCAAGGAAATTTGATCGATACGGAGAACAGAGGGGACACTTCAGAGAAGTCGAGAGTGACAAACTGCGGCTCCTGGCCCCAAGACAAAACAAATTCCAATCTTATCTTTTCGGCTCCTGAACCAGCGCTGGCCTTGGCCGAGGCCGGTGTTGAATACTCACTCCCCCTGGAGCACTGCAGCGTGGCACACTCTTGCGTTCCCTACCCGACTCCCACTGACACCTGTTGATTGTTGACTCGTACTGGGTCCTGTTTCAAGGCTGACTCCATGGCAACCGGCTGTGTATCGCAATGACAATCGTGCGGACTGAGAAATCCAGATTACGGGGGGCCAGACGTAGCTTGACTAATCAGGCCTACACATACACAAACTCTGACATATATACAGATTTGCAACCACACCCCACCCCCCCCCCATCCAGCGCCTTCACCGCTTCTTCCCCCCAGTCAGGCGGGCGGGTCTGGGACCAGCGCCTTTGTTTGGCTGCAGGACCAGATGTCTGTTTGCCTGTGCTGGACTACCTCTATCCCAACACCCCCATCCCCATGCACCCAACATCCCCCTCACCCAATGTGTGTCTTGTGTGCCCTTGTATTGGTTATGTGCTTATATTATGTTGCTGAGGTGTTTTTTTCCTGTTCCCACACTGTACTCCTACTGGGAGCATAGTCTGGGAGTTGCCTTTTTCTCCTCGTCTCTCCTCATGTCATACTGTATTTTCTTTACCCCATATTTGTTTGTACGTACCTTGTGAAGCGCTTTGTTGATTTGTTTATCTGTGAAATGCGCTATATAAATAAAATTGGATTGGATTGTATATTATAGGGGGCGGCTCAGTATCACATGTAGACCACACATTCTAAGTTTCATGTAAATCGGATGATGTTTGTCATATAAGGCAGATTTGCTGTGGCCAGGGGGGGGCGCTATGACCAAAAGTCAATTTTGGCCTGTCGGTGTCCTCAGGCCTGGACCCTTGTCCATCGTGACAAATTTCGGGCAGATACGACAACGTACACTCAAGTTACAACAACTTCTTTGGTCATCGCTAAATACTCAAAATGGCCGCCAAACAACGCCCACACCGTCTGACGAAAAGTTTTTCTTTTAATAACTTTTCATCGTTAAGGTGTTGGGATGGTACAGACCAAGTTTGAAGTCCATCGGATGAAATCTCTAGGAGGAGTTCGTTAAAGTATAGCACCTTGACTTTTAGGCCTACTTCCTGTTGCCACTAGGGGGCGCTATGACTTTAAGTAAATATCGGCCTTTATTTGTCCTCAGGGTTGGACTCTTATGAATCCTGAAAAGTTTAGAGGTAATCGGACAACGTACACTCGAGTTACACCCACTTCCTGTTTCGCGGCGAAACGCACAAAATGGCCGCCCCGCCACGGCCACGCCCCTATGACGAAAAGTTTTTCTTTTAACAACTTTTCATCTTTAACATCTTAAGATGGCACAGACCGAGTTTGAAGTTGATCAGATGAAATCTCTAGGAGGAGTTCGTTAAAGTACGACATGTGGAAATGGCCAAAATCGCACTAATTTCTAACTTTGAAATCAAAATGGCGGACTTCCTGTTGGGTTTAGGGTATGGCTCTAATGAAGTTTTTTGTACATCTGGACATGTTACATATGTGTACCAAGTTTCGTGAGTCTATGTTCAACGCACTGCAGGGGCTCAATTTTCTTAACTTTCTAGGGGGCGCTAGCGAGCCATTTTTGTGCGCCTATTCCCAAAACCCTTAAAATACGTAAACTTTCACCAGACTTGATGCGACCGCCAAATTTGGTGAGTTTTTGAATATATTAAGCCCCTCAAAAAGCCAATTCATTTGACGGGAAAAAGAATAGAAAGAAAGAATAATAGAAAGAAAGAAAGAAAAATAATTCCTTCAGTTTCAATAGGGCCTTCGCCGCTGTCGGCGCTCGGGCCCTAATAATAGAAAGAAAGAAAGAAAGAATAATTCCTTCAGTTTCAATAGGGCCTTCGCCGCTGTCGGCGCTCGGGCCCTAAATATATCTTAGCTGCACCTAACAAAATACTTCTGCTATGCATTTATTATTAACCCAGAATAATTGATAATCTTACTTCAGTTGCACTAACAGTATCATTTACAATCTTACTTCAGTTGCACTAAAACAGAATATTCGCTTCTGCACATTTAACACCGTAATAGTCAACACTATTATTATTAAACTGCAGCAATAGCATTCTGATACCAACAATATAGAAACTAGTGAATACAGGCAACGGCGATGTTACATTAACGTTAGTACAATGCTTCACTTAGCTTCACGTGACGCAGTTAGCATGCAGGCCATAGTAGAGAAGCATGTTTACATTCAATCTTCTAAATTCACATGCTTGAGTTATCACAGTAACTAATATTTTACTCCCTTACAGAATTAAAACACATATACATTGATCAAACATCCCACAACCTTCATTCTTACCTGTAAAAGGGGAAAATAGAATGAACTACACGGACACGATGTTGCTTCACTCAAGTCCAGTGTTGTAATGGACGAGCAGAAGCCAAACATTCCCCTACAGCAGGGGTCATCAACTAGATTTTTTCAAGGGCCAGAATTTATCTACGCAGACACTCTGGGGGCCGGACTTTCAAATAAAGAAAATAAAATTAATTTAAACTCCTAAAAAACATGGAAACTCCATAATGATAACTGGCTCTTTAACTAGAAAATGATCTCAGACTAGGAGGCAGTTCACTGAGGAGTGATGGTTAAAGTCTGCAATTATGGAAACATTGTTGTAGTATGCAGCATCCTGATTGGTGGAAAATGCTTGCAGAAAGAAACAGTGCTTGTCAGGTTGCAAAATAATACAACCAGCATCATCATTCACGTGTATATTAAGTAGCCACATGTATTTGTTTTGGTCTTATTATACCTCCATAGATTTACCGCTCCAGCGGAGAGTTTGGTTTGTTCAGCCAGCAGTGAGGTTTACAAGACGTTGTCCAAATGTCCAGATTCCCGGCAAACTAAGATAAACAGTTAGACTAAAAACCGACAGCTTTTGTTTTAGCTTGTTTGTAAAAATTCGGTATTTGCAGAGTAGAGCTGTGTTTGCGTAAAACAGCGCGGTGGACTGAGCAGATTGAAATATCGCTTTCTACATGTTTATGCCGGTCTACACAGGTGAGTGCATTGATATTGACTTTCTACTGACGAAGGTTTTATTTTAGCCTACTTACAGTAACGAGACTAGCGTGAGTTCATCTGCCCCAGCGGCCGTTGGTAGCCTAATCCTCTCTGTATCGTTCCCAGTCAGGTGCTGCGTGTTTTAACGCACACACGTCTCGGCTCAGCTGTGTGTGGAGCTCGGGAATCGCTGTACAAAATCCCAGCATGTGAATAGAGATGCAAATACAGGGGGCTGGTTTTTGCTCTAATTGTTTGAAATGATAAATAACAGAACGCATTTTTTCCTCTTTACATTTTGTGAATTCATGATTATTCTGCGGGCCAGACTAAAAGCTTTGGCGGGCCGGATGTGGCCCGCGGGCCGCCAGTTGACGTTGGCTGCCCTACAGTTTGGACAAGGCATTAGTAATCGAACACAGATTAACAACTCAACTAGTGCTTAAAACAGGAAACAAATAGAAACTTAAGGAAACAAAGAAATACTGCAAAATGTCATTTCAAATGCATTTTTTTCCAAAATCTCATAGGTATGTTAGACAGCACAAATCACCTTTTTATCCTATTTATCTTTTAAGCCTCTTTTACCTGAAAAGGTCAGAGCAATGGATTACTGATCTACAGATTATAGTGCATTTTAACTCAAAGAAATTAATGACCATCTTTTTAACCAAACAGTGCAATGAATTACAGCTTTTCAACCCAGCAGTCCCAGCTCATATTTTTATGCACATCTTTAAGTATCTTCCAACCTATGGATGTATTTCCATCAATGTGTTCAAAATATCACTGTTACACAGGCACACTTCCTCTCGTGGCTTAAAATAACTCACCATTGTCGGCTCCGGCCACTGAACTACACTTTGTAAACAGCCATGGGCTGCTTGCCTGGTCCTCTGGTAATATTAGCGGTTAGCATGGCGGCGTTAGCCAGGACTAGCAAGGACCAGTCAGGATCACTTTACTGGCTGTGTCTCAATTGTTTTTGCAAGTAACCAACTCAGGTAATCTAGCTACAGTATATAATTCAATGTGAGTACACAAATGTTGAAATGACATAAAATGCCCGTCCCTAGTGGCTGTGATAAATTAGCCTGAAGCTAATGCTTACCTGTTCAGGAGGAAATAAGCCAACTCTGCATCCTTTTGGGCTCTAAATTGTCTCCATCTTTCATATACATCTCCAATATTTACCAGGGGTTTGTTCCGTCTCTGGTCACGCAACTGTTAGAAACATTTTTTTTTTTTAGGTTGTGTAGAATCTATCTCCTGTTCGTTTGTTTGCTGCTTTCATGGCTGTACTAACGTTACAGTTGTAGCGCGCTGGGTTTTTCCAGGTATATCTGGCAACCCAGCCTAGCTGTCAGACTGGGCAGTTGATAACAACACACAGGCCAGAACATAAATATAAATTCCGTCACGGAACGTAAATTTTCAAAAAGAAATTAAAGCTGCGAGCAGCGATGGACGGGCCTTCGCGCCTCTGCGCGCGTCGGGGTTACCGGCGGACGCCGCTCCTTGCGAACGTGCATTCGGTCGGCGCTCAGACGCCGCAAATCGTCACCAATGAAAAGGAAACTCCCTGCCCAGTTCAACAATACCTCACACAAGACTCTACGTCATACGGTTCATCAGCTGTGACAGGGGGCGTGGCTTAAACATAGGGGGCGGGCCATACCATCACTAATTAAAAATGAAGCCTCTGCTGAGATGAATGATACCTCACACAAGACTCTACCTTAAATGGGTCAGCATGTATTAAAGGGGGCGTGGCTTAAAGATAGGGGACGGGCCAAACCATCACCAATGAAGAAGGAAGTCTCTGCTGAGTTCAATGATACCTCACACAAGTTTTTACATCAATCGGGCCATTAGTAATAAAAGGGGGCGTGGCTTGAACATAGGGGGCGGGCCAAAACCTCACCAATCAAGAAGGAAGTCTCTGCTGAGTTCAATGATACCTCACACAAGGGTATACCTTAAATGGTTCAAATGTTATGAAAGGGGGCATGGCTTATGCATAGGGGGCGGGCCAAACCATCACCAATAAAAAAGGAACTCTCTGCTGAGTTCAATGACACCTCACACGAGTCTTTATCTTAAACGGTTCAAATGTTATGAAAGGGGCGTGGCCTGAGTAATTGGGCGTGGTCATATTATAGGGGGCGGCTCAGTATCACAGGTAGACCACATATTATAAGTTTCATGTAAATCGGATGATGTTTGTCATATAAGGCAGATTTCCTGTGGCCACGGGGGGGCGCTATGACCAAAAGTCAATTGTGGCCTGTAGGTGTCCTCAGGCCCGGACCCTTGTCCATCGTGAGAAATTTCGGGCAGATACGACAACGTACACTCAAGTTACAGCAATTTCTTTGTTCATCGCTAAACACTCAAAATGGCCGCCACGCCACGCCCACACCGTCTGACGAAAAGTTTTTCTTTTAATATCTTTTCATCGTTAAGGTGTTGGGATGGTACAGACCAAGTTTGAAGTCCATCGGATGAAATCTCTAGGAGGAGTTCGTTAAAGTATAGCACCTTGACTTTTAGGCCTACTTCCTGTTGGCACTAGGGGGCGCTATGACTTTAAGTAAATATCGGCCTTTATTTGTCCTCAGGGTTGGACTCTTATGAATCCTGAAAAGTTTCGAGGTAATCGGACAACGTACACTGGAGTTACACCCACTTCCTATTTCGGCGGTGAAACGCACAAAATGGCCGCCCCGCCACGGCCACGCCCTATGACGAAAAGTTTTTCTTTGAACAACTTTTCATCTTTAACATCTTAAGATGGCACAGACCGAGTTTGAAGTTGATCGGATGAAATCTCTAGGAGGAGTTCGTTAAAGTACGACATGTGGAAATGGCCAAAATCGCACTAATTTCGAACTTTGAAATCAAAATGGCGGACTTCCTGTTGGGTGGAGGGTATGGCTCTTATGAAGTTTTATGTACATCTTGACATGTTACATATGTGTACCAAGTTTCGTGAGTTTACGTTAAACACACTGCAGGGGCTCAATTTTCTTAACTTTCTAGGGGGCGCTAGCGAGCCATTTTTGTGCGCCTATTCCCGAAACCCTTAAAATACGTAAATTTTCACCAGACTTGATGTGACCGCCAAATTTGGTGAGTTTTTGAATATGTTAAGGCCCTCAAAAAGCCAATTTATTTGACGGGAAAAAGAAAGAAAGAAAGAAAGAAAAATAATTCCTTCAGTTTCAATAGGGCCTTCGCCGCTGTCGGCGCTAGGGCCCTAAAAATACTGACATTAGCATTGTTGTCAGAAAAGATAGTATTTCAGCTAAACATGTTTCCTTAATATCTGATGAGGCATTGGTGTCATTTTTGGATTTATTACAGTACATATATTTAGGGCCCGAGCGCCGACAGCGGCGAAGGCCCTATTGAAACTGAAGGAATTAATCTTTCTTTCTTTCTATTCTTTCTTTCTTTCTTTCTTCCATCAAATGAATTGGCTTTTTGAGGGCCTTAACATATTCAAAAACTCAGCAAATTTGGCGGTCGCATCAAGTCTCGTGAAAATTTATGTATTTTAAGGGTTTCGGGAATAGGCGCACAAAAATGGCTCGCTAGCGCCCCCTAGAATGTTAAGAAAAGTGAGCCCCTGCAGTGCGTTTAACGTAGACTGACGAAACTTGGTACACATATGTAACATGTCGAGATGTACAGAAAACGTCATTAGAGCCATACCCTAAACCCAACAGGAAGTCCGCCATTTTGATTTCAAAGATCGAAATTAGTGCGATTTTGGCCATTTCCACATGTCGTACTTTAACGAACTCCTCCTAGAGATTTCATCTGATCAACTTCAAACTCGGTCTGTGCCATCTTAAGAAGTTAAAGATGAAAATTTGTTAAAAGAAAAACTTTTCGTCATAGGGCGTGGCCGTGGCGGGGCGGCCATTTTGTGCGTTTTGCCGCCCAAACAGGAAGTGGGTGTAACTCGAGTGTACGTTGTCCGATTACCTCTAAACTTTTCAGGATTCATAAGAGTCCAACCCTGAGGACAAATAAAGGCCGATATTTACTTAAAGTCATAGCGCCCCCTAGTGGCAACAGGAAGTAGGCCTAAAAGTCAAGGTGCTATACTTTAACAAACTCCTCCTAGAGATTTCATCCGATGGACTTCAAACTTGGTCTGTACCATCCCAACACCTGAACGATGAAAAGCTATTAAAAGAAAAACTTTTCGTCAGACGGTGTGGGCGTGGCGTGGCGGCCATTTTGAGTGTTTAGCGATGAACAAAGAAGTTGTTGTAACTTGAGTGTACGTTGTCGTATCTGCCCGAAATTTCTCAGGATGGACAAGGGTCCAGGCCTGAGGACACCTACAGGCCAAAATTGACTTTTGGTCATAGCGCCCCCCCGCTGGCAACCGGAAATGCGCCTTATATGACAAACATCATCCGATTTGCATGAAACTCAGAATGTGTGGTCTACATGTGATACTGAGCCGGCCCCTATAATATGACCACGCCCACTTACTCAGGCCACGCCCCCTTTCATAACATTTGAACCGTTTAAGGTAAAGTCTTGTGTGAGGTGTCATTGAACTCAGCAGAGAGTTCCTTCTTTATTGGTGATGGTTTGGCCCGCCCCCTATGCATAAGCCACGCCCCCTTTCATAACATTTGAACCATTTAAGGTATACCCTTGTGTGAGGTATCAGTGAACTCAGCAGAGACTTCCTTCATCATTGGTGATGGTTTGGCCCGCCCCCTATGTTCAAGCCACGCCCCCTTTAATACATGCTGACCCATTTAAGGTAGAGTCTTGTGTGAGGTGTCATTGAACTCAGTAGAGAGTTCCTTTTTTATTGGTGATGGTTTGGCCCGCCCCCTATGCATAAGCCACGCCCCCTTTCATAACATTTGAACCGTTTAAGGTACACCCTTGTTTGAGGTATCATTGAACTCAGCAGAGACTTCTTTCATCATTGGTGATGGTTTGGCCCACCCCCTATGTTTAAGCCACGCCCCCTTTCATACATGCTGACCCATTTAAGGTAGAGTCTTGTGTGAGGTATCATTCATCTGAGCAGAGGCTTCATTTTTAATTGGTGATGGTTGAACCCGCCCCCTATGCTTTAGCCACGCCCCCTTTCACAGCTAATGAACCGTATGACGTAGAGTCTTGTGTGAGGTATTGTTGAACTCGGCGGGGAGTTCCCTTTTCATTGGTGACGGTTTGCCGCGTCTGAGTGCCGCGCAAATGCACGGTCGAAAGGAGCGGAGTCTGCCAGTGACCCCGACGTGCACCGAGGCGCGAGGGCCCGTCCATCGCTGCTCGCAGCTTTAATTAGGGCCCGAGCGCCGACAGCGGCGAAGGCCCTATTGAAACTGAAGGAATTATTCTTTCTTTCTTCTTTCTATTATTTTCTCGTCAAATGAATTGGCTTTTTGAGGGCCTTAACATATTCAAAAACTCACCAAATTTGGCGTTCGCATCAAGTCTGGTGAAAATTTACGTATTTTAAGGGTTTCGGGAATAGGCGCACAAAAATGGCTTGCCCTAGAAAGTTAAGGAAATTGAGCCCCTGCAGTGCGTTTAACGTAGACTCATGAAACTTGGTACACATATGTATGATGTCAAGACGTACAAAAAACTTCATTAGAGCCATACCCTAAACCCAACAGGAAGTCCGCCATTTTGATTTCAAAGTTCGAAATTAGTGCGATTTTGGCCATTTCCACATGTCGTACTTTAACGAACTCCTCCCAGAGATTTCATCCGATCAACTTCAAACTCGGTCTGTGCCATCTTAAGATGTTAAAGATGAAAAGTTGTTAAAAGAAAAACTTTTCGTCATAGGGCGTGGCCGTGGCGGGGCGGCCATTTTGTGCGTTTTGCCGCCGAAACAGGAAGTGGGTGTAACTCGAGTGTACGTTGTCCGATTACCTCTAAACTTTTCAGGATTCATAAGAGTCCAACCCTGAGGACAAATAAAGGCCGATATTTACTTAAAGTCATAGCGCCCCCTAGTGGCAACAGGAAGTAGGCCTAAAAGTCAAGGTGCTATACTTTAACGAACTCCTCCTAGAGATTTCATCCGATGGACTTCAAACTTGGTCTGTACCATCCCAACACCTTAGCGATGAAAAGCTATTAAAGGAAAAACTTTTCGTCAGACGGTGTGGGCGTGGCGTGGCGGCCATTTTGAGTATTTAGCGATGAACAAAGAAGTTGTTGTAACTTGAGTGTACGTTGTCGTATCTGCCCGAAATTTCTCAGAATGGACAAGGGTCCAGGCCTGAGGACACCTACAGGCCAAAATTGACTTTTGGTCATAGCGCCCCCCGCTGGCAACATGAAATGCGCCTTATATGACAAACATCATCCGATTTGCATGAAACTCAGAATGTGTTGTCTACGTGTGATACTGAGCCGCCACCTATAATATGACCACGCCCACTTATTCAGGCCACGCCCCCTTTCATAACATTTGAACCGTTTAAGGAATACCCTTGTGTGAGGTATCATTGAACTCAGCAGAGACTTCCTTCTTCATTGGTGATGGTTTGACCCGCCCCCTATGTTCAAGCCACGCCCCCTTTTATTACTAATGGCCCGATTGATGTAAACACTTGTGTGACGTATCATTGAAGTCAGCAGAGACTTCCTTCTTCATCGGCGATGGTTTGGCCCGCCCCCTATGTTCAAGACACGCCCCTTTTCATACATGCTGACCCATTTAAGGTAGAGTCTTTTGTGAGGTATCATTCATCTCAGCAGAGGCTTCATTTTTAATTGGTGATGGTTGGACCTGCCCCCTATGCTTTAGCCACGCCCCTTTTCACACCTAATGAACCGTATGACGTAGAGTCTTGTGTGAGCTATCGTTGAACTCGGCGGGGAGTTCCCTTTTCATTGGTGACGGATTGCGGCGTCTGAGTGGCGCGCAAATGCACGGTCGCAAGGAGCGGCGTCCGCCGGTAACCCCGACGCGCGCAGAGGCACGAGGGCCCATCCATCGCTGCTCGCAGCTTTAATTACAGTTTGAGTTTCGTCATGCCACTTATATAACATCTACCTCAAGGTCTTATAAAGCTAACAATGGTGTCTGATTTCAATTTAATGAATTTTTGTGAACATTAGGGGTTTCGTTAGCTGCGACTGTCCCTTCAATCCTATGTGTAGAGATTGCGGCTAGTTAGCTTCATTTTCGGCGTAATTTGAGTATATTTACAGTTTGAATTTCGTCACGCTACTTATATAACATCTACCTCAAGGTCTTAAAGCTAACAATGGTGTCCGATTTCAATTTAATGAATTTTTGTGAATTTCAGAGGAATTCTAAGAGGCTAGCTAGCTCTCATTGATAGAGCTCCATCCAGCCGCAGGCTCTATCAATGAGACTTGCGGACAAGACGCGTTTATTTCCCCGATCGTTTGTTTAAATAACTCAACACATTATAATAACACACATTATAAGATTAACTGGAACCTGTGGTAAGAGATTGCTAGCGTAACAAGCTCGCTGACCGCGCTCTCACACACACCGGCCATTTAGCAGGAAGATGGGAGCTGCAGACCCTGGAGCTCTGTCAGGGCAGCGGCGTTTGGTAGTCCATTAACCCCAAAAACAGTGACTTTGTGTGGATATGGAGTGCCATGGGCTGCCAGCTGTGATGGAGCTCCATCTACCTCACAGCAGGCCGGGGTCTGTGAAGGAAGGCAGGCCAGGCGGCGAGGCAGCAACACAGGCAGCACCGGCCGCTGAACTCCGACTGTGTGTCTAATTTGCAATTAGACATACATTTTCGTAAAACGGCTCATATTTGACCTCTACATAGTTGATTTCTCGCATAAAAAAGTCTCAGAAGTGAATTTAATGGTTAATAGCAGATGAACAATGTATACAATATCTGAGATCTGCGCGACCTATTCAGAAGACTAAGCTGACCTCACATCAGTTGTGTTGCCTATGTAAATGTTTGGGTGTGACAAAGATATAGACTAGAGCCAAATGAGGAGGAGATGACGTTAAGATTTGCCCGTTTTCAGAGGCAGTTTCAAATTGTGAGATTTGCAGAGGAAAGAGGTGTCAATGGGATTTTGAGGTTCTATGTATGTCCTAGTTACCCACTAAACTGTCATTATTCAGCTATGACAAGGTAAAATCGGTTTTGCATTCTATCATCCCTTGAAGTTCTACCATGGACTCTGTAACCTTTTTTGTGGAAAAAATGCCTTGGTTACCTTGTTTCAAGCCATTATAGCGTGGAAAGCCTACAGGAAGACTCAACTCGATTTCTGCCAGTTCTCATTAATATTCAACAAGCTAAGCTGTTTGAATCTGATTGGCTAACAGCTAGCCGATGACAGCCTGGCTGTCAGAATCCTTTACCCAGCCCAACTGGGCGAGCTAATGAATAGTAATGAGCTCAGGCAATATGATGTCAGACCGACCAGCTTTTGTAATTGGCCTGATTTCTCTGCTTATTTCTAAAGGAGGTAGCAGTTCATTTTCACATTTACAACATAACACAAACACATATGGACCTAACATATTTCAACAAATGCAAGTAAAAACGGTTTTGTATGGCAGGGCACCTTTAAACTGAACATTAAATATTTTATTTTGCCTTATGGCTTGGGCTAATGGTTCAAGAGAGATCGCAAATAGCATGGGAGATAGCGGGCATCCCTGTCGCGAGCCCCGTGCGACGGGGAATGGCTGTGAATGCAGGCCATTGGTTGAGACTATGGCCGTGGGATTCGCATATAAAGTACATACCATGTGTATGGCTCCCAAACCAAGCCTCTCCATTACTTGCCACAAGTAGTTCCACTCTAGGCAGTCAAAAGCCTTTTCCGCGTCTAGTGATAAAACTGTTGCCGTTGTTGGAAGGTTTTTGGCTTCTTCTATTACATGGAATAATCTGCGTATATTGTCTGCAGCGTGACGCTTTGGTATAAACCCTGATTGGTCAAGGTGGACTAGCTTCTCAATAAAGCGTTCTAGGCATAGTGCCAAGACTTTGGAATAGAGCTTAATTTCCGTCCCAATGAGGCTGATGGGCCTGTAGTTTGAGCACTCCGTAGGATCTTTACCCTTTTTGTGCGTGACTGAAATTAGTGCAGTTTTGGATGGTTGATGAAAGGTGCCCCTCTCTAGCTGAGGTTAAAGTTTGTAAGATGGTAGGTCCTAGTATGTCAAAGTATTAGCAGAAGTTCTGATGGAATTCTGTCCAACCCCGGTGTTTTCCCTTTCTTAGCTGTTTTTAATGCTGATTTAAGTTGCTCTAACATTATAAGTTGACCCAGTTATTCTGCCTCCTCTGGGTCAGGAAGAGGCAGGTTTAGCTCTTTCAGGAACATTTGGCACTGTATCGGATCCGGATTGCAGGAGGATTCATACAACTTTGAATAAAAGGATTGGAAAGTGGCGGTGATATCTTTAGGATTCGTTGAAATACCTCTGTCTGTGCGGATGCTATAGCAGCTCTGGATTCGCTTTGTTTTAATTTCAGTGCAAACAATTTGCTTGGTTTACAACCATTAAAATAGTAATTTTGCCTCACTCTGTGCATTATGAATTCAGCTCTCCTTAGCAAATGATTTAGCTCTTAGATTTGTGACTAAAAGAGTATGTGTAGATTTAGAAAAACACGTCTTTAGAGACTGTTCTAACGATTTACCACGTTCCTTCAACTCCTCAATCCTTGCCTCTCTCTTTTTCTTCAAATTTACCGCAAAGGAAGATGTGAAATCCGAAGTCAGTATTAATTGATATAAACTCTGGCAGCTTAGCTCTAAACTCTGTATAAAAATCTGTGTTTTGGAGAAGGGAATTGTTAAATTGCCATCTCCTAGATCTTTCTCCTAACATATCACAATGGAATGTGGTTATCAGTGCATTGTGATTAGACATAATTGCTGGTTCTATTGCTATCGTGTGGAACATTGCCTTAAGCTCACTATAGCACAAAATATAATCAATGCGGGTGGAAAAGAAAGTTTAATCCTTGCTAGTAGGATTGTGCATCCTCCATATGTCTGTAAGATGGTGGGATTCCACAACTGCTTTAAACATGTCTGATATGCATTTTTGGGCTTTTGTGTGATTGACCCCTGATCTATCCTGTTTTGAATACAGTACTGCATTCATGTCTACCCATATAACTAGTGAATATTCATTGAGAGAGAGCAATTCATTGGTTAGGTGTGGGAAGAAACTTTCATCATATGTAGCCGGTGCATATACAGAGACAAAGGCTATTTTCCTACTCCTTATCGTGGTACATACATAAGATATCCTGCCTGAAGAGTCTTTACTGCTTTTGTCTATGGTAAGTGCGGATTTCCACGACAGCAGCACGATGGAGCCCTTGGTTTTGGTGTTGTCACCAGATGAGGCAGCAACCTTAAAGTATTTATTTTGTAGATGATTTACATCTCTTTTACGTAAGTGTGACTCTTCTATAAGTGCCACGTCTATGTTTTCCCTTCTTAAATAATCCAGGAATTTAGGTCATTTGATCGGCCTGTTTAGCCCCCCTGATGTTAACTGAAAGGATTGAAAGCTCAGCCATCTTCAAAATCGAAACGCATACGTGTCTCGAGTACCCTACCCTTTTGCTGACAAATCTGTAGCAAAGGTGTGACAAAAACATGAAAAGTAAAATAAATCCCCTAACCCTCTTAGACCGCAGACCCCCTCTCCTATTTGTAAGATGCGTGACCACAACAAACGCGGTTTGCGCATAACTCCAGCTCAAAACTACACCTCCTGTCTTAAGTCACAGGTTAATTGAAACAGGTCTAGTGAATTCTTATGTTAACCCTTGTGTTGACTTAGGGTCAAATTGACCCATTTTCAATTTTTGTTTGTTAAAACGTTTTTTTTCAAGACAACACAACACAACACTGTAAACTGACCAACCAGCATTTATCATGTATTTTCATTCTGGTTAAGTGTCCCTTTAAAGCTTGTCTCCAAAACGTACACACAATATCCTTAGGCTTACCAGCCAGTATTTGTCATGTATTTTCAGTCTGGTTAAGTGTCCCTTTAAAGCTTAGTTACGAAACTTACATAACGCATCCTCAGGATTCATCATGTTCCCTTTTTTCAGCCCGATTAAGTGTCCTCTAAAATATAGATTGTAGACTGAGTAGGTTGGTTTAAAAAAACTCGGTACAGTGGCCCAAATACCGTTAGTCCACAGGTGCTGAGTCCTCCAGTCGCGGCCTCCGTCATCTAATCAAAGTCCCACGCTCTTTCTGGTTCCTTGCTGCGCGCGCGTCCTCTTCCTCTTCTAATTCCAGACAGAAAACACGGCTGCAGCAAAGGTAAACTCTCTCCCCCCGTGGATAGTTCCCAGGACAGCGCGGCAGATGAACGAGTCTGAGTTGCGTTCAGCGTGCAGTGCCAGCTCGTGTTGTATCCCTTCAGGCCAATTGCACCTGACTGCAGTACGCAGATCGGGGTTGGGCCAAATGTGGGCAGAGCTAAACGCAGTATGCAGATCGTAATTGCCAGAGTGATAGAGAAATGGCTCTGCCAATTGCTATTTGGCAATTGGGCGGAGTCAAACGTTTAGCTCCAACCATATTGAGCCACTCCTCGATCTGTGTACTGCAGTCAGGGCTTACTCCTTCAGGCAGCCGAAGCCGCTGGATCTTGAGTGTGACGCAGTCAGATTGGTCCAGCTCACATACCATGCTTTCCTGCTTCTCAGGTTCTGCCTTGATGTGTTGCTGTGACTGGGGATTTCCACCAGATGCGGAACGGCTCCGAAACGGCGGCGGAGTCATTAGGTTTCCATTAAAGTCAATGTGTGCATTTCAAACGGTTGCATTACGGCTGCATTCCGACTCCAGCACAGCTCCGGCAGTCCGCAGCCCTCCGCAGCAGATACGCACAGCTTCTACTTTTGCCGGACGCCAGAGAGCTCCGCAGCAATTCAGCACACGGCAGATAGTGCGGGACAGGAAGTCGAGCACAGAAACAAAATAAATATCCGGTTCATTTTCAAAATAAAATACACCGTGCTCACGGCGGATCATATTTCCCTGCACTACACCTTGAAAACACAGCACAGAGCTGTTTCCCCTATACTCCACTGGATGGAAACTAACTGTTGTTGGTTTTGTGGTTCTGTTCTACATGAATTCGCGAGAACTTGTGGGTCCTCGTAACTACAGCTGTCAGTCATGGCCGCAGCCGTTCCGCAACAAATCCGGACCTGGTGGGTATTGACGGACGGCGGAGCACGCAGCAGACACGCAGCGGAGCCGGTCCGCAGCCGTTATGCATGCTGTGGAAATGAGGAGTGAGGCATTCATTTTGGCCAGCACTTCCTTCACTGTGCTGTAGAGCACTGATTTAAGCACACTTAGCTGCTTCTCCAAGACCCGGTCGATTAATTCCTCCATATAAGAGAACGTGTTCACATTAGCCACCACTCCATTAGCTGCAGACATGCTAGCGAATTTCTCCAAACGAGACAGCCCAGGCGACAACGACACCCGCTCTTTCGTGCCTTCAGGTGTTTCACCAAGTCACAGAGTCACCGTGACAACAGACAAAACGATTTGGCGTCGTAGAAAAAGTTATAGACCTGGTTATTTAATGAAATATGGAGGCGAGTGTAGGAGCTCAGTTTCTTGCAAGCATAGCGGCCGCCGGTCACGTGCTTCTCCTGACATTGATATTTTTCAAATATTTTAATAAAGACATTCATGTTTCAAGTTAAAGTACATGGAATCTTAGAAAATCCTTTTTTTACCATGGTATCGAAATCAGCATCGAGAATCCTGTTATTTTACTGGTATTGGCACCGACTACTGAAAACTTTGTTGTACTGTAATGAACGACACACAGCGCAAATGACTATTACTGCATCGGGAAGCATCGTGAAAATAATTTTTCTAAAAAAAATAGATAGCAAAATGCCTGATAGACTATCTAGCTGTGTATAGTGTGTGGGGGCTGCATGTGTTCTTGCTGCTATAGAGATTTACACAGAGCTATAGAGATGGAGAGGGATGGTGCGTTAATGGCCGATCAGTACAAATTAATGTAATTGGGTGATAAATAAAGTGCATCCCAGAATGACTGATAACAATGTCTTTTCTTTCATATTCATTGCAGTGTTTGTGTGTCCGCATGCACATTCACACACTTTGTACATTTTCTATGGTTGTTAAAACTCAAAGAAGATAATAGAGCTATCTTTTCATGATTTTAGACACAAGCAAACTAAAGCACACACCTACACATTCACACCTTTTCAACTCTCTGGGGCATCTAAGTTCAGACTGGCTGAACATCGAAGTGGTTGCTGAAGGTGGGAAGCCGACATGGGTCAGTAATCCCTGTCTTAGCTGAGAATCCTAACCATCCAGAAGAACAATCAGCTGTGATGATGTGTGGACAAAGCCTTAAGACAGCCCAGAGCCACCCTGCGCTCCCCTAACTAACACAGGCCTAAGCCCGGCACAAGACAGGCAGACTGCCAGACAGAGATGCAGACAGACAAACAGACAGGGAAGACGAGGCCTGAGAGTGTTCACTGTAATAAAAAAAAAGAAAAAAAGAAAAAAGACTATTTTTGAGAAGTGGCTTCGAATACCTCTGTTAAACAGAGGCCAAAAAATGCTCTTCTCTCTTATTTTGCCTGGACGCCTTTTGTTGCCGGGGAAAGATTTATTTGCCCTCTTTGACACCGGAGAGGAGATTGCCTGCGCTCATATGAGTGTGGGAGAGATAGGAGGAAAAGAGAAGCGGTTTTAAATACCTCTGTTAGAGCGGAAGCTTTATTTTCATTTTTAGTTTTATTTCTAGTTTTTGGGGACGTCTGGTGTAGTGTATATCTACCCTGTTGCCTCGCCTTCGGGTTCCCTGATCCGGGCGAGGGTCTCTCCTTAGACGGAGGGCGTGTGTGTCTCTATAAACTAATCAATCAGGGAAGCGTCAAAAGCAACTCCTTTTAGTATAGGTCAAAACATCCGCCCCGCTGACGGGCAACTGGTGTTCATCCGTACGGCAGAAGAGGGCATAAGGACCGGGGGTTTGCTGAGGGGAAGGCAATAAAAGGGGTTGGCTCGGCCACAGCGAGCGACGCGACGCCTCAGTAAACTGCCACACCGGTCTACACTAACCCCTTTTTTGCTCATTGCTGGAATTGAAATATAAATTGGTTTTGGAATGTGCTACTGGAAAAAGGGAAAAATATTATTTTAATTGAAATGCATTTGTGTCTAATACATGGATGTGACCATAAATCTTTGAATTTGGTCCAGTATTGACTGAGATGACGCAATGACGGGCCGGCACGAACCGAGCTGCAATGTAACCTAATGGGGCAATTGTGCACCCTCGATTTTTGTCCAGTAAAAGTGATTTTTTTTTCCAACTGACAGGCTCGGATTGTAATTCAAAGCGTCTGACAAAAACATTGATCTCACAAGGTGACTTCTAGTCCGAAGACAGCAGTGTTGAGTGTGGAACACCAGTCGGGTAAAAGGCATTCAGGTAGTTTATTGTTTTCAAGTAGGCTACAGAAATTATAGGTTTTTGTTAAAAGATTTTCAATGTCCTGGCTCAATATTTAAAGGATTTCGACAATGCGGATGAGGTCATTATAATTGGATGGCCACCCGTTTTAATTTGAGCCAGAGTATAAGGATGGAGAGTGGACGAGGAGAGAGAGAGAGAGAGAGAGAGAGATGCTGCAGCTGCGGAGTGTTTTGTGCAGTCAACAAGAAAACAAGAAATACATCCATGGTTTTGTGTTATCTAAAAGACTTTCAATAAAAACAATGGTTCGTAGCCTATTTGCTCATGTCTCTTTCACAGCCCTGTTGATCACAGGGGGAAATTCTCTGACGTGGTGACACATCATTGTGTCCGAAGTATATCACAGGAAACATCAAGACCACAGATATCTGGCAGCAACAGGTCCCATTCCTAACAAAATATTGTTTGGGCATATAGGGGCACCGCACCCACGGGAGGCACTACCAATATCCCGAGCCTCGCAGCCCTCCAGCCGCTGCTTCACCCTCCTCGGCCCACTGCCTCCGTCTCTCGATAACTCCCTCTGTCTCTCTCTTCGCCCGTAGCCTATACTCTGGCTCAAATGAATACATGTGGTTATCAAACTATAACGACTTATTGACACACTGCTGTATTTGGACAAAAAGGAACCTCTTGAGATCGATGATGCTGTCAGACAATTTTAATAACAATCTCAGCCTGTCAGTAGCAAAAGAAATCCCTTTTAGTGGACAAAAATCGAGGGTGCAAAATTGCCCCATTAGGTTACATTGCAGCTCGGTTCACGCCGGCCCGTCATTGACGCCAGTCATTCTCGCTCAATACCCCTACCCACTAATTTAGAACTGTTTTGACTGTTTTGGTCATGGGTTTTGTACACTTTCTGTAATAAAATATCTAAAGGCTAAAACCATATCAAAGGGGGGAACCTACGAAAGAAAGAATGTCAGTTTAAGGGACCTTGATATGAACATGTTTGGGAAACACTGGTTTAGAAAGTCATGACGCCACAGTAAATAACCAATGAATTTTCTATAGCAAATATGGAGACACCAGCCTGCCCCACCTGACCGGTGTGAACCTAAAGAGAACCACGGTCAAATCTGAAGTGTTTGTTGAATTTCAACTCCATGAATTACTTTGCAAAATCATGACCTAAATCTATTGCTCTTGCTTGTTTGTTTAACTTGGCCATGATATCTTTCATCAAATTCTCCCTACATGTGAGCACAAACGCTCACTGGACATGGCCATACATGCATGAGCTTGTGGAAAGTATATGTGATAAAGCTCAAAGGCTTTAGGCACTTATCAGATCCTATCACAGCATGTAGCTGCATAGCTTAGAGTCACAGCTCTGACTACTTTCTGAAAACTCTCTAAATGCTGGCACACAAACTCACCAAGATCCTAAAGTGCTTTTGTCAGTTCGCTGAAGCTGTCAGAATATGGTGCATATCCTTTATATACAAATAGAGCTGCATGGTGAGCACTACACTTGAATAACTAGCTGAAAAGTGTTTGTTTATCTCACCAGTGCAACCTGTAAGCTATGTGCTTTTTCACATTGTAAATTATTAGCTGCCTTGTTAGTGTAACTACGTTTTAGGCACTAGATTTTGGCAAATATTTGTTAAAGCTATAGTGTAGTTTCTGTCACCCACATGAGGGATTCTAATGACAACAACACTGTCGGTGCATCCACATGACACAAGCCTTAGGTGATCGCGCACCACCCCCACCCCTCCTCCACACACAGTGCCTTTACATGCACAGCAGTGTATGGTCTTACCCCAGTTAAGTGAATAACCGGGTTATGTCAGTTCTCCCCATATACATGAGATGGGAAGAATGGAGAGAATGACACGAGGAACTATCTCTGGTACAGTAGGTGGCGCTCTGCCAACGCACAACACTTTTTTTCCGGTTGACCTAACAGTTATGTCAAAATTACACATCACTAAATTAGTAAAATTTTCCAACCTAATGTTTCATTTACACACTCTTGTCACAGCGTAGGACAGCACAGTATTTCCGCCAGATGAGTGACAAATTGTTTGGCTCATTATAATGTTATCTGTAACCAGTGCCAGGGAGGATAAGCAAGACAACTTTGTTAGCTAACTAACATTAACATTAGCCAGTGGCCGCAGCGGGGTAAGGTGTTTACATGGCGTTTGAGAAATCAGGGTATTATCTTAACCAGAATATAATTGTTTTTTTAAACTGCATGTAAACTCACTGACAGTTGCTAGTAGCTCAAGGAGGATTAAAAAACATGGACTTTTTCAGAAGAGGTAATTATCTTGTAACTTTTATTTCCCTGCACAAAAGTTGCCCGACAGTACAATTTTTTAAACATAGCCATACTGAGAAATACAGAGAGAGTTTTGTGGAGCTGATAAGCTTAATTGGCCTTGTATCAAATAGAAGGCCAAATACAAAAATATTTAGCAATGGCTTTAATGTAATGGATCTTCATAATTGTGACTCCATATGCTAAAGGTCCTCCCTTATCAAAAACCCTAGATCTAACCCTAACCCTTAATAATGAAAATGTGGTAGTGTAACAAGTCTAACAAGCATGTGCGAAACTACGCTCACAGAAGATGGACCCAGAAATGCACAACTCACAGGTGATTTAAACCAGCCAGGTTTATTTGAAGCAGAAAACTCACAGGCAACTGTATCCAGAACAAAAGGCAGTCAGGGTAATCCAGAAAACAGGCAGAGGTCAAAAACACAGGAAGACAGGAAAACTAGAAATAGCCTACTGGGAACTGGGAATAACGCACATACGTTGCCACAAAGGAACAAGACAATCTCGCAATAAGATAAGTAACAGGTGGGGTCAAATACACAGCTTTTGGTTAGGTTTTGGTTCCCATGGAAACATTAAGGGAACGTTAAGAAAAACATTTTTGGTTACCAGAACGTGGCCTGAGAGGTGTGCCTTTAGGGAAGCTATAGGGAACGTTCCCCCAAACGTTCTTTTTAAAATTCCCTAACCTTTAAAAAACTTTAACAACCATGGTACCAAAAAATAAAAAAAAATATATAAGAATCAGAATCAGTTTTATTGGCCATATAGACACATACTGTACAATAGAGACAACAATATACATATAGGCACATATCAACACAATATACAAAAAATACAACTATACAAATAGTAAATAATAATATTAAAATAATATATACAAGTACACATGGAGTGGGATGTAGAGTGCAAAGTAATAGTGTGAATGTAATGTGCAAGATGCATATTGGAATGATAAAGTATGTAATGTGTAGGTGAATGGCCAAAGTGGGGATGACCCCACTTATCAGCAGTTCAAGAGAGTGATGGCAGTGGGAAAGAAGCTGTTCTTGTGTCTGATTGTTTTTGTGTGCAGGGATCTGTAGCACCTGCCAGAGGGGAGGAGGCAGGAGGATGCAGCACTGTAGAAGATGGCCAATAGCTGTTGTGGTAGGCCATGCTTCCACAGTTGCTGTAGGAAGTACATCCTCTGCTGAGCCTTTTTAAGGATGGTGTTGATGTTGGACTCCCACTTCAGGTCCTGGGAAATTATGGAGCCCAGAAACTTGAATGAGTCCACCTTTAACACTGGGCTGTTGGATATTGTGAGGGGGGCAGCACTGTGGGGTCCTCCGCGTCTGCTGCAGTCAGCGCAGGGAAGTTTTTCTGGGAGGCTGCTAGAGTCAAAATGAAGCAAAGTTACAAGTCAAATTAAAACCTCTTATCAGCCAAGCTAAGCATAATACTGATGTGAACAATAAAATAACACATGCCTGTTATATATAATCTATTGCACCGTTGTGATGAAAAGAGAGCTGAGCCAGAAGGCAAAGCTCTCGATCTACCGGTCAGTTTTCGTTCCTACCCTCACCTATGGTCATGAAGGCTGGGTCATGACCGAAAGAACGAGATCTAGGGTACAAGCGGCCAAAATGGGTTTCCTCAGGAGGGTGGCTGGCGTCTCCCTTAGAGATAGGGTGAGAAGCTCAGTCATCCGTGAGGAGCTTGGAGTAGAGCCGCTGTTCCTTCGCGTCAAAAGGAGCCAGTTGAGGTGGTTCGGGCATCTGGTAAGGATGCCCCCTGGGCGCCTCCCTAGGGAGGTGTTCCAGGCATGTCCAGCTGGGAGGAGGCCTCGGGGAAGACCCAGGACTAGGTGGAGGGATTGTATCTCCAACCTGGCCTGGAAACGCCTGGGGATCCCCCAGTCAGAGCTGGTTAATGTGGCTCGGGAAAGGGAAGTTTGGGGTCCCCTGCTGGAGCTGCTCCCCCCGCGACCCGACACCGGATAAGCGGAAGAAGATGGATGGATGGATGGATGGATGCCTGTTATAACCCTGCAGATTGTCAGGTCCTGGAAGGCCTTCTCTGCCTTTCTGCCCCGCAGGCTGTACTGTTTTAGAACATCATTGGTTGCCACTCGCTGTAGCATGCGACGGATGGCAGTACCTCCAGTCGAACCTCCAAGGGTTGTCAGGAAAAGTTGCTGTAAAACATACAGAAATACAAATTACACATGTAGAACAAAGTGGAGAGCTTGTACAATCTCATTTTGTAAGAGAAGTCAGTTCAGTTATAATGATATTTGAATTTATGCAATTATATAGTGTTAATCTTAGGGCAGGACTATGGCCACTTAATTACCATTTTGTTAACCGAGACTCCTGTCAACATCATGCAGCTCGGTGACTATCGAGCAGGGCGACAGCAACATGTCATCGACTGGAGCAGAGGGAGGTGACTGGGAGCTCCTTAAGAGCATGAGCAGCTCATCCATCTTCTCCTCAAATGCATCCATCCACTGTGCCATGCAGGTAATGGTTGTTCTCATGCCTATGGAAAAATGAATGGTGTTAATTTTAGTTGTTATACATTAAATACTTGCATATGTGAACAACTTAAGTGAGTCTTCTTACCTCTCATTTCCATCTCCATGGCTGAGCCACCTCCCTCTGTGTGTTTACACCAACAAAAAAAGTTAAGTTACTCTCAAGTTCCTTGTCATGAAATTGTATTGAATTGGAAATTGAAAAATCAAAGCTGCTGTACCTTCAGCCAAACTGGCAGGCCTGCCAGTTCATCTTGGGACCCGGGTGAAGGTACAGCGGCTTTGAGGTGACCGGCTGGTTTCCTGTGTGGTGTGAATATGGTTTCATGAATATTGGTCAGTTAATTTATGGTAGGTTTCTTGCACATGCCATTGCAAAAGATGAACCTATGCTGTTACATTAGACAATCGCTAAAAAAATAAAAAACTTACTTGCAGGTGGTGGAGGCAGTGATGTCTGCTGACCTGAAAAAAGGCAGGAAGAGACAAATGCATCAGAACAGTCACGTGATATGCAACAGGTTGAATTTCAGTAGTTACATGGTAGGAAATATGACTCTGGTTTCTTAAATGCATGCATAAATGTTAACTTACGGACAGGGCTTCCGCTCTCCGTCCTGGAATGCTTTTTGCTTGTGGAACGGATTCATCTGAAAAGACCATACAATTTGTACTGATTGCAAAAAGAATTTGAATGTATACAGTCAGTGTAAACATTGTATGTGACAGGATTTCTCAGGATTTTTGCATTTAGCCCAGAGACTTTCTAATGGGGAGACACAGCATCCATAAAACTGCATGGGATTAGTTTGTAAAGCCAGTATTGCAGCTGTGTAGCCTACAGATATTCCGTCCCTTCCTGTATGCTTCCCCATTCCTTCAAATAGGAAAATAGCTTGCCGATAACTGCCCTAAGTGCGTTGCAAGATGGCCGCCGAGCACAGCAGCAAACAAAGGGCGTTTCTCAATCTGTGTTATTCTATTGAATTGTGTTCTTGTGTCCCTGTGAAACGTCATCTCGTGTTGCCAAAGTACTGTCCCAATACAGAAGTTCGCATTTCACGAAGAACAGTTAAGATTCCCAGAAATGACACGCCCATTTTACCGAGGATGCATTGGTTGGTAACTTGTATGAACTTCGCAGCACCCGTATCCCAACATTCATTTCGGCATTCAATGATGGTTGGGTTTCCGGTACATAGACAGCCCAAAAACGTTTCGCCATCTTATTCATCACTAAATTCACTTCTGAGACCATTTTAGGCTTGAAATGAATTGTTTAGATTTCGAATATAGGCAGTCTTGCGAAAATCTTTGCCGAATTGACAATTTGCTCGAAAGTTTTCGGAGTTTTCGGGGCTCCATAAAGTGACGCGGCTGCCAGCTTGCGCCTGCTGGGGCCGCTACCTTGTCGCTCGGACAGTCACACTCGGAGACCCCGCTGTAAGCCGGAGGTCTTTTAGACCGATCCCGTAAATAAGAGGCTTTTATTTTGCCGTTGACGGATCGTTTGTCATAAGATTAACGGGAACCTGTGGTTAACTGTCTTTTCGGAGTTAAACTCCACAAACACACACACACACACACACAACACACACAGACACACACAGCGCAGCAGGCAGAGGCGGGGGAGAAAGATATACCCGTTTCTTTTTTGGGAGACTTGTTTAAATTATGCCATAGGCCTACATTAGATTTTGTATTTAGTTCATATTTTTGGTGTATTTGTTTTCTGATTTATTAGAAGTTGAGTTTCAGTCTGTATGATAATTGAACAGTTGTACCATGCTATGACATGTTATGTAGACTAAAGGGGAGACAAAAGGGGAGACACCAACCTTTATAATTTGAATTGCTAATTTCCATCTCCCTGGGCATATACAGTGCACTACAATAATATAGAAATGATAATTCAATGTGGTTTTTATTTCTAGCTGGTATTTTGGAGCCCTGCAGGTAGCCTCTGTGCTGGGAGTGTTGAGCAATAACAGCAAGAACATATCGTCTCAAACTGTTAACAGTGTTTTCTGTGCTTGTGAACTTGCGAGTTCATTCTTCCAAGAACAACCAGCAAGAACGTTCTCCCCAAGAACACAAGTCCGTTCTTTGCATTCTTTAGATTGAGAAACACCCAAAGACTTAAACAATGCAAAGCGCAATATAGTCCATTTAAAGTGTAACTCTTGCCAAAATGCAACCTATGGCTTTTGTGAATGTAATCGAGTCAAACTTTAGTTTAAAAGCATAATTAGGACAGAAGCGCCACTTTTAAGATTGACCATATTCTCGTTTTCGGGTCAAATGGCCTTTTGAATGGGAATGCTATGATCGCATCAAAATCACTATTTTTAAAATACTAAGAAGGCTCGACACAACATTAAACTTTGCTCAAAGTCTCACCAGGGGCTCTACACATGAACTTGAGCATTGAGAACATTGTGCACAAAGAGTTTACTAAAAAGAAAAAGGTTTGAACAACTCACTGCTTGACTGGCAAGATGGCGACGAGGGGGAAAACAACTGCTAAAGTGAGTTGTTCTTTTTGGTCAACCTGATCAAAATCGGAATATAACAAAGCCATACGAGGGAAATGGCTTAAGGTTAAACCCCAAACCCTTGCATTACAACCACAACATCATGAAACTGTAACGTATTTCACTTACTTTTTCATGAGCTCTTGAAGCCGCATATTGTAAGTCATGTATCCAACATGGACGTCAGGACCGGACTTGAATCGTTCACCTGAGAGCAGAGGCACTGTCTTTCCCCTACTGGCATGGGGTGTAACGGTTGGATTTGTACACTGAACGGAACCACTTGTTAGAAGTGAAATGAAATAAGTGAATTTTCTTAGTTGTGAAAATCGTTCTATTGATAGATTCTTGTTTTAAGTAGTTTCAACTAATACAGTTAAAAAAACGAAATCAAGCACAAAAGTATTGTTTTTAGCAAATTTGATATCAGCCTAAAAATAAATATCTTCTCTTGCTATGCAGTTTATCTTACTTAGATTTTATAAGACCAATCATTTTTGAGTGAATCTAAATCAAGTGACTGCACACCTTTTATATGATACTTTTTCTCTTTTTTTTTTCTTTTTTTTGTGTGTGGTGCAAGGGTGGCTCTGTGAGAGCACCCTAAATTCCGTTGTACCTTCACAGCGTATTCTATTATTCTATTCTTTAAAAACTTAAATGGAGCTGGTTTAAATAAAAATTTCAAAACCGCACTCAGAACAACCAAAAACAACCAAAAACAACCAAATGGGAAAGTTGTGTGGAGGAACAGTGCAACCACAGGTTTCAGGAGAAAGTTTCAGTTGGTTGGTTCCCTTAACGCTGAGGGAACGTGTGTGTTAGTGGGGCTGTCTGTCTCCTGAAGCAGCCACTGCTTCCCGGCACTTTGGAGCACCTCCACCACTTGTCTGCGTCTGCCCATCCACTATATTTCTTAGAAATAGCCCAGTATCACTGCTGTTTGTGATTTTTTTTTTTTTTAATTACATACTTATTCCACATATTTGTCAATTGTGTCTGAGCAAGAGAGACAAGCAGACGCAAACACACTCTTAGTAGCACTCTTTCTTCTGCGCAGTGATAGGTAGAAAGAAAAAAGTTCCTACATGAACCTGCTCACAACAAGGTCTGTGGATTATCTTGAGAAAACGGACCATGATTTCTGGAACACGTTTTTCAAATGTATGGCATTTTGAGCACCACAAGCCGAGTGCCATCTGGATCAGCAAGATCCTTGAATTAAAAAAAAGTGGTGTGCTGTTCGATGTCAGGGGAGAAAATAACCATTTTTATCGAATACTATCATCGAAAAAGCCATTTGGACAGAGCAGGGCCGGTTCTAGCCCTTTGGTTGCCCTAGGCGAGATTGAGTTTTGCGCCCCCGACCCAGTCTCGCATTGCCAGATGTCCACAGCGCTGTGTCAGCGATAGAGTAGCAATGTATGTTTAGCTTCCATGTAAGTTAGATGGCACCAACATTTGGTCTAATCATAACTGGTCTGGCAACCCAAAGGCCAGTGTTTTGTTTCCAGATTTGTGTGCATGGTGACTTATGATGGGGGGGGTTCTGGGGGTCCACCCCCTGAAAAGTTTGAGCATTAAATACTTCATTTCCTGCATTCTGGTGAATATGTATGCACTTATTTTTCTTTACCTTTTTCTGAATCAATTTATGCTGGAAATATCTTTATATAAAAGGGAAACATAGATTACAATCCAAACATAAAAACATAATGGAATATATTGCAGTAAGGCTCTCAGGCATTCTGTATTGCTGTCATCTATTTATTCTCCTTTAGATCGATGTTCCTAATTATATCTGAGTCAGCACACATGTACCCTAGGCATGATTTACTCTTCCCACTTTTGCTTCTTTTGTTGAGGAAGTAACCACCTTAAATGTGCATATGACAATTATTCACCTGAATGATTCATGAATTCATTTTAATGAGTTAATAAACCCCTGGACTGTAATATTTTAGATGTGAGCAAGATTTCTGCTCACGTTCAAAACTTTGTGCACATTCAAAATATATCTCATCTGTGTTCTCTGAGGTTTGGAGGAGTTGTGATATTTTGAGAAAAATTAAGTGATAATACAATAGGCTATTACAAGAATAAAGTCACTATATTTCAGAAAGTAATCCACCTGCACCATAGTCTGCTGTGCATTACGTGATTGCTCTGCTGAGACGGTAGATCTCAGACCTGCTGACAGACACAGAGCTCCATTTGGGACGCTGGTCTCTGAATGAGACAGTTTAGGGAAGTGGCTGTACGCTGCTCTACATCGGAGGTGGAAACACAATACTACGCAGAAATAGGGACACATGTGCCGCAGCATGCCCACAGCAGAGCGCGTCCATTATAAACCTGAAGCTGCACAGACCAGGGAAGGCGTGCTGCAGCAGCTCCGTGTCTGTGCCGCTGCTCGTCTCTATTTCTACAGCGAGAGTGGACACTAAGCGACGCACAGGTCTGCTTCAGAGCTCTGTGTGTTTGAGTCTGACCCGTAGACTGGAAACGTCGCGTAATGAAAGGTTGACAAGTAAATGTGTGGCTGAGCGGGCGCCATAGGATGATCATGTTTAATAAACACGTTTTATTTCGCTTGTCGTTCTAATTCTATTATTAATGGAAAGTAGACCTAAGGGCGACACGGCGCCCCCAACACATTTGACGCCCATAGCAATCACCGGCCCTGGGACAGAGAACTGATGAAATCATACTGAATTCTCGTGTCTGCAGTGCCCACTTAATATTAGGCAAGGTTTTCTCTGTGTGTTTATCACACACACATAGGTAGGAGGAAAAATATCGGTTTTGGGGGTGAACTGTCACTTTAAATCACTTGTTCATGCCACTTAAAGTGATGGTTCGGAGTAATTTCACCCTAGGGTCCTTTGCACCATGACCTCGAGCCAAACACCCCCCCAGAAGCTTTTTTCACCTGGGTCTAACATTGGGAGAGTTAGCGTAGAGCAGCGTTATCAGCTGAACAGCTTATTAGCGCAGGGGCTAATGGACCCATGTTTGTATCTCGTAACACAAGAGGTCAAAATTCAGGTAGAAGGGAGAGAGACAAGGAGCTGCAGAGTCTGGAGCTGAATACTACTCCCCTTCACTGCATGCACGTCAAACAGCGATGCTGGCTAACTACCATACCGACAGAGAAAGAATTTCCCTGCTGAGACATTTTGAGCAGTGCCATTAAAACATTTCTCTTGGTAGAGTGTAGAGGCTGTGACGGCTAGGAAAACATCTCGGAGAGCAGCAACAGTTTGTGAGCATGCACACAGAGATACACTAAAAGAAAGAGAAAGTAAATCACTTAGCATTACTTCCTTCGCTGTTAATCTGACAGGTGTCAGCCATGTGAAAGGAATAGGAGGTAGACTTTGGAGCGCTCTCAAAATGCCTTGTTTTCTTCACCAGTATCACCAGGGTCTCTACACATGAACTCGAGCATTGAGAACATTGTTTGTGTACACAGAGTTTACTAAAAAAAGATCTTGAACAACTCACTCTAGCTGTTGTTTTTCCAGTTGCCGTCCATCTCGCAAGTCAAAAATAGTCGAGGGAGGAGAGTAAAGATGGAAAGCCCCTAAAGCTTAGTTCCATATAAATGCACGGATAATTTATTGTTTTGTCGTTAGTAAAAAATGATATTGACCTTGTAGTTGAAAAAGGAACTGACATTTCCTCCTATGGAGACCATTCATTCGCATTCGGATATTTTTTAATGAGTAAATGGCGGATAGCGTAAACAACAACTGCTAACGTGAGTTGCTCAAAACCTTTCTTTTTAGTAAACTCTGTGTACACAAACAATGTTCTCAATCCTCGAGTTCATGTGTAGAGACCCTAGTGATACTTCGAGCAAAGTTTCATTTGCCTTCTTAGTGTTTTAAAAATAGCGATTTTGATAAGTGCTCCTAGTTCTCGCCCGAAAAACAAAAATACGGTAATCAGATCACAATTTCACTGACTATGACCACTACTACTGTCATTACTAAACATTGTGCCAAAATATGAACAATAATGTTGTCGTCAATTGGCTTATTTGCTAGCTTTCCACTGCTAAGGAAAAATCCAGAGCATACACAGTACCGATAGATGTTGGAAGTAGTACCCGCACCCCTACAGCTTCACTTTATTGATTTTCTCCATAAGAATTTAGATTATCAGCCATAATGTATAAACCATCCAAGGTAGACAAGCTGTGAGGTTGTGAAACAAACATTTCTGCTCCTTTAGAAGCTAGAAGTCTGTATGAAATCAACCTGGATTTAAGAAAACTGCTACATTACCCACAATCCTAAGCATAACAGCAACGTCTCATATTGGTCAACCCAGTCTCATGGCAGTACGTGTAATGGTCACGTTATTTTAATCTATTGATACGCGTTCATGGAGACGTTTTTGTTGTTTGTTTCGTGGTGGCCAGGACGAATCTATAGATTAAAAATAACGTGACCATTACACAAACTGCTGTGAGACCGTGTTGGATTGGTGGGCTCGCTGTTACCATAAAAAATGTTTGCTGCAACTGTGAGCCCGCGAACGGCTGACCATCGACTAGTTGCTGCCGCTCTACAATATCACTGCACGGGTCGGGCTTCCATGGGTGATCGGTGCTCATAGTCATACAGAGCTTACAACTGATAAGCGGATCACTACGACCTGGCCAGGCCGTTATCAGCATGTGACCGACCGTGACCTCAATATGAGCAGAACAGCGTGCAAGCGGCAGTGAGTGGCTGACGATCAGCCAACTGGTTAAAAATGAACATAAAGGGAGAGGCATGACATGACATGTCATCATTTCTTTTGAAAGTAGCATTGTAATAGCCTAAGCAGAATCATGTAGAGCAAGCCTGTCATTATTCCTCAGTATAGCGTATTTCACAGTCTAGTGATTGTCAGAAATGATAAAGCTAGTTTACTTATACATATGCAGTCTGACCATAGACTGTAAACAGTAATTTATTCAATTTTTATGTTAGAAGAACTTTTGATGCATGCGCACGTTTTTGACCAAGTGGCAGTAAATTAGTGGTTCAATTGTATTGTAAGCTATTGTTTTACTTCAGGATGTCAAAAAAAAGAATATTGGATTTCTTTTCAAAACCTCCATCTGAGCCAGCTAAATGTCTGAGAGGCACAGAAATGACAGCCGATGACAAGTTGTTGCCTGCACCTCACAGATCATCTGTGCCGGCAGGCCAACAGCAACAAGAGCAGCTATCCTCACCTGGTAGGCCTACTCTTCCTTCCCCGCCTCCTGAGAATAGTCTCGAAAGGCAGGTGCAGTGTCCTTCAGACCACCAGAAAATGATTCATTCCAAGTCTGAAAACTCACTGGAGAGACCTTCACAACTACGCCCCAGACATGACAGCTGAGATGCTGTTTTCGTGCATGAAGGATGTATTTGTGCGCCTGAATCTGCTCATGGAGATGCTGAAAGGCCATTGTTTTGATGGAGCCAGCAATATGTCTGGGAGGTTCAAGAGGGTACAGGCTAGACTAAAGGAAATATGTCCTGACTCTGTCCACTGCGCAAATCATTCCCTGGATTTAGTGTTAGAAGAAGTGGCAAGACAGGTGTGCCTGGTTGCAGATACACTAAACTTTTTGCGAGAGGTTACAGTTCTAATTAACGAGTCGGCAAAGAGAAAGGCCTTGTACCAGTCTCTATTTGGATGTGGAGATGTGGTAGGCCTTATTGCGCTGTACCCAATCCGATGGTGTGTCAAAGTCGTGGCATTGTCGCGTCTATTCGCCTGTTATGGGGAAATGTTACAGACCTTCATGACATTGGACAGCGACACGACTGTCAAGGGGGAGACACGTGCCAAAGTAGTGGGGCTACTCAATAAAGCAACCAGCATGCGCACAGTCTTACGTTTACTTACCTGCGTAACTGTGTTCACCTCCATGTGAAGCAGTGGCACGATCTCTGCAGGGCACCAAAGTCACAGCCATGGGGTCAGTGGAGTCTGCCAAACTCCTTTGGCAACGATTGAGCACACTGCGACAGGATGTCACCATCAAAGACCTTCTGGCTAGGATGAAGGAATACACCGATCGCTACAACATAAAGATGCCCCATCTTCCGCGAATCACCAATACCCCGGCACGCTTTTGCCATACAGAGGTGGTGGAAGACCAGGAGATGAGTAACATGGAAGGTACGCCTAATAATAATAACAATATTAGTAAATAAAAAACAATAAACTTGTTATACCACCTTTCATACAAGAAATGCAGCTCAAAGTGATTTACATTAAAAAAATGAAAATGCATAAAAAAACAGGGATATGCCATAATGTCATAATAGTGACTTTATACTTATATAATATATATATATATATATACATATATATATATATATATATATACATATATATATATATATATATATATATATATATATATATAATATAAAGCTGCACAACGGGAGCAGGCCGTTATCACTCTTTGTGTCAGAGCGGCTAAGGGGCGAGAAGTCACCACCATTCAGGATGTGGTATCTATCCTCCAGGATCTGCAGCCACAAACCAGAAGCATGCTGTATGAGGTGGAAAGGCTTATTAAGCTATGCCTGTCACTCCCAATTTCGGTCGTGGCATCTGAGCGCTCTTTCTCAGCCCTGCATAGGCTGAAGACCTGGCTGCACAACAACATGGTGCAGGAGAGACTCACTCACTTGGCCATCATGAATGCCCAAAGTGACATTTTGTATGTAACAGATATTCCAAATTTGATGAAAGCCTTTATTAGAAGGACAACTGAGAGAAGGTGTGAGAGAGACGAAGTCAGATAACCTGGTGAGAAAGAGTAGCCTAGTAGAGTATGTTCTGTTTCACACTATTTGTGTTATATATAAAAGTGGTGTCATTCAATAGGATACATATATTTACATGTTCAAGGGCCTATGATTTGCCTATATGCGTTCAATGTTTTATGGTGTTTAATTTTAATTGTATATGGTGTTTAATGAGTTTAATTTGCTGTTTGTTATGATAGAACATCTAAATCTTACTTTCAGTTTTTTAGCTGTATACTGTACTTAGACACTAGACACTATATATATATATATATATATATATATATATATATATATAAATTATTTGAAACTAAAGCCTTGGGTCGGGCTTATTAATAGCTCAGTCTAATCACCATTGCTGTGTTGGACAGAGCTGTCCAGGATGCATGGGGCACCAAGAAAGAAGTGAAAACGTGCGAGGGATTGAGTAGCCTATAGTCTATATTTACAGCACCCCATCCCAGAAAATAGTTCCAACGTCCCTGACAGTACCTAGAATAATGTAACTTGAAACCAGTGATTTAACATTACCGCACATTTTAATACAGTTTAGCACAAAAAAATGCTGAGGGACCATTACTACGCTTATTGATGTTGGTTTTTAAGCAGTATGCATCCCCAATTACCTGGAAAACATTTTAAACAGTAAGTGAATACAGCATGTTGGGGGAATACAACGTCTCCTGCAAAGGCAGAGTGACCGCAGGATGTGCTAACGTTAGCTTCTTGTCTCATCTGGGGTCTGATTAACAGTACATACATCAAATTCAGTGCCCATAACACGTATTTCCCTCGACTCACGTGAACGCGGGTTTTATGGTAAATCAGCTGTCAAACCGTATTTGCTGTACTCACACTGTTGTTTATTCGGTTGTCGTGACTTCGCAAGTGATGACGTTGTGTCACTGTTCCAGTTGCTCACCCTCAAAGGGGAGAGAGAGCGTTGACTGTTCGGTAGAGTTTAGTGGAGCAGACAGCTCTGCAGAGTCGTGTAATAACAACTTCATGACATTTCACACATGCCTTCTGCATGTCCCTAGTGTGAACCTGAACCTGAGCACCCTGGGAGAGAGGGCTTTCAGCTACACCGCCCCCAAGCTGTGGAATTCACTGCCAGACCACATCAGACGCTGTGACTCAATTACTGACTTTAAAAACAGACTTAAAACATATCTCTTCAAGATGGCTTATGGACTGACTGACTGATTTTTTATTTTTATTTTTATGAGATGACCATAATTTTAACGATGTTTGATGATTGTTTGTCTGTGAAGTGACCTACGGTGTCATGAAAGGCGCTTTAAATAAAATTTATTATTATTATTTCATAAAATGCTAAAGCAGCTGCGGCAAGAATATATTAGCGGCGGACTGCCACAAATAAATGGCATTACAGCTTGTAGAGGAGGTGGCTGATGGCAACTTCACTTCGGAACCTGTGTCCGTAGGCACTCTTATATCTCTTTCACACCACTATCCAGGGTTGGGCCAGGGTTGTCTGGTCAGTCTTCAACCCTTCTTGCGGAAATTCAAACCAAGACAGTCAACATGATTATATCCTTGGTCATGACAATTCAGAGATCAACTCAGTCCCAACCTGGGAGCGATGCATAACAATTACCTTAAGTGCTAGAAATAGGCGGGGCTTTTCACATCATATTCAATGAACAGCTAACTTGTAACATTCTCTAATCCGTATACCACAAGAAGTAATATGTCAGCTACTTGACTTTGTAATTGTACAGTAGGGAGAGTTTGTGTTTGTTTTGCAGTGATTACGTTCTAAATCACAAATAAATCACTGTCAAACACTTGATGATTTTGTGCAGACTGATTTCTCCTCTGCATATTTATTGCAGGTATGTGGTTTACCATATTCTGAATATCTAGAGTGCAAGTGAGAGGAATGTGATCCAAAATCACCGTTACTATATTTTGCATTTAAAGCATATGACATAAATTTTGCATCAATAAGAAACAATCTATCCTGCTGTATGAGTTTTACTGATTTTGTTGTGTAAATAGGACATACATAAAACCTCAAAATCCCAATGACACCTCTTTCCTCTGCAAATCTCACAATTTGAAACTGCCTCTGAAAACGGGCAAATCTCAACTCGGCGGCTCCTCCTCATTTGGCTCTAGTCTCTCTCTTTGTCACGCCCCAACATTTACATACACACAACTGACCTGAGATCAGGTAGTCTTCTGAATCTAGGTCACGCAGATCTCTGCTATTCCATTACAAATTTCGCTTCTGAAAGTTTTTTATGCGAGAAATCAACTATGTAAAGCTCAAATATGGGCCGTTTTACAAAAATTGATGGCTAATTGCAAATTTTGTCCGACTATGTGTCGGAGTTCAGCGGCCGGTGCTGCCTGGGTTGCTGGAGTTATTTAAACAAACGATCAGGGAAATAAACGTCTCTTGTCCACGAGTGTCATTGATAGAGCCCGCGGTGAGCTGAAGTCCATCAATGAGAGCTAGCTAGCCTCCTCCTAACGAGACCTCTGAAATTCACAAAAAAACATTAAATTGAAATCGGACAATTGTTAACTAAGCTTTGTAAGACCTTGGGGAACCTGTAATATAAGTGCTGTGACGAAATTCAAACTGTAAATATACTATAGTTATGCCGAAAGTGTAGCTAGCTAGCCGCGATCTTTTCCTATTGTATTGAATGGGACACATAGCTAGCTAGCTGCTCCTCCTAACAAGACCCCTCACGTTCATAAAAATGCCTTAAATTGAAATCGGACTGTTAGCTTTTGTTAGCTTTGTAAGACCTAGCTTTGTGATATAGGTGCAGTGACGAAATTCACTGTAAATATATTATAGTTATGCCGGCAGCCGCCCAGCTCCGCGGAGCCCCGGTAGTTCAGTAATCCACAAAGGTTGACTTTGACCTGGGTACGTAGCCCAGCAGGCTGCCGCTTTCTCGTCAGACTGTGTGGAGCTCCTAAAGTCCGACACGTCTTACCAAATTTGCAATTAGCCATCAATTTTCGTAAAACGGCCCATATTTGAGCTTTATATAGTTGATTTCTCGCATAAAAAAGTCAGTCAGAAGTGAATTTGGTAATGAAACATTGCAGTGTCTGGAATATGAGACCTGCTGTCTCGTCTCTAATGTGTGTGTATGGGGATTCGCTCAACCAATCAGCGCACAGCTCATCTAAATATTCATGAGCATACCATATTTGGAAGAAAAGCTCTTGTTACAAATAGGGCCAAAACACAGGGATGCATAAGGGCCAATAAAATATCAACCAGGCCATTTTCAGCCCAACCATTGTTACATACCCCATTAGGAGACCTTAAGGATCAGTGTGAAATACCCTATATAATCATTCTATCACCCCTTTAAAACTAAGGGGTATCTACCCCTTCCCCTTAGCCCTACCCCTCGATCAAAATGAGAATTGGGATAGCCCTTACTCTCACGTGAACATGCAAAACTAAGGGGAAGGGTTAAGGGGAAGTGGTAAGACAGAGAAATGAGATGCAGCCAAAGTGTGGCCAGAGGGAGCTGACTCTGCACTTCAGCAGCGTTTTGGGAACACTGACTGGAGAGTGTTCGCAACTCAGGCCAGCCACGACTCCCATACGGACATTGTTTCATATGCCTCTTCCATTCTGGACTGTATCAACTCAAACATCAACAGTGTGACCACCCTCAAACGGATTACCACTTTCCCTAATCAGAAGCCATTTGTGTATTTTTTTAATAACCTAATTGTACAATGTGCTTTTTTTTTACCTTTAACTAATTGCTATTAACTGTAATATAATTCTGTAAATATTAACTTCAAGTAGACAAGCAGTATATTTGCTGTATTATAACTTTAATCAAACAGTTTTGTTGAATTTTTATTATATTTCGGTTATAGTCAATTATTATTGTTCTTTTGAAAATGTTAACTGCTAGAATGAAGTCTTACCTTGTCATCCATATTGGACATGGATCCCCTTTTCTTAATGTGTGGCTCCAGGAAGCTCAGACGACGCAGAATCCGTTCCTGCCTGGTGGTCTTTCCCCCTGCACTTCCAGACGGTGGCTTGGTGTACCTGTTGTACTGTGAACGGAGTGAATTGACTTTCTTAATGACTTCTTTTTCTGCAATGAAATATGTTATACAACATTAACAGTTCTGTTAGACTATTTTCAACGGACAGAAAAGAGAATTTAAAAGCACTTACCGCATACACCTAGCTGTTGTAAAATATGACGAAGGGCAGCTTGTTTTTTTAGTCTATTGAAGTAAATTTTAAGGCTTGTGTCATAAAGACATGGCTGTTCCTCAACAAATTGATGAGGCGATCCTCTCTTTCCTCCGCACAAAACTCTGGCATTTCGACCAGCTGTCAGTTTGTAACTCTCTGATTCTTGGGAATTTGGATAAAACAAGTTTTAATTTTGAAAATAAAAAGTTAGTTAAATTACAGAATCTGAATGTATATCGTTATAGACCAAAGTCTTGGCTGTTCAGCAATGTACTGGTGCAACCTCCTCAGTGTAGAAGTTTTTTTTTTTTTATTACTTTGTTTTTGTCAATACCGTCAGACCAGTGGCGCAAAAAGTGGGTATGCGCTATATGCAGCGCATAGGGGCGCAGCACCATGGGGGCGCCAAAGCAATGGTAAAAAAAAAAGATAAATAAAAAGATTTTTTATATCTAGCTGATTTTGTGCATTTCTAAATCATTTATGCATTTCCTCAATGTTACATAACATTGTAGAGGAATAACAGGCTAGAGTAGATCATAGAATTTTGACATACTGTAGCCTACTATGACTACGCCAAGACCCGGGCTATTGAAGAGCGGGTCTTGGCATGGCCATAGTAGGATTCGTAATATTGCGACCGCTCGCAATATTACGCCGTGAGTGCTGAGTGAGCAGGTACGAGTAGTGAGTTGTCGTCTATGGAAAAAGATGGATAAAGCAAAAAAGCTGTCGGGGGCTAAAAATAGAAAAAGAAAGAGGGAAAAGGAAATAGCATGTCAAGGGATGCAACAGCAGTTAAATGAGTGGATGGTGAAAGGCAACAGGTAGGATTTAAAGTGTGACATCTGTGCTTGGAGGCTTGCAAATATTCATGTTAACAGACTAGCGTTTGCTAACACTGGGAATGTAGCAACCAAATGGGGGTTTACGGCTAGCTAAGAATATGCAAAACTGAGGTTGCTGAGCTGAAAACTGGAAAATATAAGGTAACATGTACAATAGATGACAATAATCTGGAAAACATAACCAATGCAACAACTCTGGTACTATGGAATCATGCACATATTTTGTTTTATCATTAGCTGTCAGACATATACTATAGGCTATAGTTAGGTTGGGTGACATGGAAGCTGTAATTACAGTGTCACATCTCTCTCTTTAAAGGTCTGTGCTAAGTGGCTCTCCATATTTGTACTTTTTTCTTTTGTATTTTTATGATGTAAAAAATGGGAATGTATTTTCAACAGCAGCACAGCTTTACTGCATAATAGTTGTCTTATCTGATGCCATTACTAGGCTGATTTAAGAATTGAATTTAGGCTGCTATATTTAACAGTGAGTTCATTTCATTCAGGTGTGAGGATGGTGGATCAGGAAAGACAGGGGAAGGCAACAGGTAGGTCTAACATTAGGTGGAAGTGTAGGGGGAGCCACTTGATACCAACAGATTCATTTCTTAATATCAATATGGAAAAACTAATATAGAAAATATATTACATAATGTTTTTTTGACAATATGTCTTAGTGGAGAAGAACACAGGCAAGGAGTGAATGAGACAGACATGAGGTCGGCCATGGCATCATGTAGAGATGAGACCAGTGATGACATCAGGTAGGAGTTCTATTAGTTAGACCACACAAAACTAAATGTCCAGTATGGTTTGAAGTTCTGTTGACAAAATAGTGCACACAGAGATGGAAAATATAACAATTAGCCTATGTCTGACAGCGGGGACGTAGTAAACAAATCAGAATATAAATTTCATTATGTGCTTCGAGGTTTGTGATTTTGTGTGGGTATTGACGAACTTTATCCTTAAGTAACACCACTTTGTTATTAGTGCTTACCTCACCTCATTCGATGGTCTGTTACCTTACTCACTCGGATGTACATGAGGGTCTGTGTCTGTTGTGTTTTGTTGAAAACTCAATAAATAAATCATATTTAAAAAAAAAAAGAATATAAATTTCAACATCCGCAATGCATATGCTCAAATGCCATCAATGATGATTTATTTATTGTAATGAAAATACAGTGCAAGAAAAAAGTGGGCTACAATAATGTGGTTGCCATGGGGGCAACCAGGGGTGATGATTAGGTTGCCACTTGTCAATTTGGTTGCCATGGGCAACCGTTAATATTGAGTGATGTTCCGGGAATTAAAGGACCCAAATGCAGGGAGAGAACAAACCTAGGGAGTCCTATGAGCTGAGAACCACGGAAACTTACAGGAGCTGACGCAGAAACACACAAACTAACAGGAAAGGACACAAAGCGGACACAAAACAATCTGACAAGAGACAAAGGGAACACAGAGGCTAAATACAAGAGGTGATGAGCAAACAAGGAACAGTTGATAGAACAGGTGAAACACATTAGGGCGGGGCAGAACAATCAGACAAGGTGGGAAAACACAGGAAGTAAATCTAGACACGACAAGACAGAAAACCAGACTATCAAAATAAAACAGGAACCAGAAAATAATCAAAGAACAGGAATACACAATACACAGAACACAGTCAAAACAGCATGAACAGAAACACACAATGAACAGGGAAATAAGGAAACAGAAATATACACAACAAAGAACAGAAACCCCTCATGCGGCCAAACAGGACGGCAACGGCAGCACCCCCCTGGAGGCCGAGCAGGTCGGCCAAAGCGGAGCCCCTTAGGAGGCTGCGCAGGCAAAGGGGCAGCTGGGCTGGGGCCAGGCGGCGGGTCAGCAGGTCTAGAGTCAGTCAACCAGGCAACAGGGACAGGGGTCGGCAGGGGTGCCGACAGGACACGAGGAGCAGGAGTGGGTCTGACCGCCGACAGGGCACGAGGGGCAGGAGTCAGCCTGACCACCGACAGGGCACGAAGGGCAGGAGTCTCTGGGGGGCAGGACAAGGGCAAAGTCTCTCAGGCGGTCTCAAGGGCGGTCTCAGGGGTGCCGGAGACCAGCAAAGTCACTGGGGAGATCTCAGGGGTGGTCTCATGGGCGCCGGAGACAGGCAGGGTCACTGGGGAGGCCTTAGGGGCGCCCGAGACCGGCAAAGTCTCAGGGGCGGTCTCAGGGGCGCCGGAGACCGGTAAAGTCACTGGGGAGATCTCAGGGGTGGTCTCATGGGCGCCGGAGACCGGCAAAGTCTCAGGGGGAATGGGCATAGCAGGTTCAGGGAGGCTGGACGCCAGCCGGGGCTCAGGGAGGCTGGGCGTCAGCCGGAATTGAGGGGAGCGGCTAGCCAGCCGGGATTCTGGGAGGCTGCTAGCCAGCCGGGGATCTGGGAGGCTGCTAAACAGCCGGAACTCTGGGGGGCTGCTAAACAGCCAGAACTCTGGGGGGCTGCTAAACAGCCGGAACTCTGGGGGGCTGCTAAACAGCCGGAACTCTGGCTGGAACTCTGGGTGGCTGCTAAAGAGCTGGGCTCGGGGACACTAGAAAGCTTGGGGACACTGGGCAGTGCTGGGACACTGGCCCACTCGGGGATACTGGGTAGTGCTGGGAGACTGGGCAGCTCGAAGACACTGGAGAGCCTAGGGACACTAGGGGGCCTGGGGACACTGGTCAGCTCGGGGACATTGGGGAGTTCGGGGACTCTGGGAAGCTCGGGGAAGCTCGGGGACGCTGGGCAGCGAGGATTGACAGGCTCAGAATATGGGAGGCCAAACTCTCTGGCAGTCGCCTGCCAGCGAACCTCCATGAGGTATTTGGCAAAAATGGGGTTCTTTTCATGCAACCCACAAAACATCCCCAGCAACTTCTCCCCATTAAAGTCCAAAGCATGAAAATGAGGTTTGAATCTCACCCCTGCTGGGTCCATGTCTGGTCAGATTGTTTTGTTATGTTCCGGGGATTAAAGGACCCAAATGCAGGGAGAGGCAGGCAGGCAGGCAGGAGAAGGGTTGAACATGAAGATTTATTTCATCAAAATACAAAAACAAACCTAGGGAGTCCTGTGAGCTGAGCAGGCAAAACCCAATACAAGGAAAAACCAAGGGTATCCAAAAAAACAGCTAGGAAGAATCAGGAAGCACGGAAACTGACAGGCGATGACGCAGAAACACACAAAACAGACACAAAACAATCTGAGAAGAGACAAAGGGAACACAGAGGCTAAATACAAGAGGTGATGAGCAAACAAGGAAAAGGTGATACAACAGGTGAAACGCCTTTGGAGCGGGGCAGGACAATCAGACAAAGCGGGAAAACAGAGGAAGTAAAACTAGACACAACAAGACAGAAAACCAGACTATCAAAATAAAACAGGAACCAGAAAATAATCAAAGAACAGGAATACACAATACAAACAAGAATAAACAATACACAGAACACACAGACAAAACAGCATAAACAGAAACACACAATGAACAGGGAAATAAGGAAACAGAAATATACACAACAATGAACAGAAATATACAGAATGTACAAAGAAAACAGGAACCAGCAACAGAAACATCCACAACAACAGTTGAGCCCGTATTTATATATATAAATACGGGCTCAACTGTTGTATGTATGTATGTATGTATATATATATATATATATATATATATATATATATATACGTACACAGAGCCTGAAATTAACACCCAACCACCAGCCAAATGCGGATGAATTTTGCACTTGGCTGGTTAATTACTGTCAATCTACTTGCCACATTGGCAGGTAGCCAATGAGAATTGAGTGATTCAGACGCGTAACTATCGGTAAGCAGGGTACGCGGTTGCTTCTCGGACCAATCAGGGGCCCGCATCACTGGAAGACATTGATTGACAGTCGGGGCCCCCTATTGCATTTTCATTACTCACAACAATCCCAACAGTCCCACGTGCAGACACTGACCAAGCGGGAGTGAGAACGGGTCAAATTCATTTCCTTGTTTCTGTTATGAACACGAGCTGTGTGTGACTCAATCATCTCATATTTACCAACAAAATGTACAGCGAAAGACTGTGCAAAACCTTTCAGACCGTCCTGACAACCTGTATACATTTTAACATCAATGTACGCTGTAACGATTTTTCACTATAAAGTCGCTGTTTCAATCCTGTCGGCTCTCTGCAGCGGGCGGGTCTGCTGCTCCATTCACCCCGTGACTGACGCACGCTCTCTCACACACACACACACACACACACACACACACACACACACACACACACACACACACACACACACATACACACACAGTAACACACACACACACACACACACACACACACACAATCACACACAGTAGATGCAGAAAAAACCGCAGATGAGATGTACATGATGACCTAAATTGAGGACTTGTAAGTGCAATGATAAGTTGAAGTCCAGTAAGTACTTTATCAAACTGTTTGAATGTGTCCCAGCCCAGGATAGTGTGTGTGTGTGTGTGTGTGTGTGTGTGTGTGTGTGTGTGTGTGTGTGTGTGTGTGTGTGTGTGTGTGTGTGTGTCTCAGGCCAGGATAGGAAATTAACTAACAATGTCAAGATCAACAAGCCACTGACAGTGACAGATATGTTCATATTTGATTCATTCAATACATTATTATTTTTTTGTCTTAAATCCACCAGCCATTTTCATATTATACCAACATTTGCAGCATCCTGAGCTTTTTTGGTAAGGTTCCTATTTAAAGCCCATACATGATGTCATGTCAACTTATTTATTTATTTTTTGTGCCAAAATGAGTGTTTATATTTGTTCTTTCTGCAGTCTGGGACCCTATAGCGCCTCCCAGAGGGCAGGAGTTGATACTCCCCATGCAACACATGGGAGGAGTCCTGGGAGATTTTGTCAGCCAGCTTTCAGTGAACTTGTTCTCCACTGAACGTCCCACCAATTTGGAACAAATCCTCAGGAGCCTCAGAGTCCTGGCCTTCAGATGGACTGAGAGGCCCCCAAACCACACTATTCAATCCTGAGCATGCATATCATTGAAAGAGTAGGTTTTTGTCACCACCGTCAAGTTTTCTGTGACGTACAGTCTGACGGTGGTGACAAAAACCTACAAATGGAACTTAACAGAGGCTAGAATATAATTGTTGATCACTATAATTACGGGCTCACGGCTGTTATTCGGCTGCAGCATCAAGGCCGAACCACAGCCGTGAAGATATCCACGAAAACCTGACGGTGGTGACGTCTGACGGTGGTGACAAAAATCTACTCTTTCACATGATATGCATGAGTTGTTCACATTAGCAATCTTATTTCCCCTCTATTGCTAGCTACTTTAGACCTCTTCTTAAAAAGCATACATTTATGTCATAATCTAATCTAATATTTTTTATACAAAAGAGACGGTGTTGACATGTTATGGTTGCGACAGTAGCAGTGTCCAAAAATATGAACAAGTTTAAGAGAAAATAGCAAACTTAAGGGAACTTGAGTGATCTTGAAGCATGCAGTAGAGCTGAAGGTTTGAAAATGGGGTACTCAGGAATGCAGTTGACCTTGTATTTGCCTGATTTTATTGCTTTTTATAAATATCTGACGGTGGTGATGAATACGTGGGACACATTTTGAGCAAACACAAAATAATAGTAAATATTGTTAAAAACTCACTGTTTGTAGTTTTTAAAACATATTACAATGTACTATTTCATGTGGTAAAGATATTATTCAATTCAATTATTACTTTTTGTATTGATGATTATCTCCTATCCGAGGACAAGGCAATGGGCCAGCAAATAATCATTAAATTAATAAAAATAAACCTATAAAAGAACCTTACATATGTGCAAAGGACCCCCTGATTATAACCTTGATTCTTTTTATTCATGAAAATGTTATTAATTTCCAACAGAATTGGAACTTTTCTTAGTGGGACAAGTTTCAAGAATCAGTGAACTACTTTCTCCAGCTGATTTTGCTACAAGCTGATTGGCTGTTGAAACAGGTGACGTCCTTTTCGTTCTAAAACTAGCAGCTGGAGACTTGACAAGCTGACCATCAGCTGGTTTGAGTCCAGCTTAGATGGGCCGGTTCAGACCGCTGCAACTTTTCTCTGCAACGTCCTCAAACTATTTTGTTTGCTGCCAAACCAATTGCCCCTATGGGGACAAATAAAGTTCTACTTGACTACTTGACTAGTGATGATCTGACTAAGGGGATTCAGCCCTATGTAGAACAGCAGGACAGAGCATCTCTTTGCTATATGCCGCATTTGATGTTAACTGGTACGATTGGCTTTGAGTTTGGCTTTGAGAGCGCTTCGCCGTCAGTATGTAGGGTCTGTCCAGTAAGCACACATACGTCGCCGCGACTTCTTGGTGTTGCAATCGAAATGCGGTGGGAAGACGTATATTGATTGTTTGCTCACTGGACCTATGTCGCCGCGCCTCGGTCTGCGGCATTGGACTGTGGTGTTTTAGTGATGTCTAAAAATACAATCTAATACGTTGTCCCGACGTCTTCTATACGTCATGCAGATACGCCAGTCTGATTCATCGCCCCAACGTTTGCTATACATATGTATATATATATATATATATATATATATATATATATATATATATATATATATATATATATACTGTATATATATAGGTATATGCTAGATTTATACATTGTCCCAATGACTGCTATACATCCTTCCTGTGAGTACGCAGCATCTGTGTCACATCACATTGGGCCTCATTCACCAATATCTTCGTAAGTTTTCTCTTAAATATGTTCTAAAGAAAGTCCCAAAGAAAAGTCTACGTCTGATTCATGATGTGTTCTTAAACAGCAGAATTGTTCGCAAGTGTGTTCTTAGAATGATGAATCCCAATGTCTTCATAAATTGAAAGCTTGTGCCCATTGCTCCTATTTATCATAGGTAAAAAGAAAGAAAAACTTAAGTAATTCTGAAGTGGAGGTACTGCTGCAAGAAGTTAACGAGACATCATATTTAGTAGCGTCAGCAGTGCATACTAAGCAGCAAATAAAACCGATCCATGGAATGCAGTTACTCATGCAGTGAACGCTGTATCCGGAGAAGGGCACAGAACCGATGAAGTAGAAAAGAAATGGTTTGATCTGAAATCTGAGGCAATTTTTTTTTTCTGCTCATATTATGCTCATTTTCAGGTTCATAATTGTATTTATTACATGGCTTGCTTGAATTCTAATGTAGAATGCGGTCTGTTATTTTCTTGATAACAGACCGCTGCTAAGGATAACACACCGTTGCCATGCAAAAGCAGAGCGTTGCCATGGACGCAGTTCTGTTCACTCTGGAGGATAGCTATCAATCAATCCGCTGAAAGAAGTCCGGATAATTTAGCCTATCAGCTGTGGCAAAAAGTGGGGAAACGTGGAGCAACTTCTGTCCTCCAATTCAAGCAATAACAGCAGATCTGATGAGCGTCTATCGCTAGTATTTTTCTAAACCGTCTATGATCGCTAGCTACGCAGTAACAGCCGTAGGGACAACAACGCTAATTAGTTAGCTTACATTGCAACTTGTTTAGGTGTGTCAACATGCAGCGGCTCTGCAAAAAGGAAACGAGATGAGTGAGGACATAAACGTCCACATAAATATTCCCAAAGAAGCCATTCACCGTGTCTCACTTCACCGTCAACATAAATGTTCAGTTTACTGTAAATTAGAGCAGCCGATAGCCCACTAGCTCACTACAACGCTTCAGCTAATGTTGTGTCAATTCCTGCAGTGATTAAAACAGCAGCTGGGTCATTTGTCCACCACGTCAGCAACTCATAAAATATACGGCTACTACCACAGCCCGTAAGGTGGTGTTGAGTAGCTAATAATTGCATTATAGAGTTTTTACGTTGCTATGGACGCAGGATTCCAACCGTAGAGACGGAACGGACTATTTTCTCTAGTGGAAGCAATACAATCAGGCTGATTCAAGATTCCTGATCACCCTGTCAGGGTTGTATTCGCTATAACAACCGCCTCGCTCTACATTATCCCTTACTTAGAGTTTATATCAGAAAAGTTTTACAAAAAATACCATATTTTTGTTGTACTGCACATTGCTGCAGCGCCTCTTTCCAACCTGTGTGTTGAGGTCTCTGTTTTAGCTACAGAGTGAGGCATTGCACTTCTGTTCCATCTTTGTTGGGAGTCGCACATGCGCAGTAGCTAGGTCAGCACAGCTAGCTAGTCAGTTGCAGAATATGAGGGCGTGCCATGCTACCAGCTAGGCTAGCATTATAACGTGTGTTACAAAGTGATGCACGTTCGTCACAGAAGTAAAAGCTGGACTTTGGAGCAGTTTGTGAACAGTGTTTTCTGTTGGAGATGGTAAGTGCCTTTGGGGTAGATTCTGTTCTTACCTAAGAAAAAATCCCAAATAAGAAAACATTGGTGAATGCCAGAATCTTCGTGAAAACTACGTAAATGGGGTTTAATAACATATTTGTTCTTAAGAACATGAGGCCCAATGTCCCTTTGGGAAAGGATAGGATAGGCAGCTTGTCAAGCCTTCATACAAAATGACACTGATGCTAACAGCTCTTTCTTGATGGAAACATGGGGAATCATTTTTATTGCATCTTTGTTATTCACCATAGAACATCTCCCATCTTGATAACTGTTAATTGGAGGTGTTTTTAGCAATTGATGCTGCTGCCTTACACACACCTGATGCCTCGCACTTCTCCCTGCCTCAAGGCATCTTCTTATTAATCAGATACAAATCATCTTCAATAAAAAACAAAACAATTGGAATATATTAAGCCTGCTTCACACGGGACGATTTTAAAATTGTCGGCCGATTTTCCAATCCTGAGAGACCCCACACACGGTGATGAAAAATCACGGGTCTAATAGTTTTGGTTGTACAGTATGTGGTGCACAGCACACGGCAAAATCAACACATCACACACGAACCGATTTGACTCCCGAGCATTCCCAGGTCAGACGGGAAATCTTGCAAAAATGTCGTTACGTATTACACAGATTAATTACCGTTGAAATAAACGTTCATATATTGGTTTCCATGTACTCTGGTGGACTGCAGTTGTGGATGTAGTTATGCCCATCGACTTTATTTATTTTACACAGGCTGCGTGGTCGTTTGTCCCCAGGGGACACCACACACGAGGAAAAATCGGACCAAAAAAATCCAACATGTTGGATATCCCCGATTTGAGATCGGAGCGGTCCCGACGTCCTTCCGAGCATACGAGAGCAGTCTAAACACACCACACACGGCAGGAATATCTCATCAGATTATTTTACGATAATCGGAGCATCTTTAGGATTGTCGCGAGGGGTGAATCGGGGCTAAAATCGGCCTAATTATCCTGCCGTCTGAACCAGGCTTTACCCTTTTAACCCCAATTCTTCTGCTTTATTGAAGACAATGCTTTGCTTGTTTATTTATATAGTTCACAAATTTTGCACATTCAATGCCTTTCACACCCATGCATGTCTGTGCTATGCATATACTTCATTGGGCCTCCAAGTGATCCAACAGTGTTTGTCAAGCTGGTTATATAGCAGGTTGCAATGAAGGGTGCTGTCAGCCACACTATATTTGAACTTAACTTTTCTTGTCTCCTTGAGTAAGAGGTGGGTAGAAAATGAGAGAGCTCACTGGCTTTTTGTGTGCAACTGAGTGTGTGTCTTTTCCTCTGTGTGTATCTTTGTGATTTGTGCACATGTGGGAGCGGTATTATGTAGTGCTATCTTGAGTTCTTTCTTCGAAATAGGTAGTTAAATCAGGGAGCAGCAGATGACAATGGGATATTCACACAGCCAACCAGAAATACACATATTCTGCTTACAGAGTCGGTCCTGGGGGATTTTTAGAAAGCTTTGGGCGGCTGACAGACGGACAGTGTCTCGAAACTAACTCTAATTGGCTGAGAGTTTTAGAGGGAGACATCTGGACAAATAAAGCGGAGCGACAGCCAAGACACATCCCCCCTAGTTTGAAAGATTTGTACTCTGCGCCTCAGTTTTCTAGTACAATTAATGACTTATTCTCTGATATTTTATTACCTTCTGCCCTGTCACTATGACAAAATCTGGATTTTTATATGCAGCACAATTGCGTATGCAGTTAATGGAAAGATGCAAGTGCATGGGAACAGACATTTGACCAGTCTAGGTAGCATACATTGAGGTGAAGACACATTTGTGCAAGTGTAGAATGTCTCAACTTATTTTCAAAGCTGTTTGAGAAACAGCTGAAGTGTGTGGTAAGTTTTGAAATAAGACAATGTGTAAAGACCGCTTCCTTCTGTCACCAGGAGAAGTGCCGATTTACGTTGGTACTTTCCTCCACCTCTCTGCCAATTGCACACAGCGCATCGAGAAAATGAATAGGACATAGAAACTCATTTGCACATGAGTATTCACTCACATGCATTTATAATCACACAGGTATTTAGGCCCACAGTATTAATTTTTTCATATGTGTGAAATATTAGAAATGAGAGAGAAACTAATAACACTTCTTGTCAGACTATAAAAGTTCTGTGCAATCACGGGAGTCCTGTGTTTGCACTTTAGAGAGGCAAAGTCCCTTCCATTCCGTTTATATATATATATATATATATATATATATATATATATATATATATGTAAAGTGTGTAAAGTTTGAATATATTGAATGGACCTTGAATTTATTGAATGAACGTCAGAATATATTGAATGAAAGTCTAAATATATTGAATGAAAGTTGAAATGGAATCTGACGTCACATTGTCTGCCGCCATTTTGTGTTTTTGTGTGACACTATAAGCGAATCAGCAAGAAATCTAGAGTCAGCAATTATGAGAAATGGGGAGATTATTAACCCACTGGCGAATGCATTTACAGGCCAAAAAACTGGTAACGGTAACCATATCCAGTACCAGAACGGTACTGGAAGACCGAATGAAAGGAACCTCTCTGGTCAGGCAGGTCCCTTTCATCAGGCTAACGTCAACACGCCTTTCATTCAATATATTCAGACTTTCATTCAATATATTCAAGGTTCATTCAAAATATTCAGTCTTTCATTCAATATATACAAGGTTCATTCAATATATTCAGACTTTCATTCAATATATTTAGACTTTTATTCAATGTATTCAGACTTTCATTCAATATATTCAAGGTTCATTCAATATATTCAGGGTTCATTCAATATATTCAAGGTTCAGTCAAAATATATTCAGGGTTCATTCAATATATTCAAGGTTTATTCAATATATTCAGACATTCATTCAAGATATTCAGACTTTCATTCAATATATTCAGACATTGATTCAATATATTCAAGGTTCATTCAAAATATTCACTTTTATTCAATATATTCAAGGTTCATTCAATATATTCAGACTTTTATTCAATATATTCAGACTTTCATTCAATATATTCAGACTTTCATTCAATATATTCAAGTTCACGAAAGTTGGTACACATATGAACATGTCGTACTTCAACTAACTTCTCCTAGAGCAGGGGTCGGCAACCTTAGGCACGTGTGCCACCATGGGCACGCAGGACCTTAACCAATGGCACGCTGGCAATATGTGTGCAAGAGTTATTGATGTGTTGAAATCATTCGTTGAAATGCTGAAGCACTCTCTCATCTGCATGCCAAATTACAACGTTCACAGTTGCGCGACCTGTTATTTACGGTAGTTTGATTGACTCATATCTCTGATTGGGAACAATACAAAGAGGATTACCAACGGCCGCTGGGGCAGATGAACTAATGCTAGTCTTGTTACTGTAAGTAGGCTACATTAAAACCTTTGTGAGTTAAAAGCCAATACTTATCAATGCACTCACCTGTGTAGACCGGCATAACATGTAGAAAGCAATATATCAATCTGCTCTGTCTGCTCAGTTCACTCTTGTCCACCGCGCTGTTTCACGCAAACACAGCTCTACTCTGCAAATAGCACATTTTTACAAAACAAGCTAAAACAAAAGCAGTCGGTTTGTAGTCTGTTTATCTTAGTTTGCAGGGAATCTTGAAATTTTGACAAATTCTTATAAACTGGCTGAAGAAACCATCCTCTCCGCTGGAGCGGTAAATATGGACGCATTATAAGACCAAAACAAATACATGTGGCTACTTAATATGCACGTGAATGACGCAGTCGTCGGTTCGTGTTCTTCATTCTTGATAATGATGCTGGTTGTGTTATTATTTTGCCACAGCATCGTTTCATTGACAATGAGGCATACAGGACCTGCTTATCAGTCCATTCATCATTAAAGCTGGGCTTTAAAAGCCCATTTTCCACCAATCAGGCCGCTGCATACTAAAACCATGTTTCCATAATCATAATAATATACAATAATAATTACAAGGTCCTGATTATGAGAAATAAATGTTATCAAATGTTGCTATGGAATAAAATTACAGATTCCCTGGATAATACAATTTGATGTGATGTCATAATTAAACTTAATGTTGACATGGCACACTAATAAAAAAGAAATTTTGAAAAGGGCACTTCATATCAAAAAGGTTGCCGACCCCTGTCCTAGAGATTTCATCTGATGGACTTCAAATTTGGTCTGTACCATCTCAACACCTATGGAGATGAAAAGTTATTAAAAGAAAAACTTTTCGTCAAACGGTGTGAACAAAGAAAAGTTGTTGTAACTTTAGTGTACATTGTCACATCTGCCCGAAATTTCTCAAGTTTGACAAGGGTCACCTATATGCCAAAATTAACTTTTGGTCATAGCGCCCACCGCTGGCAACAGGAAATCCACCTTATATGACAAACATCATCCGATTTACATGAAACTTATGTGTGGTCTACATGCAATACTGAGCCCTGAACCCCTATACTTTAACCACGCCCACTTACTTAGGCCATAACATTTGAACCATTTAAGGTAGAGTCTTGTGTGAGGTGTCATTGAACTCAGAAGATAGTTCCTTATTCATTGGTGATGGTTTGACCCACCCCCTATGCTTAAGCCACGCCCCCTGTCATAACTGGTGACCCGTTTAATGTAGAGTCTTATGTGAGGTATCAATGAACTCAGCAGAGACTTCCTTTATTGGTAAAGGTTCGCCCCGAACCCTATGCTTAGGCCACGCCCCCTTTCACAGCTAAAGAACTGTAGGACGTAGACCCTTGTGTGCTGTATCATTGAACTCAGCAGGGAGTTCCCTTTTCATTGGTGACGATTTGCAGTCTGAGTGCCGCACAAATGCACGGTCGCAAGGAGCGTCCGCCAGTAACCCCATCGCGTGCAGAGGTGTGAGGGCCCGTCCAACGCTGCTTGCAGCTTTAATTGATCTTAAACTTGTTTTAAATGCAAACAAAACAAAGTTCATGGTTGTCTCTAGAGAGGCATTGCTTTTAGCAATTTCCACCTATCCACTCTGAATGGTGATAATATTGCTAGGGTAACAAGAGTACAAATATCTCGGAACAAATTATTTACTTTTTAACATATGTGGCAAGGCGGGCGGCGCTAGGGGAGAAGCCGCCACCCGAGTCTAACTAACCGACAACGCCACCTGGGGACTTCCACCCCAAGATCGGTTTATTTCTAGTTCAACAAGCATTCACCCCAATTGTACAAAGGCTACACAGGTTCACTTCTGAAACAAGACAGAGACGTGGTTACAAAAGAAATATTGGTTTATTAATGAATAAATGATAACTGGAAGTGCCTGTAAAAGAGGATCATTAGAAATGAGAAGGTTTAATCAAATTGCAATTTAAAATGTAGAAAAGGTTATATTACAATATATATTTAGCATTCAGGTTGATTATTTTAAAACAATACACTCCCAGTTATGGCTTTTATTTAAAATGACTTTAAAAGAAGTGGGCAGAGGCCAGCTGTGGAGAGGCAGTCTACTAAGGGTGTTTTCCAGGTGGGAACTTACCCACCGCATGTGCCCACTGCAACCGATAGTCACTGCAAACCAATTCACTACAAATCGTGTCACTGTGCTATTATCACTACAATCTGTGAAGGGAACCACGCTGACGTGCCTAGCCTCCACCACAAGCTGGCTACTAACTCCACTTGAAACAAAACAATTTAAAAGAATCAAGAAAAACAATAAACCAGTTGCTAAAATACAAGCACTCCAAACAGGGAGAGTGTCCTGGGGTCACTAACAAAATGTACTAAATTATTAAAATCTGAAAACAACTAAACTAAGGCAAAACAGCAGCTGACCACCTACAATTCAGACAGAAGATTACATTAATGACAAGTTTAAAAGCAGTGGTCAACAGGTGATAACATACTAAAGCAGTGATCATACCAGACTTGCTACTTTAAGTTACATACCTTCACTCAAATGTACTCAGTAGGCTAAGAGGGAATTCATCACACCATTCCAGGCCGGGGAGCTTGGAATCCCTTCCAGGTCCAAGCAGACAACAGTCAGGTAAGCAGCAGACTGCTGCAAAATATACATCTCAGTATTTAAAAACACTTTAAAAGCATAAACCAACTTAACACAATTACCTACCTACCTAAAAGTCAGAGATGATCCCATGTGGCAACCAACAGGCAGAGACAAAGCCACTGTGCAAAGCTCACTGCACACACCACTACACATAAAAAACCTCATCACCAAACTGAGGCAAAACCTTGGCTTCTTTTATAAATACAGATCCAGCTTCTCCTTGCACTGCAGGAAACAGATAGTCTAGGCAGTCTTTTTGTCAGTCCTGGATTATGGTGACATAATCTATACATATGCTGCTGCTACCACTCTCAAACCCATGGACTCAGTTTATCACTCTGCCCTCAGATTCATTACAGGAGATCCCTATGACACTCACCACTGTACTCTGTATAATAATGTTGGTTGGACCTCTCTGGCACAAAGGCATGAAAAACATTTGTATGTTTTTATCCATGATGGCACTTCTCTGCATAAAGTTGATAAGATTAAATATCTTGGTGTATAGCTTGATACTGAACTCTCATTCAAATTACACATCGAGCAAGTGTTATGTAAAGTGAACTTTGGAATCAACGTTTTATATCGCTCTCGGAATTGTTTTGGTATAAAACTTGCCTCTCAACTTATACTTAATATAATATAATACTTAATATATTAATTCTTGACTATTGTGATGTCAAAATGCATTTAAATCAGACCTTGTTCCACTTAACACAGTATATAACAGATTGCAGATATGTCCTTGGATGTCCTTATCGCACTCATCACAGTATAATATATAATGCACTTAAATGGCCATCTCTAAGTAGTAGAAGACACACTCACTGTCTTCAACTTATATCTAAATGTATTTATTTCAGTTTTCCTTCTTATTTAAAAAAGTATCTTGTACCTTATACCTCAAACTACAAAGTTCGGCACTCTACTTCTCTGTCCCCCCATGAGGGAGACCTCAGTGATTTCCGAGATTTTAAATAAAGGTTATAATAATAACAATAATAATACTTGCCTAAATAAAAATGAAGAAATTGATTGCAATGCGTTTCATTTGTTTCATGCCTTTTATGTTTAATGTTGCAGGTTATAGGCTGCTTACAACTCAAAAGAGCACCAGCCAAATGTGAAATCATGAATCATCTTTGAGACTGTGTGTGTACTGAACTGAATGTCACACAACGCAAATGACCGGACTACTACTGCCTCGGTTTGCCACATGTAAATATTTTTTCTGAAAAAAAAAGATTGCAAAATAGCACATTTTACACTGTTAAGAGTACACCAGTTATATATGGGTTCAAGATACCTGGCTTTGTATGGTTTGTAAGGGCTGTGTATGTGTGATTCCTCACTGCTATAGAGATAAAAATGCAGCGCTACAGAAATCGAGACTGATAATGGCTGTTAATGGCTCATTAGTGCAAACAAAAGGATACGCTCTTGGGTGTCGGGTTTGGCAATTATAATAATCCTAATGTGTCTGGTGGTGCTAGTACAAGCCAATGACGACAACAATGCTTATGTACAGGCAATCAGCCCCACTAATATCTAATTTGGTTAATCTACTTTCATTGCCAATGGATGCATATTTGTCTTTTTCCCACACTCAGGGGACTTGATATTGTGAGCCTGGAAAACTCAATTCCTTTTAAAGATTTGGGTTATTCTGATTCACTCACTAAACTGATCCGGGTTGTGCGAGTCACTCAAGTGACTTGAGTCAGGATTGATCTATAGGTGAGCTTGCAATGTTTCGGACTGTCTGCTCGACCTAATTCCATTTTAACATACTACATTCATACAGCAAACCTACAGTAGGCCTAGCTAGGCTACGTACAGAACATTGTATGTTATTTCAGAAGTGAAAGAATGGCTTTTGTTGTTGATTTGCTTTGCCCTGAGCTCGAGGAGACAATTCACTCACTCGTCTGAATCAGATCCACTCATGACAACATACCCGGCTATGACACCATGTTGAATTCAACTAATGTGTAGGTGTGTCAATAGGTTGACAGTGATATCAGAATGCACTCTGCCCAAGCTTCTCTGTAAAGTATAAAATTTTTATTTATTTCAAAAGAATTGCAATATTTAGCCTCTATTCAAACTGTAAATTGTCCATCAATGCGGTTTGTCTCTGAAAATGTTTTACTTAAAACTAAGCAGAAGTTTTAATAAACACATGTCAAATTAGAAAATGTATGTGATCAGTGTAGCAGTGTAAAAATGCAAACATCAATTAAGTTTCTCTGCAATTACAGGACATTTGATTGCTGCTTTGACAAAAACGCTAAGGGGTTAAGATGCCACTAGCCTCTGTGAGAGAAGAAAGCAAATGTGATGCACAAAAGGAGGTTACGTTGCCTGCTGTGCAATGAAAAGTGTGAGGAATATGAATTACAGATTTATAGACCCATATTAATGAATGGCAGTTGTAAGCACAGAGAAAATTGTTATTTCTCTCTAGGAATAAACATACATGTGTTATTTGCTAAGAAAGAAACTGCAGTTAGCTATACATTATATTAAGCTTTAAAAATTAGTTTAGTAAAAATGCAGTAGGTTAAGACAGAACTTTTTTACGCAAGTTAGCAATGATGCTCCAGGGATGGAGCATTGACTGTTCAGTTGGTTTGTTTATCACTTTAGTCCAAATTGATATATCACAGCATGTATGAAATTTAGTACAGATTGTCAGATAAATTTGTCTAGTTATTTTAAGAATTAAACGATGATAAGTCAAATCTTTACCTAATGCATCATTGAGAAGAGACCTGGCCTAGTGTTCATTGAAGTTCCTTCAGAGTGCCTTGCTTTATACAGTATCATCAAGTAAACATAAGGACACAGTTGTTGACCTCATGACAAAGTTGTTTCAGTCAGGCAATTACAACGTACAGTTCCTGAAACCAGATGTCATGTTAATGTCTCTACCTTTCCTCAAGACAAAGAACCTTTTGATGTTACTCTCAGTTGATTGTCAGAAGACCCTCATCTGACAAACTCATACAGAATAATGGGCTCCACCAGAATCAATACATTGAGTTCTAAAATCTACAATGTCCATGGCCCTTAGAGGGGGAATCCTCGGTTGATCATGTGACCTTTAATCTAGCAACACCATCAGGTCAGAGTTTTCATCTCTAACATCCACTAAATTAATCGGCACATTATTGTGTACATTAAATGTTAATTACTTTTTGTTCATGTGATGTTTCCTCTAGCACCACCACAAGGTTGAGATTTGTGGTTTTAGGGAAATGGCTCAACAACTTGTGTCAACCAAGGGATTGGCAATGGCATAGAATTTGTTTTAGACAGTCATGTCCCCCTCAGGATAAATTCTATTAACTTTAACTTTAGTGATACCATTGAACATTTCATCTAGCACCATAATCAGGTCAACATTTTTAATTGTCCAATACTTTGGTTATGGCCAAATACCTGCAAAGCTAATGACAGATCAGATTTAGCTGTACTTTGTGTTTAGCATGCTGATGTTAGCATTTAGCTCAAAGGTGTGCCGAAGTACAGCCTCACTGACTAACTAGCATGGTTGTAGACTCTTGTTCTTTTTTTTTTTTTTAATATCAATTTTTTGTTGTTTTTTATCATTGGACATACAGAACAGAGAAACACAAATTGAACAAGAACAAAAACCCTCTCCCACCCCCCCCCCGCCCTCTGCAGTCTCGAGGCAAACAGAACAAATAAACAAACGAAATCACACCTTGCCTAGTCACTCTCTATTTCTTGTGGCGCTGAGGTCATTAGGTCTGATATTTGTGCTGCTGTGCTTTTCCATAGGTTGATAGTCAATGATTTGGCTTTGTTAATCCTTGCTGTAGAGAACTCAAGCGTAACTATTTCCACAAAATACGCCAACCACTATTTTATACAAAGCAAATGACGGGGGAGCCACTTGGTAGCCAAATTTTCCTCTGTCTCCCAAGCAGGTGTAATTTAGAGTCGTCATTAAGTAACAACAAAACAATCGGGTCAGCAGGAATTTGACATCCTATCACATCAGATATTATTGATGTTGTTTTATTCCAGAACTCATGCACCTGTTCACACTCCCAGACCATATGCAGAAAAGTTCCAGTTTGTTCATGTTGACAGAACATGCAATAGGGAGTGGGAATTACTTTAGAGACGTATCTCTTCTGAGGAGTCCAATATGTCCTATGACATTTGTTGAAGTGGATCTGCTGGTGATTTGGGTTCTTGGAACAGTGGAAAATGTCCCAAACTGTCTCCCAATTAATTGCGTTCCCCTCAGGGCTCAGCTCTCGCTCCCATTTCTTTACTATTGGGAGTTCTCCTATGGATACTTGCATCAGTTAAGCATAAATCTTGGACACTAATCCTCTCACAGGAAAATCAACAAACCATTTAATGACTGGGTGTGCCTCAAGAGTGTTTGGCACTCCATAACATTTTAGGGCTAATCTTAAGTGAAGTATGTCCTGAGGACCTCAAAACTAGCTCTCAGGTCTTCAAAACTCAATATACATTTCTCATTGAATTGAAGGGGATCATTGTACTTCAGAAATTTACACGAGGAACTATGTTCATTTTAACAACAGCAGTCCTGGACCGTAGCGACCAATGGGCCAGATCACTTTGATCAATACTTAATATAGTTTCATAGTTGTCCTGGACAACTAGCTGTAGCAATGTGTGTATGGTGATGCCCAAATATGTAATTTTGCTTTGGGTTGGTATTGTAACACTAATGGCTGATGTCACATGCCTGTTGTTCAATAAAAGAAGATTACATTTATTCCAGTCCTCAGGATCAGAGCTGTACAACAAAATAGCATCTACACATAATGATATTGAGCTGCTATTGGATTTAATCTGGACATTATAGATTTTATTTTGCCTTATGGCTTGAGCTAATGGTTCAAGAGAGATTGCAAACAGCATGGGGGAAAGCAGGCATCCCTGTCGCGAGCCCTGCTCAATAGGTAATGGCTGAGATTGCAGGGCATTGGTTGAGACTATGGCCGTGGGATTCGCATATAAAGTACGTACCATGCCAATGAATTTGGCCCCCAAGCCAAGTCTCTCCCATTACTTGCCAAAAGTTGTTCCACTCTAGGCGGTCAAAAGCCTTTTCCACTGCTGCCTTTGTTGAAAGGTTTTTGGCGTTTTCTATTACATGAAATACTCTGCGCACATTGTCTGCTGCATGACGCTTTGGTAAAAAACCTGATTGTTCGGAGTGGACTAGCTTCTCAATAAAGCGCTCTAGGCGGAGAGCCAAGACTTTGGACTTTAGGTAAAAAACAATGGGGAAAGCACGCCTCACACGCCGGGAAATGGCCTCACACGCCGGGACATGGCCGCGGGGGACGCGCGAGAATAACGGGATGGCGGAGGTTGGTTAAGGAAAAAAACAACGGGGAAAGGAAGCCTCACACGCCGGGAGACGGCCGCAAGGGGATGCGCGACAATAACGGGACGGTTAACGGGGAAACTAAACGCCACACGGGGGACGTGATCCCCGGCCTCCGGGGTGAAAGTCCTGAATTGTTTGACACATCCACCACCACAACCAACCTCCTTACGTGGATTTTCGGCATTTCATACTACTCGCTACCTTAGTCGTGCTGTGGCCACGACATATGCTTCCCATTTAAATACATTAGTTTACATTTTCTCTTCATAGAACTTTGAATAGAGGGATTGAAAAGTGGCGCTGATATCCTTAGGATTTGTTGAGATACCTCGGTCTATGCGGTTGCTGTTGATAGCAGCTCTGGATTCTCTTTGTTTTTTATTTTCAGAGCAAGCAATTTGCTTGGTTTACAGCCATTAAAATAATAATTATGCACTCTGCGCATTATGAATTCAGCTCTCCTTCTTAGAAGATCGTTCAGCTCTGTTCAACTTGTGACTAGAAGAGTATGTGTAGATTTAGAAAAACACATTTTAAGAGACTGCTCTAGAGATTTACAACGTTCTTCCAACTCCACAATCCTTGCCTCTCTTTTCCTCAAAAGAAGATGTGAAATCTCTGATAAATCCTTTAGTTGCCTGCCAGGTAAGTGCAGGGTCAGAAACTGAGTCGGGAGTTATTAAATTGCCACTTCCTAGATCTTTCTCCTAACATATCACAATGGAATGTGGTTATCAGCGCATTGTGATCAGACAGAATTGCTGTTTCTATTGCTATCGTGTGGAACATTGCCTTAAGCTCACTGGAGCACAAAATATAATCAATGCGTGAGTGTGTGAGATGATGTGTGGAAAAGGTGTTATCCTTGCTAGTAGGGTTGTGCATCCTCCATATATCTATAAGTTGGTAAGATTCCACAACTGCTTTAAACATGTCTGATATATGTTTTTGGGCTTTGGTGTGATTGACCCCTGATTGATTGATATCCTGATTTAAATCTAGTACTGCATTCATGTCTCCCCCTATAATTAGTGAATATTCATTGAGAGAAAGCAATTCATTGGTTAGGCGTGGGAAAAAGCTTTCACCATATGTAGACGGTGCACACTGCATGAAATATATATTTTCATATATGCTATGTTATATATTTGCCAGGAACGTGCTGTTTATTCAAAGATAGAGCTTAATTAACACAAAACACAAACGCAATCAGAAAAAAACTATGTACAAAGCATAGGAGACACACAACAAATATCCCACGCTCACGAGAAGCCAAATCCTACAGCACCGTCAACCCCTAATCCGCGGCCGCCTCGGAGCTGTTGGTAACTGGTTGACATTGTGTCTGAATTCGGTCCATTTTGCAGACGTCAGTGGTGCGTTTTCCTGTATTCACGTTGACCAAAAACGGATCTAATCTTACCCTCTTTTCTTCTCGCTGGACTCTGAGCTGAACTCTTCACAGCTTATGCCCACGATGCCAGATCTGGTTGTTTCTACCTGAAGCTCCTGCGTGCTGTCTCGTAATATGTTACTTACAGGCAGCTGGAAAACAATTAAACGAGAGTGGTATGAATAAAAAAAATAATAATAAGTCACAGTAAAATTAAACAAGGATATAACGGTAAACATTACTTACACAAAATGCCATCATTATCAGCATCATGTAAATCTGGACTTGCAGACATAGCTCCGAGCAAATATAGGTCAGCCAGGCATACAGCTGTGCTGCTTGCGTTGAAACTTGCGTGCATGGTGGGGTTTAAAACATTACTGCCAAAGTCTAAGTAGCCTGTTTAACATCCAAAGACGTCTTTGTACTTCTAAAGAGTTAATAAACAGCACAGACTAGCTCGCTGTTTCATTAATAATCATGTACTTGCATTGTCTTTTCCTTTTCTGTGGGCGCATCTTTACGGAGCCCCGTAGGCGACATGGAGGAGAAAAAAAAACGCTCCGTACGTCTTGAACAACTCCTGTGTGTTTCCAAGTGAATTTTGACAGAGTGTACAGACAACTCTTTTACCAGTTGGTTACTCCCATACTTTGGAAGCTTTTGGTCTAACTCTCGGAGTCATCTCCCTCCCTATTTTTCAAATCAAAAGAAGTGAAGGCGGGGCAGGGGTAGGGCAGAGTGATAGAGAAAGACAAAGAGGAGCAGATTAACCAGCAGGGCGCGACACTGGTGTGGAGGTGTATTACAGTGAGTTTTAATGGAATACTGGGAAAGCTTAATAACAATAGGACAATTGAAGTCTAGATTATGAGGCCATTTCAGCAGAGCCAACAGCTTCATATGCCATGGACATGTGAATATTGTGCTGAATTTGCCAGTATTTTAAGAAGACAAATGGTTGGGACTTTGGCATGCAATGACAAAGCTGATATGCTTTATGTGAAGCGCAGTGATTTGGTGTCAGCGGGAAGACTTCTTTTAAAAAACACTGTACAGTGGTGCCTCTGTCTCCATTCCACCAGACAATCTTGGATGAGCAAGACCAAAGAAAGGTCCCTGTGCCACTATGCACAGTGGTTGAGCTCTAGGAGAGTTATGTTGTTTGCATGGAATGCACATTTTGCCTTTATGGTTAAGCCTGATTGAAACTAATTGTTGAAATAAATTGTTTTGTGTATCTTTTTTACATAACATTGGTCATTGCTAATAACATACACGGTAATTAATCTAGCATACTTTCATTAAATAAATCAATTCAGGCTAAAATTTAAGAGTCTACAATTAAGCTATACTGAGCGTGATCTATTTTAAAGATGAATAGAATTTGAGTAAAGGTGATATAACAGATGTATTTTATTTCTTCTCATTGGTACAATGATTAAAATGGCTGAATTTGTTAAAAGGGATAAAATGGTACATTGAAAGTGTTGTTGTTGTTATACGGGCGCCGCCATGTTGGAATTCCACATCCGGCTACATCACTGGCATGATACAACCCGGTCTCACGCCAGGTCGTGTAATAGTCACGTTATTTTGATTCATAAATTTGTGTACAGGTTACGAATTTGACGTTTTTTTCGTGTATATGCAACCACTTATTTTGACGTTTTTTTCGTGTATATGCAACGACTTTTGAACGTGTACAGGTGACGCTTTTCGAACCTGCTCTGGGGGACGCGACAACGGGGAAATGAAGTGCCACACACCGGCCAAAACAACGGGACGGGCCACCACTCGCGGGCCGCCACTCGCAGGACGCGATTCTGCTCTGGGGGACGTGACAACGGGGAAATGAGGCGTCACACGCCGGCCACAACAACGGTACGGGCCGCCACTCGCAGGACGCGATCCACGGGCGCAGGGGCACACAACAATGGGGAAATGAAACGCCACAACGGGGAAATGAAACGCCACAATAATTGGACGGTTGTGGTTAGGAAAGAAAAAGAATGGGAAAGGAACCGTCACACGCGGGACACACCGACAAAGGAACCACAACACGCGGGACAAAGGTACTGCAACACGCGGGACGCGATCCCCGGTCTCTGGGGTGAAAGTCCTGTTTTCTGACCCATCCACCACCCCGACCAACCTCCCTACGCGGACTTTCGCCTTATCAATATTACTCGCTAACGTCAGCGTTCTGGGATCACGAAATATGCTTCCCATTAAAATGCATTGCTTTCAATTTCGTAATCGGCACAGAAAAAAAAGGCATTTACGTAACCTGTCCACGACTTAATAGATTAAAATAACGTAACTATATAACGACCTGCCGTGAGACCTGGCTGCATGATAAGCAGCCAAAGAATGTACACAGTCTGAGGCTAATGGACATGGCTGAGGAAACGGAAACCAACAGGTCTAGGGGGGGGGGTTCATACTGTATTGCCCCTGGCTGCAGTAATGAATTGTATAGGGTAGGGCTGGGCAATAAAACGATAACGATATGTCTCGCGATAGACGCGTAATCAATATCAATAGAAAATGCGGCCGATAAAATGTTCGATAACTTGTTTTTCTTCATCAGAAGAAACCAGAGGTTGTGAAGCAAGTTTGGTTGCATGAACAAAGGCACTCGTTCTCTGGTAACCTAGCAACGTAGGGAGTGACACTCTAACAGCCAATCATGTAACAGTATCAAGTCTGGTTGCGCCACATCGCTGTCTCGTGTTCTTCAATAACAGAACCGGCGTGGAGTGATAAGTGGAAAGTGAGTGCCGCAGTGAGCGAGGAAATTGTTGATAAAACAAAGTCAGTATGGCAGTTTTTGGGGATTTTATAACTCTGACCGTAGATAGACCAATGTCGTCAGACCGTCATCCCCACCAACACTGGTACTACCACAAACTTGTTTTACCACCTTAGCCACGCTCACACTTTGGAGCACAGCCGTATTCGCCAGCAACGTCCAACATAGGGTGACCAGATTTCCGGGAGCTAAAACCGGGACACTTTGCGTGTGACCGTAGTGCTTGTGCACGCGCACACGCTTTGTAACGTGAACATGTGCCAGCCCAGGTCAGACAGTAACTTCATTTTTTTGATCATAGGCATAAATGTTTTTTTTTTAAATTAACAAAATTGCAGCAACAGCCTTTTTCAGTTCAGTGTGAGATTTATGTTGAGACTTTTCTAAAAAAGATTTTTTGAAGTGTTATTGATTCCAATAACACCAAAAGAATTAAAATGATTGAAAATTTTGAGCATTAAACACTTCATTTCCTGCATTCTGGTGAATTTTTATGCACCTATTTCTAACTTTTTCTCAATCAATGTATTCTGCAAATATCTTTATGTAAAAAGAAAAATAGATTACAATCCAAATATAAAAACATAATGGAATGTATTGAAGTAAGGCTAACAGGCATTCTGTATTGCTTTCAAATATTTATTCTCCTTTGGATGGACTTTTCTGATTATATCTGAGTCAGCACACATGTAGACTAGGAATCATTTACTCCTCCCTCCTGTTTTGCTCGTTTGTTGTTAACCCCTGGACTGTAATATTTCAGATGTGTTTGAGCAATGTCCAAAACTTTGTGCACACTCAAAATACAGTATATCTGTGTTCTCTGTGATTTGGAGGAGTCGTTATTTTGAGAAAAATAAAGTTATAATAGGCTATTACAAGAATAAAGTCACTGTATTTTAGAAATCAACCTGCACCATAGTCTGCTGTGCATTACGTGATTGCTGTAGCTCTCAGACCTTCTGACAGACACAGAGCCCTGTTTGTGTGTCTGAATGAGACAAAGAGTTTAGCTAGAGAAGTGGCCGTACGCTGCTCTACATCGGAGGTGGAAAACCGAATCTACTGCAGAAATACACGGAGCACAAACGCAACACATCTACCGCAGCATGTCGACAGTAGAGCGCATCCGTTATAACCTGAGGCTGCGCTGCATTTTACAGAGAGTGGACACTAAGAGACGCACAGGTCTTCTTCAGAGCTCCGTGTGTCTGTGTCTGAACCATAGACTGGAAACATCACGTCACAGGAACTTTAAACTAAATCATTAGTATTGCGCTCCTTAACTTTGTGTTGATGGCATCAATGTATTACACTGATTTGGCTACGATTCCTCCGAAAACTTCACCCGGCTTTCACAGCTTTCCTCACGTAGAGACGGTTGCTAGGTGATAGCAACCAACACAACATGGTCGGACCCCGCACGTAGCTGCCCATTGTATTCGCCTCGGAAAAATAATCTGGAAAAAGTTACATTCGGGGCTACACTCAAAACATTCGGGGCTGAAGACACGGCAAAATCGGCTGACGCCGCTCCTCCTTAAACCGGGACATTTTAGCGTCCCGACGGCTTTTGTCGGGACTCGGGACATTAACTTCAAAATCGGGACTGTCCCGGTCAAACCGGGACGTATGGTCACCCTAGTCCAACAACATCTGCAGCTGCTACACCGCACAAGCAGCAGACCGCCATGGAGAGGTACTCTGCATCAGTGCCTTACTAAACGCTACAAAGAAATAACAGAGGCAGACATGCTGAGCACTGTCCAGAAGCCAGGTTACCAACCTAGCACTAAACCTGCAGAAAATAGTTCTTCCCAGGTTTCTTATATTTAACATTTTATTACACTTTATTAAGCATTTCTTACTTATTCTTTAATTTTGCACCTTAATGTTAAGAGATAATTGTTAAGTGTTCATTGAGATTTTAGACCTATGTTTACATTTACATTACATGGTTGTGTTGACATTTCTGCTTTTATAACTGAGGGGATTATAATGGGGGGATGGTTAAGTTTAAAATAAAAATGTTTCCTGGTCCTTATTTTAAATAGGTCATAAAAATATCAATAATTATCGATATCGACCGATATAAAACACTTATATCGTGATACAGTTTTCAGCCATATCGCCCAGCCCTAGTATAGGGCTAAAGCAGCTGGGGTTACGATACATTTCCACAGGCTACCTTTGACAAGGAAACCAGTCCTCAACTCATGGCTAGCTGCCTTAAAACTGGCTAGCCCTCCAACATCCCCTGGATTTCGAGTCTGTAGTGACCATTTTTTAGCGACAGACTATTTAGAGAGCTGTACTTTCGATATAACAGGGTCACTGGTGAGGGTTAAGTCCAACAGAATGAAACCTGAGGCCATTCCGTCAATGATCGACTTTTCAGGCTACAGTACAGGGCAGACCGTTAGACCAACGGCAAGTACTAACACCACCAATGCTATCTGCCGCAGAGACAGGGCACTGAAATGCTCACATCAGGCAGAGGACAGAGAGGTATGTTTAGCTGTTATCCAGCATGCTAGCAAGTCTACTAGGCATTGTCACATACACAAAACACGTACATATTCACTTAGGGCCGGGACACATCAGGCCGATTATCGGCCGTGGGACAGTCTGGCGAGGTCAGTGACTCAAATCGGTTCGGTGTGTCTTGTGTCGTCGTCCGTCTGGGGGGCTGTCGGTGTTCATTTTGGCCGACCTGACATGTTCGGTCGGTGGCAGGGCCGTCGGGACTCACCCGGAAATGACGAGCAGAATGAGGTGACTACAGTCTCTCAAAATCTGATGAAAATCTTTTAAACTGACCTTTGTTGAGCTGAAATGAAGACAGATTCAGCAACTGCATGGCCTATTTCTCGCTTAAAATGTTTTCAGAAACACGTTTCAGTGAACAATTTTAGTACAATATGAGATCGTATTCTGAACGGCCGCCATGACAGTCCAGGTCTGAATATCCGGAGAAAACGAACCCATGTGACCTGTTCGTCCAATCAGCTGCCGGTTTTCATTTCTTGGGCAACATTACAGATTAGCGCCGCCTGCTGTTATGGAGGCGTATTACGTCTCGTCTCCTCTCGTCTTTTTGATGTGTCCCGAGGCAGTTTTTTGGACCTCGGGGACGTGACTGATCATATCGACGGGGTTTTCTGTCAACGGTCGGCCGTCAGCTATATGTGCCTACACCATTACACGCACAAATAAAGCCTAATGTGTAGGCTTTATAGCGTTCAACAAAACTGAGTCTGACACGCTGGGCATTCATTGAAATTTAGTCACAAAACCAAGCTAAATACCACACGATCCAACCTAGGGAAAGGGCTAGCAGCTAAACACGTTGGAAACACTTATGTCAAACTCCACAAGCTAGCACTCCGACCATATACTGTAGGAATAAATCCTGACTCCGACGATATCACAGATCAATAATAATGCGTTACTAGCTGCTAACTAAACCACAGCAGGTCCGTAAACAGAATCCAATGTCCCTTTCTACTCACCCTGAAGCTAGCTGATGTTCACCGCCTCAGGGCACATTGTTGATGCAGAGGGAGTTCAACTCGCAGAAAAAGCTGCTACTTCCATAGTAAGAGGTATCTGTGCAGTATCCATTTGTGCAATATCCATCAACGACCACAAGGAAAAAATCTGCCAACTCTACACTAGCCTAAAGTAAACGGCAAAACTCATGAATCCTCCGTGCATCTAGGGTCAAACTGGGGTGACTCTCCTACGTGCAGCAAACTTTTTCTTTTTTCAAACTTTATTTATTTTGGTTTTATCATTTTGCGTGCAGCTAACTTAACAAGCAATCCCATTGGATGAATTTGTCCAATCACATTTTCCATTTATCTGCCTCGACTTTCTAAAACGCACAGGACCTTTTCTATTTTCTCTTAATGCACACGATATATAAGCAGTCTCTATTTCCTAAAATGCATAATGTGCTTGGATACAATAAATGAGTGCATGACAATAGGCTACTGCCCTCCAACCTCCCACCACATTTCACTCTTATAACACCATGAACCACTATTGGTCCATTAATAATTTACTGGGTACATGCAAATATAATCTAATGCATATTTTAGACACAACTTTGTATTGTATGCAATATTTTGATACAAAATGAATTGATACATAATAATACATTAGGAAACATAACAAACCACAATAAAACAATTACTACTACTTCATCAGCACAATGTTTTTTAGTTTGTAAATGTGTAGTGCACAAAATGATCTTAGAGCTATTTACAACTTCTCCCCCCTCTTCCCCCTTCCCCTCAGATCAAGCAGGCCTGTATGTCTACAGTAGGCAGTGAAACAGTGAATGACCAGCCAGGTCTCATGGCAGTTCGTGTAAATGTGACGTTATTTTGAATCTATTGATACGTGTTCACGGAGACGTTTTTGTCGGTTTTTACGTGGCGGACAACACGAAAATGTTAAGTAACGTATTTCAATGGGAAGCATATTTTGTGGCCACAGCACAAAAATGGTAGGGAGTGATATAAAAAGCCGAAAATCCGCGTAGGGAGGTTGGTCGGGGTGGTGGATGGGTCAAACAACACAGGACTTTCACCTGGGCGAGCGGGGATCGCGTCCCGGGTGTGGTGCTTTGTCCCGCGTGTTACTGTGGCGCGTCTCCCGGCGTTTAAGGCGCCCTTTCCCCGTTATTTTTTTCCTAAACCCAACCTCCGCCATCCCGTTATTGTGGCGTTTTGTCCCGCGTGTTACTGTGGCGCGTCTCCCGGCGTTTAAGGCGCCCTTTCCCCGTTATTTTTTTCCTAAACCCAACCTCCGCCATCCCGTTATTGTGGCGTTTTGTCCCGCGTGTTACTGTGGCGCGTCTCCCGGTGTTTAAGGCGCCCTTTCCCCGTAAGTTTTTTACTAAACCCAACCTCCGCCATGCCGTTATTGTGGTGCGTCCCCAGCGGGCCGCCTCCCGGCCGCCTCATCCAGCGGGCCGCCTTGCGGCGGGCGCCTCCCGGCTTATGGAGCGACATTTTCGGCCGCCTCCCGGCGTCCTTTCCCCGAGAAAATAACGTGACATTTACATGTAAAAAACGACAAAAACGCCTCCGTGAACACGTATCAATAGATTAACAATAACGTGGACATTTACACGAACTGCCGTGAGACCGGGTTGGAATGACAGGGATGAGGAAGATCAGGACATTCTCTGTGAAGCCAGAGTCAGTTTATCTGTTGGTACCCAGACAGACCTAGTTGAGGAGAATATTCATGAGGGCAGGAAAAAGCAGTTCAGGAGCATAGCTACACTAACTGATGACCTGGTCAATATTACAACACTCATCAATGACCATCTCTATTGCCCTGCTGTGGAAAACTTTGGCCACCCTGACAACAAATCTGTCCCCAGAACCTCAACACCACAGCACACTCAGGAAGTGTCATTTGAGCAAAGCTGCAGTGAAGTAGAAGAGGATGAGGTGTCCTTTGGGGACCACGATGAGGACTTTTGTTTCACAAGTGATGACAGTGCCACTTGTAGTGATGTAGAGGAGGAAGAGGAGGAAGCCTAACCTAGCCTAGCACAGTCGCAAATTCATAAAATAAAGTGTTACCTACCTGCTACTTATGGGGCGCTCTAGAGTCTCAGCTTGGACATCCTTCAGAGAAAGCATAGCCACCTCCAACACCTCTCTCTCACCGCACAGCATCCGAAATGACATATGCATGGTGATGCATTGTACATCCATCAGTAAATGGTCCAGGTTGACCTCTCTGCAACAGATGGATTCAGTTGCAGTGTCCATGCTCCGGCAGCGCCCACACACAAACCAGTCACTTCCCACCACACGATCCTGTACTGTAGGTGGAGCCTGAAACTGATCATCCTCCATGTGGTGGTAGTCAGACACTACAGGCCTGTCCCTCACAGGCTCAAATGCGTAACCCATGCCATTAAAATTACTCATTTTCATGGGTATTTAATATGCTGCACTGTAGCCTATATACATTCGCAGGTCCTACCATGCCAGTGATGTCATCAAAATTGTCAGCGTTCTAATACTAACTTTTTGTTGCTTAAAAAAAGCTATATTGATTTTGTCTATTAAAATTTTTAGTGTAATTCATTTATATTTGTCATAACCAACACGTTATCAACGTTGATTCTTTCAGTTCTGTTCATCTTTAAGAGATTTTCTTAAAATGAAGTTAATACCTTTTAGAAAAATGTCACCTGGGGTGAAACTCCCCCTGCTGCTACCCAGATTTGCATTTCAATCAGGAGAGACATTGTTGCAGATATGCAAACATTTATTTAAGAACAATATCAACGTATGACAATACAAAATGTGTATGGAGACTAGCCTCCAACTTATAAGGGATAATATATTATTGAGGTATACAGACAACCAACATATCCCCAAATAGAGTCCAGACACTAAGGCAACTAAACTAAAACCGGAGACCGGAAGAACCAGATGGAAGCCGGCGGCGAGAGAAACGACCGAGACACCATGGTCAAAGAAGCCTGGAGGCAGAAGGGGAGGAGGCGGGTCACGCTCTCGTCTGAAACGACAACTGACAGAAGCACGAGAGAGAACAGCTTTTAAAGCAATGTAGTCATGCTGTGATTGGCTTGCACAACCGTGCCTGATTCTGACTGGTCTACACTACCATAACACCCACCCCGCAGCTCTTCAGTTTCATAGAAGCGAGTAAACCTAAATGACGTCTCCCTGACAGAATTTACGCTGAGCTACATTTCAATCAGGAGAGTTGTGTTGCAGATATGCAAACATTTATTTAAGAACAATATCAACGTACGTCAATAAAAAATTTGTATGGAGACTAACCTCCAACTTATAAGGGATAATATATTATTGAGGTATACAGACAACCAACATATCCCCCCAAACTTAAAAACATTCAATGATTGAATGACAAGAATATATGTACCTTATAGCCAGCAATCTATATAGTGATACAATACAAGAATGTATTAAATACTCAGGTGAATAAGTATTGTAATTAACTAATCAGACCCACTTAATACATCATGTCCCCAAAGGCATATGATACAATAAAGCTAGCAGGTAGGCTGTCGACAAAATGCCAAGTCGATACATTACCCTACAACGTCTGGCAGAACAAGCAACATAGCCATAAGCCGTAGTACAACACCACGGTGATACAGGCCAGAACCACCACAGAACTTCCGTTACACACCAAAATAAAAGTTCAGCAATTCAGGCCGAACGCAAACAAAACCTCGGCAATACAGGCCGGAACAACCCCAGCACCACAGTTACACACCAAAATAAAAGCAAAATAAAAGTTCAGCAATTCAGGCCGAACGCAAAACAAAACCTCGGCAATACAGGCCGGAACAACCACAGAAACTCAGTTACACCCAAGATAAAAGCAAGATAAAAGTTCAGCAATTCAGGCCGAATCAAACAAAACTCGGTGAATCCAGCCGGTGGTGACTCAGGCCATGTGCAACATAATAAACAATACCATTGAATAGAAGTAGCCTACGCAAAACACGTAGGCTAGCCTACATCACGCCACACGGCCGGATAAGATGGCCAGATAAAGGCACACTTATTTTCATGATCAAACTGCCAAGATAATTGCTCAATAACTTGAGACCACACCCATCTAATATACCACCACCAGTTATATGCAACTTACCATCATCATGGTTTAAGAGATCTCTGGTTTGATGATATCGTGGACATGAGGCCGAATGTATGTAGAGTACGCAGAGGAAGCCCACCGTCCAAGTTGTTGCAGCGAAGTACTGGAGACACCTTGACTTGCAGCAGTAGTAGCAGCCCCTATTCTAAAGGAATGACTAGTATAATGCTGTGGTGAAATGTTAGCTTTGATAAGGACTAGTCTCAAATATTGGTTAAGCCAACTTTTCGACAAAGGAAATTCCCCAGGAATAACAAATAAAGGTGATAGGGACCTAGCATGAGAACTGTAAGCAAGGTACTTAATCATATCTTTGAAAGGGCAAAATTGTGTGTCAGTACGTGCAACGATAATAGAACAAGTGCCTCCACGTTTAGAATGTTTGAGTTTCAACCTGTAATGTTGAGAATGAAAGGTCAGATCAGAAAACGTGACATCTCTGCTGGGATTAAAGGATTTCGAAGGTGTAGCAAATTCACCACATCTCAAAAACCCATAAAACGCCAAAAAGAACACAGCTTCCAATAATGCATCAACCGAAGAGGAAAAAACCCCAAGACGAAGTGTCGATATCAACTTATGCAAAATCCGGATGGTAATAGCCTGCCCACGGTCAGGGGCTGACGGATGCTCTGTAGAAATACCTTCAGAAGAAGTTTAATGGCGGAATTAGAAAACAAGCTTGGAAACATTGAACTGAATGCCATCAAGCAACCCCCAACTGCGACCTGTAATGGCGCGTATCAGTGCAAAAGCAAATAAAAGCACAAATACTGTTGATAAGAACAGATTTTAGTGGTACATCAATGGAGACACAAAAAAATGCAAAAGTACACCAAGCAAAATCATACGTCCTTATTGTGGACTCAGCAAGACCCTTCCTCATATAAAACCTAGCCAAATCAACATAAGCCTGAAGGGGTGTATGTGTCAATACAGCGCTAGATCTGCCATAGAGGGAAGCACTACTGGTAAGGGGCTGGCTGCAGAGCAGAGGCTCCGAAAGGTCTGGAAGTGAAAGGGAGAAAGAGCATCAGCCGCTGTATTGAAATGACCAGGGATGTGACGTGTAGTGACTATGTAGTTGTTAATGACCGCCGACCAGGTGATGCGTCTCATAAAAGGCATTATTTTATTGCAGAAAAAGCGCCCTCTATTTATGATGCTGACTACAGCATGATTGTCGCAAACTACAGAGATGCGTTTCCTCTTCCAATGACCAATGTGACACGCGACAGCAATGGGGTATATCTCGTACAACGCAGAAGAATCAGACAGGGAGAACCCGGGAGGCCAGTGGCCTGCAAACCATTGCCCGAGGAAAAAAAACCCAAACCCCGCGGAAGGGGCAGCATCCGTAAACAACTGCAACGAGTCTGAGGAACACACCACGTCATCATAAAAAAACGAAACCCCATTCCATTCACCCAGAAGACGAGACCAGAAAGCCAAATCAGAGCAGCACCCAACATCCAAGGTCAGGACATCATGCAGCTCCGGCACAGAAGACGCCATATCTAGCAACCTGTAAATAAAGGAGCGACCCTGCGGAATAACGCGCATAGCAAAATTCAAATGCCCAAGCAGAGAGAGCAACAGGCATTTGGTGACGACACCCTCCGACAAAAAGGACTCAGCTATCCCCCGTATACGCTCCAACTTCACCAGAGGGAGAGAAGCTTCCATACGAACAGAATCCAGTGTGATACCCAGAAAATACAGGTGTGTATCGGGACCAATAGTTTTAGCTTCCGACAGAGGCACACCGAGAGACTGAAAACAAACCCTCAGCTTTCCCAGGGACGAGCCAGCACTATCATGAGGGGGATCAATGAGCAGAAAATCATCAAGCAACTGAAGCACCGAAGGCACTCCAACCCTGTTAAGCAGGATCCAACACAAAGCCTCAGAAATGTGGTTGAAAATGCACGGGCTACTCCTACACCAAAAAGTCAGCCTCACCCCAAAATAATACTTGGATTCCCACCTGACACCAAAAAGAAGCCACTGGGAAAGATGGATGGGCACAATCTTGAACGCGTCTGTGATGTCAGCCTTAGAGAGCCAAGCCCCTTGTCCCACCCGTTTAATCAGTCTGATGGCATTATCCACGGTAGCGTAATATAGAGAAAAAGGAGCAAGCGGAATCAGACTATTCACACTCGCAACCCACCCGGAGCGCGGCGATGACAAATCGAAAATCAGCCGCTTCTTGCCTGAATATTTACCAGTAGCGACACCCATAGGACTAACGCAAAACACAGGAAACAGAGAAGAAGCAAACGGCCCGATAACATACCCTTTACTGATTTCCGAAGCCAACAGCAGCGAGACTGTCAGGGTCAGACACAGCGGAGAGAAGATTCTTACCTACATACGTCACCGTAGGACAGGAAAGCACACCCACCCGAAAACCCTGAGACAGACCCGTGAGAATATGGTCCACAAACACAGAATTAGGATGAGACGACAGTTCAAATGCCAATGCCTGCACATTTATTGGAGTTGAAGGATGTATCTTCAAAATGTCTTGGAACCACGTTGACCCTGTAGCCTGACCCTCCGGGCCGGAGCCGGGCCCGGGGGCAGACTGACCTGGGATGAGCGTCTTGGCAGTCGCTGCAAACGTGAAGGAAAACGCAATTGGGGAACGTACAAACACCGTCATTAAAGCTATTACAAATGGGAGTATAACCAGAATTATGAACCTGACGCCCACGGGAATCCACACCAGGAACAGGATGTCTTGGAGGAGAGGAGAGGAGGCCGCTGCATGGGAACCCCGTCGTACGAACACTGAAACGCCACAGCAGGGCAGAGGGAGGCATAGTGTCCAGCAACACCGCAAGACGAGCAAAATGGCAAAAATCTGATGGCAAAATAAGGCGCAAAATAAGGCGCACCAAATTAATGTCTTCCCCCAGCAAAATTTTTAACCTCAACTGGGCCGAAATATTAGGAGCTTCCGGAATATATGGCCTACCTACAACCGATGAAGCCACACTCGAAGCCAGGGAATAGGTAGCCTCGACCGGGGCCGACACCGATGCACCGGTCGTGCCGTAGAAGCCAGTGCGGCACCGACAGACACCGAACCGCCGGCAGCTGAGGAACACTCCACAGCCAGCATCCGCGCCTCCAAAGCCTGCATAGATCTACCCAGAGATTGCAGAGACTCGAGTATCAGGCTTGAGTCCGATGAACCACTAGGAATAGCCGAAGCAGCCGCCCGGCCGATAGAACTTCCACCGCAGCGTTTCCCCGGGGCGCCGGGAGGAGGATCCGCCTTCCTGGTCTGCTTCCGACCACGAGCTGCCACAGGGACACCCAGCTAAGGCACCAGCGAGACACATCCAGCATGCTCAGCCAGCTCCCAAAGCTCAGGTGACGGCAAACCTGGATCTGGAGTGATGCCACGATCCTGCAGACGCCGAAGGAACACCTCCGTACCCTCCGACTAGGAGCCGGGCAGCAACACCAGACGGGAGTTCCTGCGAACCCCATCCAGAGAGCCAGCAGTAACCACCGGAGAGAAGGAACGTACCGGACCCGGCAACTCCAGATTATCAGAGTCGGACGCCGACATGTTGAGAGTGCCGAACCAGACGTAACACTGGAAAAACACAAGTGCTGGGTTGCATATTCTGTCCATGACCCTCTGGATCTTCACAAATCTGTGAGTGGGTGGTGTGTGGTGTGAAGATTTTCTTCAAGACCCACTGCTTGGATCTCTTGCAGAAGACTTGGTTAAACCGTGCTTGTCCTGTAAAGGAAAGGAAATATAATTAAACATAAAATCTGAACTAAGATTTGTCTTTGCTAGACTTTTTTTCCTTATGTGCGCACAAAACGCTTACGGCCAATACGAAACAACACAAAAAAGGCGCACCTCACTGCTCCCTGTCCTGTCTGATCTTTCCCTTAGCTGTGAACATTCTAATTTAGGATATTATACTACTCTGACAACACATGAAAACACACCTGTCTTGGTTGTGGCCTGCTTCCTCTTGACAATATTCTCATTGTGCTCCAGGATGGCAAGGTGACATCTCACCCTCATTCCCTGGAATGAGAACGCCTGGCGTTTGGGGAGGTATTTCAGAAGTACACTGTGAAAGACTTCCAGCGGCCCTGTGTGCAATTAAAAAGAGAAAGGGAGAAGGGATATAACAAATTAAAACATGATCATTAGGATTTGGAAAAATAATCAAGTGTACAAGGGCAACTATTCTCACCAGTATGTTTGAACAGGGCCATCTTTTCTATGTCTCTGAGAAGCCTTTTGTCAAGGACCAGCGATGACAGGTCTTGAAATGCCACATGCGCTTCTTTTGCTCCTGGGCTGTTAGAGGATGATGGTCACACCGATGCTGTTCTCTGTCATCATCATGCTCATTACACACATGGTGTGAAATGGACTTCCACCGGCATTGCAGTACCTGTATGAAAAAACGATTATTCTTACCTAGTCATACCTCGACATCCCCCTTACTTGTTGCACAGGCAAACCACATATGGTTTATGATAGACCTATGAAAGATAATACAATTATTAATTTTGAACCTTGCAAACCAATGTAAAGTCTGCCACATTACAAACCAACACTGACCTGGTCCGTGCAAGGAGGATTTCATTGGCCTTTTTCTTCCCCTTCTTCTGTATCTTCTTCTGGAAACCTGTCAGTAAATGTTTGGACAAACACCAACATTTTTCATTTTTTGTATTGCCCCCCATTCACACCTTATGGTGTAGACACATATAGCCGACGGCCGACCGTTGACAGAAAACCCCGTCGATATGATCAGTCGCATCCCCGAGGTTCAAAAAACTGCCACAGAACAGACCAAAAAGACGAGAGGAGACGAGACGTAATACGTCTCTATAACAGCAGGTGGCGCTAATCTGTAATGTTGCCCAAGAAATGAAAACCGGCAGCTGATTGGACGAACGTGTCACATGGGTTTGTTTTCTCCAGAAATTCAAACCAGACTGTCATGGCGGCCGTTCGGAATACAATCTCATATTGTACTAAAATAGTTCACTGAAACATGTTTCTGAAAACATTTTAAGCGAGAAATAGGCCATGTAGCTGCTGAATTTCAGCTCAACAAAGGTCAGTTTAAAAGATTTTCGTCAGATTTTGAGAGACTCTAGTCACCTCATTCCGCTCGTCATTTCCGGGTGAGTCCCGACGGCCCTGCCGCCGACCGAACATGTCAGGTCGGCCAAAATGACAGCCCCTCAGACGGACGACGACACGGGACACACTGAACAGATTTGAGTCACTGACCTCACCAGACTGTCCCACGGCCGATAATCGGCCTGATGTGTCTCGGCCCTTAGTCTCTCACTCTTTGCCCCTTACAGAGTTTTCAACCTTGCTGCACTCTGCTAATGTAGAAGTGTGAATTGTTCATTGTTTTCCTGAATGAACAATTCACACTAATACACTGGCTGAGTGCATCAAGGCTGCAAAGTTCTGGGAGGGGGTGAAGACTGTGAGACCATGAGGTGTCAGTGGGGGTAGGGCTGGAGAAGTGAGGAGGATTGTGTTTGTGTGTGTACAGGGATGGCAAAACAAATACATACCTTTGGCTGTGTGCCAGATGTCAAACTCATGTTGGACATTAGTTAATTTAGTAATTGTTCCCTAATTATTTTTTTAATAGATGTGGAGCGGTCCGTGGCAATCACCTCCACGTCAAGGCCCTGGTCCATCAGCTCAGTCATGCCCCTTTTGAAAGCCAGTGGTTCCATGATAACAGAGCTGGTGGCCTCAGTAACCTAAAGAGTTAAGTTAAGTTCCATTATTATAATTCTGCTGCTATTTATATTTATTTTACCTGCACCAGTTGTGTGGAGTATCTCCTTTGTGTCATCTAACATAAAGGTGTAGTGGCAGTATTTTGCACTGAAACCTGGCTTGTCACATCGGCCATCACCCGTCAAGTGCGGCCTCTTCCCATCCGCTTGTTCTAAATACACTCTTGCCAAGAGTTCTGTTCTTTTTTCGCTATACACTTCCTTGATAGGAGGGTGCAAGTATACCTTCTGGAGGTTGTAAAATGTAGTCTGTCCCATCATTTGGACACCCATGGACTTGCACCAGTCTGAGAGTTCTGTGTATGTGCCCCCCGAACAGAACAGTTGCTGCTGCAAGGAGGTTCACCTCTGGCATTCCCTTAATGTCACGTGAAGATGTCCAAGTCCCAGAATGCCCCCCAAGCAGAGCATATGAGCGGAGTGGAGCGGTGAGAATCTCCGCTCATCGCTCACGGACCTGTTCACCCCTCCGCTCCCCCACTCCAAGCTCCATCAGGCCGCTCCGCTCATTATCGCTCAGCGCTAAACGCAGTTTGCTTCGCGCTCCACTCAAATCGCCCCCCGCTCGCTCCAAAAAAGGAAAAAATCTACATGTATATCACTTTTAGCTTAGACCACAGGAATCTTTACTTACTGAAACGATGTCTCCACATTCGTTTTCTTGTACCACATTAATACTGTTAGTTAGTTTGTTAATAGTACACCTGTATGATTTCTCGTTTTCTTTTTTGAAGTAGGCTACTTTTTGAACTCCATTATTGAGCCGAGTTTTGAATGAAAATAGTCTGTTGATCCTCCAAGTACGTTAAAGTTAGCCATGGGGTTCCTCAAGGCTCAGTGCTTGGACCAATTCTTTTCTCCCTATATATGCTTCCTCTAGGCAATATTATTAGGAAACACCCAATTATACTTGTCAATCAAGCCAGACGAAACCAGTCAGCTAGCTAAATTTCAAGCGTGCATTAAAGATATAAAATCCTGGATGACATATAATTTTCTGATGTTAAACCCTAACAAAACTGAAGTTATTGTACTGGGACCTAAACACCTCAGAACCTCATTATCTAAAGACATAGCTACTCTGGATGGTATTGCCCTGGCCTCCAGCACTACTGTCAGAAATTTAGGAGTTATTTTTGATCAGGATATATCCTTTAATGCCAATCTAAAACAAACCTCAAGAACAGCATTTTTTTCATCTTCGTAACATTGCCAAAATTAGGAATATCCTGTCTCAAAACGACGCTGAAAAACTAGTTCATGCATTTGTTACGTCTAGGCTGGACTATTGTAATTCCCTACTGTCAGGTTGCTCAAATAAGTCCCTTAAGACTCTCCAGCTGATCCAGAATGCTGCAGCGCGTGTTCTCACAAGAACTAAGAAAAGAGATCATATCTCTCCTGTATTAGCTTCTCTGCACTGGCTTCCTGTAAAATACAGGATTGAGTTTAAAATCCTTCTCTTGACCTACAAAGCTCTAAATGGTCTAGCACCATCATATCTAGAAGAGCTCCTAATACCCTATTGTCCCACTAGAGCACTGCGCTCCCAGAATGCAGAGTTACTGGTGGTACCTAGAGTCTCTAAAAGTAGAATGGGAGCCAGAGCCTTCAGTTATCAGGCTCCTCTCCTATGGAACCAGCTCCCGATCTGGGTTCGGGGGGCAGAAACTGTAATCGCTTTCAAGAATGAACTTAAAACTCTTCTATTTGATAAAGCTTATAGTTAGGGAGTGAGGAGTTGCAGTGTTCACCTAACTGGCCCAACTGCTTCTCTTCATAATTGTTAGATTAATAAAACATAACAAAGTAGAGGGAGGCAGGCCAGCCAAGCCCGATCCGGCAGGGGGGAGAGTTCTAAGCCCGAAAAAGCTACCTCTCCTTATGACCTGTCTCTCTTAGTTACGCTGTTATAGTTACGCTGTTATAGTTCTAGACTGCCGGGGGACTTCCTTCCTTTGACACACTGAGCTGCTCTCTCCTCTCCCTTTCTATTACTATTACTATTACTATTTGCGTGTATCCCGTCCCGGAAATGCTAGTTACTAATCCTAGCTTCTGGGGAGTTTCCCCGGAGTCCTTATGTTTTTTTCCCCCAGCGTATTTCCTTGGAGAACGTTGGCACCAAGATCCTGGTTCCAGCTGTCGCCGTGGTCCTGCTGCACTCCTTGCTGAGCTCAACGGTGCCCTGCTGCGTCCTGCTGAACCCTGCAGCTTCCTGCTGAACCCTGCAGCTTCCCGCTAGATCCAGTCACTGTTCCATTATTAATGTGACTATTATCGCCACTGTTCATCACACCCCCAACCGGCCCGTCAGACACCGCCTACCAAGAGCCTGGGTTTGTCCGAGGTTTCTTCCCAAGAGGGAGTTTTTCCTCGCCACTGTCGCACTGCTTGCTCTTGAGGGAATTACTGTAATTGTTGGAATTGTTGGTTGCTTTGTAAATTATAGAGTGTGGTCTAGACCTACTCTATCTGTAAAGTGTCTCGAGATAACCTATGTTATGATTTGATACTATAAATAAAATTGAATTGAATTGAATTGAATTGTTGATGACAGTGCAAGACAGATGGATTCTGGGTCAGGCTTGACTGAGCATGCTTCAGACTCGTGGTGTGAGCGGAGCGAAATTGGAGCGACGCTCCATCCTTTTAAAAATGCCGCTCTGCGCTCTGTATAACCGGCAATTTCCACTGGATGCAGAACGTCTGCGGAACGTCTCCGGAACGTCGACGGAGTCATTAGGTTTCCATTAAAGTGAATCTGTGTATTTCCACTGACTGCAGAACGTCTGCATCCCTACTCCGTCCCAGTTCCGTCAGTCCGCAGCCCTCCGCAGCAGATACGCAGAGCTTCTATTTTTGACGGACGACGGAGAGCTCCGCAGCAATTCAGCACACCGCAGATAGTGCGGGACAGGAAGTCGAGCACCGAAACAAAATAAATATCCGGTTAATTTTCAAAATAAAAAACACCGTGCTCACGGCGGATCATATTTCCCTGCACTACAACTTGAAAACACAGCACAGAGCTGCTTCCCCTCTACTCCTCTGGATGGAAACAAACTGTTGTTGGTTTTGTGGTTCTATTCTACCTGAATTCGCGAGAACTTGTGGGTCCTCGTGACTGCAGCTGTCAGTCACGGCCGCAGCCGTTCCGCAACAAATCCGGACCCGGTGGGTATTGACGGACGGCGGAGCATGCAGCAGACACGCAGCGGAGCCGGTCCGCAGCCGTTACGCATCCAGTGGAAATCCCCGGTGAGACCCGCCCGCTCGCGCTCGCGCTCCACTCCGCTCACATGCTCTGCCCCCAAGACATGTTCAATCCACCTTCATCTGTGCCCCAAAGTCAACAAAAGTCTTTGATGAAACTGGCAAAATAGTATGCTGGTTCTTCAGAAACATACAAATTGTTCTTAGACAGAGGCAGGAATTTTGACCGGTGTTGAGGTCAGCAGGAATTGTTCTTCATCTTCCGACGACACTAACGCATCAGACGTGATTGGAGTCTGAAATGCCATGAGTTCAATAACGTTAAAAACATTTTAATGTACTGCTGAATGAAGCACATGACGTTGAACTGTTGAACTCACTATTTTTGTGTCAAATCAGCAGCTTACAGTGTTGAGCTCATGTCAGCTCTTTGTCTAACAAATGAGAAGGTGACAGAGAAGGAGCAAGAGCAGGAAACCTCCTCGACAGTTAATAAACATGTCAGTCAAATATTAAAGGAACATATATCTTTGCTTTTAGTTTGAACTTTAAACCAGTTTTTGACACATTTAACACAACATTCAGACAAAGGCATATCATGTTTCAAGAAAAATCCCTTCCCTCAGGAGACATCTGAAAAAGCCATTGGACGCATAATACGGACCTGACACCTGCCGGAACCAATGGGAGAAGACCGCGCCCGAGTAGAATAGTATATTAACTTTCTAGTCAAAGGGATTGGGGCCACATTTTGCGGAGCTTTCAGAGGGAAGTAAACTGTTGCCCACAGCTGTGAATTCCTGTACCCTTTTTTCCTTATTGCTTGTTAATAAATCTTAAACAGAAGGAGAGAAGTTGTAGTGACTTTTTTATCTGAAGTTGGAGTGACCTATTGAGGATATTTGGTTTCACCGTCACTGTTTTTAGTTTAATTTATTTTTTTCGGCCATCTGTAACTCACAACAGTCAATGCCCTGATAACATTCAAAAAAATAACGTTGTTTTTACTTCCACAAACAAAGCAAAAATGAACAGAATAAAAACAAACAACAACAACACTAATACAATATATATATATATATATATATATATATATATATATACATAGATACAAGAAACAAACAAGACCGAAAAAGGTATAGGCTGAAGCCTGGGCTTATTACACCTACCCTTTTGTTGTTAAGATACTTAAGATAGATAAGATACTGTTAATATAATGTGACAGCAGAGCCAAATGGATAAACCAGTGACGTATGAGTGATGAATACGATTAATAGAATTGTGGTTGTAATAACTCTTGCCAAGTCATAAATGTTTAATAAGGTATTGCAAAATGCATGGTGCTGACAGAAAGTCAGTGTTCGAACTATACCGTGGCCTTCGGGGAGCCCAATTTCCAATTTGTGCGCTTGCAATTTACAATGACTTACAAAGATACATAACAGCTACAAGCGTATGCACTATACATGATTTACCCTGTTATACTTTATCGACAGGAATTGATAGGTCAAACAGCAAACAGCCACCCACAAAATACTCTATAAACAAAGCATCAGGCTGTCTTTGAGATTTCACATGAACAATGGTTAAAGTTACCGAAGAATACCATAATTCCTCCGTTCAATTAGACCTTAGCAACGCACCCCAAGCTACCATCCTTAACAAACAGCCATGTATATGGGATCTTCCAGTCTCTCCACTGCTGGCTGTTCCAATTTAACGGGAGAGAGAGGAGCAAGAGGGGCTAGGATCGTGACCGGCCTCTGACGAGTTGTTACCACTACCATCTTCAGCCAGAGAGGACGTTATTTTTTCAGCTTCTTCTTGCGTTGTCACCCCGGTGGGAGGTGTGCTAACAGGGCTATATGATGCTTACTGCAGAATGGATTTCAAGGACTTTGCGTGCTGATTAATGGCCTCCAACGTTTATATTTTTTCTACGAATCTTTGAGTTAACATGTAGGCTACTAAACATGAGTTGGATTTGCACAGCAGCGCCGCCACGCCTTGATGCTCGTGACAAGAATAGCATGTATAGTTATCTTTATTGAAGTGAATTAGGTTTAAATCGCCGTCATGCATGAATAAATATATCTTTGCAATTTTACACATAATAATCCACGATAACATTACACAAAACTGAAATTGCACGTCAAAATGACACATTGTCAATATTTTTAGAGACCCCCCAAAATTCCACAAATCATGTTTTCAGGGGGGCCCACGTCTTATTAAGGGCAGCCGAGCTCTCCCTAGCTCCCCCGTCATTCGCACCCTGCAGAAAATGTTGTCAAGAATGGATCGTTTTTACTCAGGGCTAAAGATCCCCTGTCAGCAAATCAATGGAGAAGATAGAGGCTGTAGTGAGACAGTTTGTTAGGTTGGCTGGCACCGTGGGGCCTGTCTTGTCCTTGGCAATGTCTTACTTCATTTTATTTTGTTTGTCCATTTTACTTGGTTCTCTTTCATGGTTTTCATTTGTTTTTTGGAGAGAAGTGGGTAAGGGGATTTGCCTAACCGAAAAGAGAAAATGGAAAAGAATAAAAGAACAAAGGGCACTGCATTTTTGAAAGGACGCTAGTGATAGTAAAGTGACTACAATCCAGCTTGACAATAGTGTAAACCTAAATCTGGATTTTCTTGTAATATCCAAAGGACACTGGGCATCATTTCCACTGGGGACATGGGGTGTCATATCCCTCTAATTTTTTGAAACCATATATTTATTTCCCCAACTTTTACAGATTCTGCTTGATTTACTTGATATATATCTGCACATCACTATGTGGACTATATGAGGACACTTCCTCTTATAGTCCAGTGTCAGAATCCAGATGAGAATCACTAAGTTTCTAAAAATGCTAGCTAGGTAACTATTCATTTTCATTTCATCTCATTAGAGTGGAGAGGAAAGAGTTGTTAGGCAGTTTATTTTAGCATCATTGGGCAACAATTCCATAATAACCTTTCAGCATATTGTGATGCGAGACTAGCCAATCACAGGGAGAGAAAGAGCATTGTAGTTATACAACAGCATCACGATAAAATTAATGACTAGTACTTGCACAGGTTACTGTATGAAGCCAGTTGCATATGCCTGTGCTTGTCTGATGGGAGGGGCTGGACAGAGAGGAGAGAGTTAGAGCTGCAGGCAGAGGTTTCACTCTACTTCAAATTCTTCTGTTGTTTGCTTTCTACCTACACTGAAAAAAATTTGGAGTGACATTTACTTAAAAAAAGCTAGGCAAGTTTTTCCACACAGAAAGTGCTTATAGTCTTTACTTTCTAATTAATATTTACGTACTAGAACCACTTCTTTTTATGAAAAATACACAAGTAAATTGCACTGGCAATACTCACCTATATATTGTAACTTTCACTCAGATTACCATTGCATCTAATTACAAAACCCAAGTCAACGTTGCTGATGTTTCTTTGTGTTTCTTACTCAGCTTTTCTTTGTTATATTGTATGTAATTATTAAGTAATATTTATTAAAAATGTATTAGTTAATATTAATTGAATTAAGTAAATATTTTTTCTATTCTATTAAATAATAATTCAATATTTTCCAAAAACAAATATTTGCAGTTTAAGGGATGTTTGAAAGACACTTTTATCACATTTAAAATGGCATAGATATATTTAAAATATCTACATAACATTATAACCACAAACACATGGCCTTCTTGCTAGCAAATTTCAAAAAAGTGCATATATATATGTACATAGAGTACATACATCAAGGGAGTTCAGAGACCGTTATAAAGCTCAAAAGTAAAGCAGTGTAGAATTTGAAAAATTAAATGCGGAATGACAATGCACCAACTGACTTTAGGACTGATATTCCAGCATACAAACAAATACAGTGTTACAGTTCACTTTTCCCTTCCAATTCTGTAATTCCATCAATTGGGCTCTATTACAAACTTCAAAAGATTGAAGCTTTCACTTCCTCATGGATTTTATAGGCAGAAGTTCATTGAGGAGGAAAAAAAAAAAAGTTTCAACCAATCAGATAGTGAAAAAAAACATGCTATTCAAAAACTTAGCGTGCACTGTCCCCCTTTCTTCTAATCAACTTTCAGAACAGTAAAGAATACATACATCAACTCTGTCCATTAACAGTTGCAATCACTACCTTTGCAGCCATTCTCAGGATGTTCAGGACAGAAAGAACTTATATAAAACTGAGCAACACTTGAAATCACTGTCAGAAAACTGACACAAAATGCAAACAAATTGTTTGTACTGGACAAAAGCACAAATAGCACTGGCACTTTAAGTTTCTTGTGGAGAGACTGGACATTTGCTGACATTCTCAGGGTGTTCAGGACAAAAAGAGCTTTTATAAAACTGACCAACACTTGAAATCACTGACACAAAATGTAAATAAATTGTTTGTGCTGGACAAAAGCATAAATGACACTCATGCTAAAAGTTTCTTGTGGAGAGACTGGACCTTTGCTGACATTTTTAGGATGTCAAGCTCAAGAAACAGCTTCTGATATACTTAAAACATATATTTCAGTTTAACTTAAAGTGATGGTTCGGAATAATTTCACCCTAGGGTCCTTTGCACCATGACCTTGAGCCAAACAACCCCCCAGAAGCTTTTTTCACCTGGGTCAAACATTGGGAGAGTTAGCGTTATCAGCTGAATAGCTTAGCGCAGAGGCTAATGGATCCACGTTTGTATCTCGTAAGTTACCCCACTAATAATTCCCGAAATGATACCAAACTTCTACACTAGGACAAATAGTACACCGGAAGTTTCTGTAAATAACACTTGCCTGTTGGCTTCTACTCTCTGCTGTTGCTGCTGCTACAGAGCAGTAAGAGTGCTTAGGGACGTCTACAAATTACAACACCGAAAAGAGATACAACAAAAATATTTATTAATTTAACTTTTTTTAAAGTAAGTGCTGTAGTATAACTAGAAGGAGACAAGTTATAATTGAGGTAAGTTTGGAGACATTACCTTATTTAATCATTAAATTAATAAATATTTTTGTTGTATCTCTTTTCGGTGTTGTAATTTGTAGACATCCCTAAGCACTTGTCTTACTGCCGGTTAGGGTTTATTGTCATTGTGCAGTGTACAAGTACAAAGACAGCAAAATGCAGTTTGCGTCCAACCAGAAGTGCAAAAAAAAGCATAGTATAGACAGGACAAGAAATATATTGCACTGTTTTAAGAGCAGAATAAATCCATGCCGATGTAATATGAACAATGTATGAACAACATGTACAGATATGTGCAATGTAGTAGCAGTGACAGCAGTGACAGTAGTAAGAATAATATAGATATATGCAGTGTAAATATGGATACACTGAATGAACCATATAGACAGATATGTATGTATGTACAGCTATGTGCAGTGTGGTATATTAACATTATGAGAGTAGTAAGAACAAGTGTACAGGTGCTGGTCATATAATTAGAATATCATCAAAAAGTTGATTTATTTCGGTAATTCCATTCAAAAAGTGAAACTTGTATATTATATTCATTCATTACACACAGACTGATATATTTCAGTGTTTATTTCTTTTAATTTTGATGATTATAACTGACAACTAATGAAAACCCCAAATTCAGTATCTCAGAAAATTAGAATATTGTGAAAAGGTTCAATATTGAAGACCCCTGGTGCCACCCTCTAATCAGCTAATTAACTCAGAACACCTGCAAAGGCCTTTAAATGATCTCTCAGTCTAGTTCTGTAGGCTACACAATCATGGGGAAGACTGCTGACTTGACAGTTGTCCAAAAGACGACCATTGACACCTTGCACAAGGAGGGCAAGACACAAAAGGTCATTGCTAAAGAGGCTGGCTGTTCACAGAGCTCTGTGTCCAAGCACATTAATAGAGAGGCGAAGGGAAGGAAAAGATGTGGTAGAAAAAGGTGTACAAGCAATAGGGATAACCGCACCCTGGAGAGGATTGTGAAACAAAACCCATTCAAAGATTCACAAAGAGTGGACTGCAGCTGGAGTCAGTGCTTCAAGAAGCACCACCCACAGACGGATGCAAGACATGGGTTTCAGCTGTCGCGTTCCTTGTGTCAAGCCACTATTGAACAAGACACAGCGTCAGAAGCGTCTCGCCTGGAAATCAAGGTCCCAGAGTCTGGAGGAAGAGAGGCGAGGCACAGAATCCACGTTGCTTGAAGTCCAGTGTAAAGTTTCCACAGTCAGTGATGGTTTGGGGTGCCATGTCATCTGCTGGTGTTGGTCCACTGTGTTTTCTGAGGTCCAAGGTCAACACAGCCGTCTACCAGGAAGTTTTAGAGCACTTCATGCTTCCTGCTGCTGACCAACTTTATGGAGATGCAGATTTCATTTTCCAACAGGACTTAGCACCTGCACACAGTGCCAAAGCTACCAGTACCTGGTTTAAGGACCATGGTATCCCTGTTCTTAATTGGCCAGCAAACTCTCCTGACCTTAACCCTATAGAAAATCTATGGGGTATTGTGAAGAGGATGATGCAATCCGCCAGACCCAACAATGCAGAAGAGCTGAAGGCCACAATCAGAGCAACCTGGGCTCTCATAACACCTGAGCAGTGCCACAGACTGATCGACTCCATGCCACGCCGCATTGCTGCAGTAATTCAGGCAAAAGGAGCCCCAACTAAGTATTGAGTGCTGTACATGCTCATACTTTTCATGTTAATACTTTTCAGTTGGCCAACATTTCTAAAAATCCTTTTTTTTGTATTGGTCTTAGGCAATATTCTAATTTTCTGAGATACTGAATTTGGGATTTTCATTAGTTGTCAGTTATAATCATCAAAATTAAAAGAAATAAACACTGAAATATATCAGTCTGCGTGTAATGAATGAATATAATATACAAGTTTCACTTTTTGAATGGAATTACTGAAATAAATCAACTTTTTGATGATATTCTAATTATATGACCAGCACCTGTATGTGCAGGATGAATAGTATGAAGAGCAGTAGAATATGGCTATGTATAGGTGTAATTACAGTATGTACATCTGTAAATAAATAAATAGAACAGTATGGGTGGGGTAGGGTAGTGCAAATTGTCGGGGGGGTGTAGGGGGTTTTAGAAGGTTAAATTGTCACCGGGATGCAGAGCAAGAGTTCAGTAGGGTTACAGCCGCAGGAAAGAAGCTTCCTCTGAACCTGCTGGTACGGGTGCGGAGAGACCTGAGACGCCTCCTGGACGGGAGTGGGGTGAACAGGCTGTGGTTGGGGTGAGAACAGTCTTTGATGATGCTGCGCGCCTTACGCAAACATCGCTTGCCCTGGATGGTCTTGATGGAGGAGAGTGAGGAACTGTGATGCGTTGGGCAGTTTTCACCACCCTCTGCTGTGCTTTCTGGTCATGGGCAAAGCAGTTGCCCTACCAAACTGTGACACAGTTGGTGATGATGCTCTTGATGATGCAGCGGTAGAAGTTCACCAGGATCTGAGGAGACATGGGGACCTTCTTGAGTCTCCTCACAAAGAAGATACACTGGTGAGCCTTCTTGATCAGGGTAGAGGTGTTAAGGGTCCAAGAGAGGTCCTCAGAGATGTGAACACCCAGAAACTTGAAGCTGGTGAAACGCTCCACCTCAGTCCCGTTGATGAGGATGGGGGTGTGTGTGCCAGCTTTAGACTTCCTGAAGTCCACAATGAGCTCTTTGGTCTTCTTGGTGTTGAGAGCCAGTTGTTGTCAGTGCACCATGAGGATAGGTGCTGGACCTCCTCTCTGTAGGCCGTCTCATCATTGTTGCTGATGAGACCAATCACCGTAGTGTCGTCTGCAAACTTTACAATGGTGTTAGAGCCATGTACAGGTGTGCAGTCATAGGTGAAGAGGGCATAAAGGAGAGGGCTCAGCACATATCCCTGTGGTACACCGGTGTTCAGGGTGATTGTTGAGGAGGTGTGCTTATCTAACCTAACAGACTGAGGTCTGTTGGTTAGGAAGTAGGACTGGGCGATAAATCGATTTTATCGATTAACTCAAATGTGTAGTTGAAGTCGATTTGTTTAAATAAAAATTGATTTTCTCCTTAACATCCGCCGACGCTCCCCTCTGGGCTCCTGTAGCTCCCCCGCACGTTTGCCACCTCTTAGAGATACACATTACAACATTAATTATTTTCTTAACCACTCGTTTCATTACTTACTTAACCGTAATCGGGTTAGGGTTAGGGTTGAATATGTAGCTTTGTAGTCTGTGATGGCCTGGATGCCTTGCCACATGAGTCGGGGGTCAGAGTTGTTCTAGAAGTGATCCTCAATCCTTAGCTTGTGGTTGTGCTTGGTTTTTTTGATTCCACTATACAGGTTAGCCCTGGATGAGTTATAGGCTTGAGCATCATCTGATCTGAATGCAATGTCACGTACCTTCAGCAGGAGTCTGACCTCACTGTTCATCCATGGCTTCTGATTAGGGAAAGTGATAATCCGTTTGAGGGCGGAGCCACTGTTGACATGACTGGTGATACAGTCCAGAACAGAGGAGGCATATGAGTCAATGTCCGTGTGGGAGTCATGGGGGGCCTGAGTTGTGAACACTCTCTAGTCAGTGTTACCAAGACACTGCTAAAGTGCAGAGTCAGCTCCCTCTGGCCACACTTTGACTGCCGTTACTGTTGGTTTCACACGTTTGATGAGTGCTAAGTCTATGGGCCCTATCTTGCACCCAGCGCAATTGCCTTTGTACACCGACGCATGTATTATTCCTATTTTGCACCCGACGCACAGCGGACTTTTCCCTCCACAGACGCACGTCGGTAAAATAGGGAATGTATTTGCGCTCCCGGGGGCGGTTCAGCGAAAAGAGGAGGCGTGTTCCGGCGCAAATGTTATTGGTGCTATTTTGCAGTTTCAGAAAACAATTCCGCCACTGACCAGGAAAAACCTGGTCTAAAGTCAATGGTGCTAGTCTGAAGTCAGTAGCGCGTTATTCAGATGCTATTTTAGGTGCGCATGCTTGGCCATAATGTAGAGTGTGCACAATGCGCATACACTTCTCTCATCTAAACGGACGCAGCAGTTCCCATTTTTGCAAACCATACATAATTACAAGGAAAAATATTACTGAAAAAGCGCTTCAGGTGTTTGGATCGATCAGGAGGCCCTAGTACAGTCCTCAAAAAGTCGCAGCATTCTTTGTGGCTTGTTGTGATTTACACAACATATCCATGAATCATGGATGTGTTGATGACATAAATGAGGAAATATTAGAGGACTTAAGGAGACGTGATGTTGAACTATGGCGGGATCTGGTCCGGGAGTAATGCGCGATGTGCTCCTGATGGAGCGGGTGGACGGAGATGGAGTGGGGGGAGGAGGAAGGGGCTCAACAGGAGCAGGTGGTGCGTTTGGAGGCCCACGCTCCATGGCTGCAGCAATCCTCTCCAGACTTGAGGAGATGCGCCCGAGGGGCCGCAGCAACATCGCCACCCAGCCAAGACGGGCATTTATTACTTTGCCGCATCCCGGACAGCTCCACTGGCGTGCGCCAGGCAAATCCGCCGTCATAATAGCAATCCGCCATGGAACAAGCGCGCCTGCTCTTAAAGGGAATGTGAGATGACGCTCTGATTGGTTTATTGCACGTTACGCCCAAACCACACCTAGCTACTTCAGACCAACCCATTTTAGATTTGCGTCGGGCACAAGAGTCATTTATCCCGCCGGTATAAAAGCAACAGTGCCCAAGATCTGCCCACAAAGCTACTTGCGTTTTGCGTTTCATACTTGCGTTTCAGATCGTTAAAATAGGGCCCTATGAGTGCTACTGCCCAAGTGGGCAGTAGAAACAGTGAGTGGCCTAGATGGGGGAGGTGAGCAGCTTTGAATGAATCAGCTACATTAGTGAAAACTGGGTCTAAAATCTTTTCTCCTCTTTTGGGGCATGATACATTTTACATACATAATCATATAATAATAAGTGTGTGGTGATCCGCAGCCGCAGTCCATCCATTTTGTTCACCAGCGAGCGAACATTGGTGAGGAAAAGGCTTGGAAGAGCGAGTCGATGTGTTAGCTTGTGTTAGGAGTTAGCTTTAGCCGATATATTTAGCCGAATACCACCGCGAGAACCTCTGCGGCATTTACATGTCCGTCTGAAGAGCCCTCCAGTCGGTGTGGGGATATCCGGATGTGCCGTTGGTTTAGCGATCTCTGGAAGTACGCTAATAACGATGTCAGAATTGCGGGAGCTGATGTCTAAAAGTTCCTGCCCTATCCTCACTACCTACTAACCCAGTAAAATTTGGAAAGCTAAGAGTACATATAAGGACAAGGTAGAACATAAGTATAGTAGTAGTGATCTGCATGCAGCTTGTAGGGACATTAAACTCATGGCCTCATTCACCCAGGAAGACAGTGAAAAGGACAGGAAACCCAACACAATAGAGGGAATAAATGAAACAGATCTACCAAATAGGTTTAACATGTTTTATTCCCGCTTTTAAAAATATGACGTTTCTGAAAATATATCCGTTCTCAGGGAATCTCTTTCTTTGTTGAACTGTGATATTTTTATCAAGCAGGATTGTGTCCGGAACCTTCTTAAACGGGTAAACATCAGAAATGCTCTTGGTCCTGATAAAATTGGTGCGCGCACATTACGCCACTGGGCTGACCAGCTCAGTGGTGTTCTCCATCATATTTTCCAGATGTCACTAGAATGTGGTCAAATCCCTGCTATCTGGAAATCTTCCACAGTTATTCCAATGTCAAAGATTAATAATCCTAGGCAACTCAATGGTTTTAGACCAATTGCCCTCACATCTTTGTTAATGAAGAGCTTTGAAAAAATTGTTAAAAATCCTATCCTGTCATATTGTCGTGCTTTACCTTCCAGTGGGATGGAGGTGCGTGGGTATATTAAGACACACGACAAAGGATATTCTTTTACGAACTTTACTTGGCTGCGGTAACAGGTTAGTTTACAATCACAGCTGATGTTGTTCTGGATAATACACTGCGTTGTTTTGGCCTCTGGCATAGACAGCGTTTTAGCAGTGTCCATGCAGGGAGCCATGAGCCATTCCATACAACTAGTAGAACTGAAAGACAAGTCTCACGATGGTAAAACGTTATCTAGATAGCTGAGTTGCATTCACTGACTTAACACTTGGCTCGGAAAAATTAAAACAAAATACAAGACTATATTTATAGGCTTATGAACAGCTTAAACCGCCTTACACACCCTTTTGGAGTGCTGAGTCCCTTCAGTACAGGTAATGTAGACATTTAACATTTAACGACATTTAACGGTCAACTAACAACTTTTAGCTTAATGTAACATAACTAAATTCTGAACCTCTCTGGTCTATTTACTATGCGACCAGTAGATGTTTTAACAGTCTTTTCCGAGGAGTCTGTATCACCTTGTCTTCTTCCTGGCTGGCACCCCGGACCCTTGAACTGGGATGCCTCGCTCGGACCATTGGAAGGGGACACCTCGCCTGGATAACCTGGCAGTGGCAGCATTGGCACCAAGGAAACGTCCTCTTCATTTGGTTGGAGGTCTGGGTCTTGGCACTGCTGCAGCATTTTACTTCTTTGGCTTGAAACCCAGACTGGTATTACTTCACTGTCATAGGGCTTGAGTCTGTCATGATGCATTACTGTGCTGCGTTTGGGGCCTTGAATCTCGTACAGTACACGACCACGGTGTGCTGTAACAATCAGGGGCCCTTCCATAGTGCTTGGAGCTTTGGGCTTAGTCCTTTCTTTTTCGTTTCGTCTTTGACGAACACCAGGTCTCCAACACTATAGGAATGTTCTCTTGCTCGAAGGTCATGCACTTTCTTCTGTCACTCTTGTGCAGCACGGAGGTGCTCTCTTGCCATACTGTGCATTTCTTTTAAGCCTTCTTCCAGATTGTAGAGGAAATCCGCTACTTCCAGTGGGTCGGCTTTGAGTTTTATGGTACCAGACTGGATATATCCTGTGGTTGATGGACCTCATTGCCAAGCATAAGTCTGTTGGGTGTGAACCCTGTCACTGTGTGTCGTGAACTGCGGTAGGCTGCGGTGAGCAGTGGCAATTGCTCGTCACAGTTCTTTTGATTCTGGTTCACATAACATTGAAGCATCTGCAGCAAGGTCCTATTGAACCGCTCTACCTGTCCCTTAGAGGAGGAGTGGTAGGGGGTAGTCCTGGTCTTGGTAATCTGCAGGAGCTTGCACACATTTCGAAACTGTCATGTTTCGTCCCCGTGTCTAGTTGTTGTTTGAGTTTGTGTTACATGTTCTGTTTTGTTTTCCACTTCCTGTTTTATCTTGTAAGTTTTCTCAATTCCTGTTGTGTTCTTGTTTTACGTCCTGCTAGTATTTTTCCGCTTGTGTGATTAACTGTCCCCGCCCTAATGTGTTGCACCTGTGTCTAATTTAGTTGTGTATTTAAGTTCTGTCTTCCCCTCTCCCTAGTGCGAGATCGTCTGTTTCCTTTGTGTGCAGCTTTTGAGCATTTCCTGTATTCCTGTTTGCCTGTTGTTTTTTTGGATTCCCTGGATTTTTGACCTTTGCCTGTTTTCTGGATTTTTCCCTTGCCTGTCGTTATTTGGACACTGCTGCTGAGTTTATTTAACTGCTAAATAAACTGTTGTATTTTACACCTCGCCACAATTATGGACTCCGCAGACTCTAGTAAAATGCAGAACGCTTTACGATCTCAAGGACTGAGACTTCGACAGCTAGATGAAGTACTGTCCGCTCTTCAAACTGAGATGAGGAGTATCTCACAGAGTCAGCTGGAGTTGCAGCGGAACGTCTGTGAATAAGTTTCCTTCCTGACTACTCAGTTTCAAGCCACTCAATCTGCTGTGACGTCCCCTACCTCCCAGAGCCTCACAGAACCAGTCCCATCTGCTAGTGCCACGGTCGGAGAGGGTGCGTTGGCTTCTTCGGCCCAGTCGTCTGCCAATCCCTCTGCTCTGCCCCATCTATCCCGGCCTGAACGCTTTCTCTGGTGAGTCTGGTGACTGAAGAGCCTTCTTGACTCAGTGTGGTTTGCATTTTGAGCTCCAGGCTGTCCATTCCCCTACGGACAGAGCTAAGATTGCTTACCCGATTTCTCACCTGACTGGTCGAGCGGAGGCGTGGGCCGCAGCAGAGTGGGAGAGGAGGTCACCCCTGTGCGAGTCATTTACTCTCTTCACTAAGACATTTGTACAGATATTTCAACACGTCACTCTGGGCAGAGAAGCGGCTCGGGCTCTGGTGAGCCTTCGTCAGGGCAGACGGAGGGTGTCGGACTATGCCATCGACTTCCGCACAGTGGCTGCAGAGAGTGGGTGGAACCAGACTGCTCTAGTGGATGCCTTTTTGTGTGGATTGTCCAGTGCGCTGAAGGACCGGCTGGCAGCACTGGATCTTCCAGAGGACCTTGACGCTCTCATCGCTCTGGCCATCAGAATCGACAAGCGGCTCTTCGGTCGTGACAGAGAGCGGGGTGGTGCCGAGGATTCCCCACGGAATCTTCCTAGAAGGGGTTTCTCAGGCACCAGGGATTCTCCATCTCCACATCGGCCAGCTGTTACGACACCTCAGACCGCCTCCGGGGAGGAGCCCATGCAACTGGGGAGGGCTCGACTTTCCACAGAGGAGAGACAGCGGAGAATCCGGGAGAGAGCTTGCCTCTACTGCGGGCAGCTTGGACATTTCATCGGCCGTTGTCCGGTAAAAGGACAGGCTCGACAGTGAAGGAGAGGGTACTGGTGAGCCGTGCTGTTGTGTCTAACTCTCCCTCTCGACCCATGTTCCCAGTGACAGTATCCTCAGCTGAGATGTCCAGATCCCTTGAGGTGATGATAGATTCGGGGGCTGATGCTAGCCTCATGGACAGTTCCCTGGCTAAGGAGTTGGGTCTGAGTTCTGTTCCCCTGCCTGCCACTTTAAAAGCTACGGCACTGGACGGTCGGCTGCTCTGGCAGGTAACTCACCACACCGTTCCTATCACTCTGAAGTTTCCTGACCAACATTCTGAGACTATTGTTTTCTTGTTAATAGATTCCTCCTTCCACCCGGTAATCCTCGGGTTTCCCTGGCTCCTGAAGCACAATCCTCACATTGACTGGTCGTTGGGGATTGTAATGGAGTGGGGCGAGGCATGTTCCAGTGTGTGTCTTCAGTCCTGTCCCAGGGAATTTTCTGACGGTGTTTCTCCTGTTCCTACACTGGCGAGGGTGGCGGTGGTTCCTGTTTCTTCTCCGATCGAACCAGGGCATGCTGTGGCAGGGATTCCTGCTCTCCCCTCTGTGGACCAGGAGTCTACGGTGCAGGGGGATTTTCCTGATCTGTCTTCTGTTCCCTCCTGCTATGGGGACCTTAAGGAGGTTTTTAACAAGGCCAGGGCTACTGCTCTACCTCCACACAGACAATATGACTGCCCCATCGAGTTATAGCTGGGGACTTCTCCCCCCAAGGGGAGGTTATACTCCCTTTCTGCTCCTGAGACTCGTTCCATGAGGGACTACATTGATTCTGCTTTGGCGGCTGGGATCATCCAACCCTCTTCCTCGCCCGCCGGCGCGGGATTCTTCTTCGTGGGGAAAAAAGATGGATCTTTGCGGCCCTGCATTGACTATCGTGGTCTCAATGACACTACTGTAAAGAACAGGTACCCTCTCCCATTGTTGTCCTCTGCCTTTGAACTGTTGCAAGGTGCTACTATTTTTACTAAATTGGATTTGAGAAATGCTTATCATTTGGTGAGGATAAGGGAGGGGGACGAATGGAAGACTGCTTTCAACACTCCCAGTGGACACTACGAGTATTTGGTCATGCCATTTGGTTTAACTAATGCCCCAGCTGTTTTCCAAGCATTTGTTAACGATGTTCTCAGAGATATGTTGAATGTTTTTGTGTTTGTGTACCTGGATGACATTTTGATTTTCTCCCCCGTCTCTGACTGAGCACATTCAACATGTCCGTGCTGTTCTTCTGAGACTACTTAACCATGGGCTGTTTGTCAAAGCCGAGAAATGTGAGTTTCATGTTCCCAAGGTGTCCTTTCTGGGATATGTGGTGGCGGAGGGGGAGATGAGCATGGATCCTGAGAAAGTCAAGGCAGTCATGGATTGGCCGGTCCCCACCAACCGCAAGGAGGTTCAACATTTTTTGGGGTTTGCCAATTTCTATCGTAAATTTGTCAGAAATTTCAGTTCTGTTGCTGCTCCTCTGCATGTCCTAACCTCTGCCAAGACCAGGTTCGAGTGGACTCCTCAAGCGGACTCGGCCTTTCAGTCTCTCAAGAGACGCTTTGTGACGGCTCCCATTCTGGCCATGCCGGACCTTAACCGACAGTTTGTGGTGGAAAGGCCAATGTTGGCCTGGGTGCTGTCCTCTCTCAACGCCTGCCCACAGATGGTAAGCTCCACCCATGTGCCTTTCTCTCTCGTAAGCTGTCCCCTGCAGAGAGAAACTATGATGTCGGAAACCGGGAACTGTTGGCAGTCAAAGTGGTGTTGGAGGAGTGGAGACACTGGTTGGAGGGGGCGGAGCATTCGTTCTTGGTCTGGACTGATCACAAGAACTTGGAGTATCTTCGGTCAGCGAAACGGCTGAATTCTCGGCAAGCCAGGTGGGCTCTGTTTTTTAACAGATTCAATGTCTCACTGTCTTTTCATCCAGGCTCCAAGAATGTGAAACCGGATGCCCTATCTAGACTGATTGATCCTGGTTCCCTTCCCAAGTCTGAGGAGACCATTCTACCCGCTTCCTGTGTGGTTGGAGCTGTGTCTTGGGAGATGGAGGAGAGGGTCAGACAAGCTGCTGGAGACCTACCTGTCCCGGTCGGCTGTCCTCCTAATCGACTGTTTGTTCAGGTGGGGCTTAAATCCCAGGTCATCCATTGGGCCCACTCCAGTGTCCTGTCATGTCACCCCGGGGTTAAGAGGACAATGTTCGTGGTGCAACAACAGTTCTGGTGGCCCGGCATGGGAGATTCTGTGAATTAGTACATGGCGGCGTGTCCTGTGTGTGCACAGAATAAATCTTCTCACCAACCTCCAGCCGGATTGCTGCACCCCCTACCTGTGCCTTCTCGTCCTTGGTCCGCTATTTCTCTGGACTTCGTCACAGGTTTGCCTCCTTCGGATGGGAACACAACTATCCTCACCATAGTAGATAGATTTTCAAAAATGGTTCACTTTGTGCCCCTGCTTAAGTTACCTTCCGCCAAGGAGCTGGCGGAGGTTATGCTCTCTAATGTGTTCAGGTTACATGGACTTCCCAGGGACGTGGTTTCGGACTGGGGACCCCAGTTCGTCTCTCGGTTCTGGAAGACGTTCTGCACCCTTCTCGGCACCACTGTGAGCCTATCTTCAGGTTATCATCCACAATCCAATGGCCAGACCGAACGTTTGAACCAGGAGTTGGAGGTGGGTCTTCGTTGTCTATCCTCCAGGAATCCTGCTAGTTGGAGCACCTTGAGTCTTGCCTCGTGGGTCCATTTTCTGTGTGCTTGATAGAAACAGCAAATTCTCGAAATGACGGCCTTGATCCGTGTGTAACTCGAGGGGGGTCGTTTCAGCACCTTGGTCAAGGACAGGAAACGCTTCAACCCATCTGGTGAACTGATCAATAATGACAAGAATGTACTTGTTACCAGAGCTGGACACAGGGAATGGCCCGAGGATATCAAGGTGCAAATGGTCCAGGGGTGCTCCGACTTGGTAACTTTGCAGTTTGGCTCTTTTTGTTGGTCCTGTGGTTTTACATGCACTGCAGTGTGAGCACCTCTTGACAAACAGGTGATGATCTCCACCCATGCCATACTAATGGTAGCTTTGACGCACATGCTCGAGGGTTTAAGCTTCTCCCAGGTGACCAGAGTATGGAGGGTTGTGGCATGACTGTAGGACTGCATGGATGCTGGAACTAATAGCAGCAAGGTTGGGTGCTGGTCTCCAACTCTCTCCCAGGAGTAATAGAGTACTCCTTGTCTCAGTGTGACTTGGGGCCAACAGAGCCAGAACTTCCTCACTGCAGGGCTCTCGAGCATCACTTCATCTTTGGTGGGGAGTGTCCCTTTTTCCTTCCATGTGTGAAGGGTGGCAAGGACAAGATCTGCTTTCTGGAATGTTGCCAGTTGCTCAGGGCTAAGGGATTCAAGCCAGTTGACTTCTGGGCTCTCTGGCAAGGGTGCAGATGGCTGATCTTCCACTGACTGAGTGCCATCGCCATTTGTGTCGCTTTGGGGCTCAATGCACCTTACTGCTAGTGGCACAACGTCATCAACATCATCTTCAAACCTGGCCCACTGCTGGTGAATTCATTGGCAGTACTTGCACCCTTTGCATGGCAGATCTGACAGGTTTATGCCCCCTGGTAACAGTCACATTTGTCCACATTTTCTCCTGGCAGCCTTGACATGGCATCTGCGTTAGTGTGCTGCTTACCGGCTTGATGCTCAATGTGGAAGTCATATTGGCTTAACTCTTCAAGCCAGCAAGCTAGCTGTCCTACAGGACATTTGAACCGGAAAAGCCAGGTGAGACTGCCATGGTCGGTTCGAAGTAGGAACTTCCTGCCCAGTAGATAGTGGCGGAACTGGCGTGTAAAACAAACAACAGCAAGTAACTCACGACGGGTGACGCAGTACCTTTGTTGAGCTGGTGAAAGGTGGCTGCTGGCATATGTCAGAACTCACTCTTCCCCCCCACTGGACCTGCAACAGGACAGCTCCGATACTGTTGTTTGAGGAGTCTGTATCGAGAATGAACTTGCCTTCAGCGCGAGGGTACCCCAACACAGGTGCAGTGGTCAGTTTTTCCTTGAGCTTGTTAAAGCAGCTTGGTGCTCGTAAGTCCATAGGAACACAGTCCCCTTTTTGAGAAGATTATGAAGGGGGCTTGCCAGCTCTGCAAATCTTGGGACAAACTTTCGGTAAGCCCAAGGAAGGCTTGCAGCTCTTGCAGGTTGTTGGGGGGTGTTCCACTGCTACATCTTTGACGAGAGCTGGATTTGGTCCGACTCCTTTGCCACTCACAATGTGACCCAGGAAGAGAACTTCTTCTTGAAGCAGATGACATTTTGATGGCTTTAGCTTTAGTCCAGAGCTTTGAAACCTCTGAAAGACCTGCTCAAGCCGATCCAAGCTTTGGTCCACTCCGTTGCCAATGACAATGACATCATCCAGGTAGATGAGAAGGGTTTCCCACTGAAGGCCTCTGAGGACGAGCTCCATTGCTCTCTGAAACGTACTTGGCACGTTACAGAGTCCAAATGGCATTCGGGTGTATTCATAAAAGCCCCATTTGGTGATGAATGATGTCTTCTCATGATCTTTGTTATCCACTGCAATCTGCCAGTAGCCAGACTGAAGGTCGAGGGTAGAGAACATAGTAGCTCCACCAACAACATCAAGGCATTCTTCAATCTGGGGCAGTGGATAAGCATCCTTGATAGTCAGATTGTTCAAACAATGGTAATCTACGCGCCACCTTACTCCTCCATCCTTTTTGCGCACTAGGACCACTGGAAAGGCCCACTCGGATGCTGATGGTGTGATTACACCCGCTTCCAGCATGGCTTTAAGATGTGCTTCCTCTTCACCTTGAAATCCAAGAGGAGTTCTTCTCACAGTCTGGCATACAGGCCTAGCAGACCCAGTGTCAATCTTGTGCGTAACAGCAGACATGTAACCAAGGTCAGAGTCACTTTTAGCAAAGATGGATTGGTACATGAGCAGTAACTGAATGAACCGCTGTTGTTGTTCTTCACTGAGAGCCTCACTTGTTGGAGCAACCAGGCCTTGGAGGTGTTCAGGAATGTCAGCGATTGTTGCTACTCTCCCCACCACTAGTGATGGTGCACTGTCTTCTGCATGGTTAGGTACTGCACTCTACTTTGGTTCACATTGGGGTTCAGGATAAGCTTCGATGAGGACTCCGAGGCATGCTCCTTTTGGTAGGGCTGTTCTCTTGATGGAGAAATTGCACACCCTGATTGGCACCTTTTTGTCCATAGTGACAACACTCCCAGAGGCTACATTGCCTGTAATGTTTAAAGGATCTAGCACTGCTGTAACCCCTGGCCTTGGGTCCTCCACTTCACCCCACACAACACATTCAGATGATTGTGGTTTCTCCAAGAGTCACTCTAGCCACACAGTAGTCTGATCCATTATCTCCGACAATTTTTGACGGCACAAGTTCACCTCCAATGAAAACCTTGCCACGGGTATAGATGACAACGTCATGGGCTTTCATCAAATCCAATCCGAGGAGGACAGAGTCTCTTATTGGGGCTACATGCATTTCCCAGTTAATAGACTTGGATCCAATTTGTGAAAGGTCACTGTGAGTCCATGTTTAGCTTTCATGCCGTCTCCAACTCCTGCATTCAGTAGGTAGGTCTGGTGTAGGTCTGCAGGTACAGCTCCTCTGATATCACAGTGTCTGCCACCGCTTGTGTTGGAATGCCATTTATGGTTAGGGGAATTTGTAAACTCACACCTCTCTTCTTGGTGCAGCCAATCTGCCAACCTTGTAGTTGGGGATCTGAGTTAGGGGCTCCATCTGACTGCAGCAGGTAGTCTGTATGCCTGTCACTATGGTTACGTGCAGCCAATGGGCCGGCTGCTCCACGATTTGGGCTTGGTGTTTGAGAGCGCCCTCTGTTGGTTTGCACCTGCTGATAATTTTTTTTTCTTTTGGTACAAAGCTTTGGGCTGCTTTGGGTTGTTGGGGTCCTGTGTTTGTAGACTGGAGATTTCCAACCTGCAGCTGTAGGTTTCCCACTGTGTTAACAAGGGTCTTCACTTGATTCATTAGTGCAGCAAACTGGTCAGACGTAACATACTGGGGGGTCTGGACCTTCCGCGACATGGTAGCAGTATCTTCACACGTCTCCTTCATCAACCCATGAGATGCGTCTTGCTCTGTTCTTTATTTCATTGTCACAGCCCACAGTAGCTTTGAAGTTATGCTCATGGGCCTCCACAAACTTTTGGGCCTCAACCAGGGAGCCTGGGTCACGATTCATGACTTCATAAGCCACCTTTTGGTTTCGTAGGCCTTTGAGGAAAGCATCAGTTGCTAGTTGGTCCTGCAGCTGGAGATCTACTCCTGGATATGCAAGTGTGATAAGGCATCTCACTTCCTCTGTAAACTCAGCTGATGTCTCTTACCCTTTTAAGAGTTCGCCAAGCTTCCTCCTTATTGTGGTTGGGGGGGTCTTTCTTCCCAAAGCGTTGATTGAGTTGCTCTACCAGGAGACATAATCTTCCCTTGTGCGCTCTGGTAGCGAGCAGACGTACCGCACTGCAGCTCCTCTTAACCCTTTAGGTGCCGGGTTTTATTTTTAAAAATACTAGGTTTTGACACCTAAATTTCAAAAGGCTCTGGCGTGAAAATCGTTTGAGATAGAGACAAAGTGTAAATGAAACAAATATTGAGAATGACCTAACGTTTATCTAGGGAGTAGATATTTCCATCTAATTTGCATATTATGACATCATATGGCAGCGGCCGTATTGGATTATGTAATTTCCATGAAATATATATTTTGAAAGAGAGTTGAATTTATTTAATCAGATTTACCCCCTTCCATCCATTTGTTATGTTGTCCACATATCACATGAACAGGGAAAAAGTAGATTGTAAGCCAACAGTTGTAAACTAGAACAATTACTACACCACAAAACACTGTAAGTACTCTTTTTTTCTTTTTTTTTGGACGGGGGAGGGGCTCACGGCAGCACCTGCTGCTCGTAGAGCACAGTAATTGTAGAGTGATGCGTGCTTTCACGAGTCTCCAAACACCACAAAAGTTTCCAATAACACCAGAAAAAGTCGCTAGTCGCTTTTGACAAAAAAAAGTCAAGTTTGGATGGGATTTCGTTGAAAATTTTGCATTGAAGCAGGACGTATTTCTGAGCTAAGGTCTAAGTAGTGGAGTGGTGTGTGTCTACTCTCTGCTCTGACTGCAGGCTGGGACTGCTGCGTGAGGCTACTGAGAGACTGACCGCCTGTGAGGGCTTTTGGATGGGGAAAGGGCTCACGGCAGCACTCACTGCTTGTTGGGCACAGTAATTGCAGAGTGATAACACTCTATTCGGAGAAAACAGCTGTTTGATTCAGTACCGCGTCATATCCCTAATTTACATTTACACCCGCTCTGTAAGCCAGGGCAAGAACGGCGGCGCATACGAGATTCAATGCAGCCTGGACGCGGAGTGCTGCGTGTCTCATCTCTGCTCTGATGGCAGGCTGGGGTGCTGCGCGAGGCTACTGAGAGACTGACCGCCTACGGGCTTTGGACGGGGGACGGCAGCACCCGCTGCTCATTGAGCACGGTAATTGTAGAGTGATACGTGCTTTCACGAGTCTCCAAACACCTCAAAAGTCCCCAATAACACCAGAAAAAGTCGCTTGTTGCTTTTGACAAAAAAAGTCAAGTTTGGATGGGATTTCCTCGAACATTTTGCATTGAAGCATAATGTATTTATGAGTTAAAGTCTAAGTACAGGATGTCTGTATGAATGACCTATAACACTCTATTCAGAGAAAACAGCTGTTTGATTCAGTACCGTGATTCAGTAAAGTCGCAATTTTGCGACTTTGGCACTTAAAGGGTTAAACACTCATGCAGCCTGTCCACACGTTCTGTGGCACTCCACCCATATTTCCTGGCTTGACGTTCAAACGGCATCAGAAAGGAGTCCCAATGCTCATTTCCATCAAATGTGGCTAATTTAGGCCTCTGGAGTTCTGGCAATGTGTTGTAATAGGCTCCAGAATAATTTTTCCTCCTTTCATCATAGTAGGCAAGCGTGTGTTGGATTTCACACTCAGAGTCTCTAATCTCTCTGCGTCTGCTGTCAGGTTCAGGAGTTGTAGTGCGCCTTGATGGGCCTGAGCTTCGAGATCTTTGATGTATGACCTCCAGTTCGACTGCAAAGGGAGCACAATCTCATATCAAAATGGGCACTTGGGTCAGGAGCATGCCTTTCTCTTGTAGAATGCATTGAGATTAGGTCCTCTTCCCCCTTGGCAGTAGAGAGTGATGGTGGGGTTTGTTGTGCAGCTGATTGTCCTGTTATGTGCGAAAGGACAGGGGCCAACATCAACTGAAGGTGTCTTGTTTGTTGATTTTGATTTTCCAACACAGCTAAGTTGTTAGTTAGCTCAGGATACATCTGGATATAGTCTTTTTGATTGGATTCACTCACAGAAGTTTTGCAGAAGATCCCACTTCTGACACCAGTTTACCTTCCGGCGGGATGGAGGTGCGTGGGTATATTGAGACACACGGCAAAGGATCTTCTTTTACGAACTTTACTTGGCTCCGCTAACAGGTTAGTTTACAATCACAGCTGATGTTGTTCTGGATGATACACTGCATTGTTTTGTCCTCTAGCTCTGGCACAGACAGCGTTTTAGCAGTGTCCATGCAAGGAGCCATGAGTGCCGTACAACTAGTAGAACTGAAAGACAAGTCTTGCTATGGTAAAACGTTATCTAGATAGCTGAGTTGCATTCACTGACTTAACACTTGGCTCGGAAAATTTAAAACAAAATACAAGACTATGTTTATAGGCTTATGAACAGCTTAAACCGCCTTACAATATGTAGAGAAACTTGATTCCCTTCAGTTTGCCTATCAGGCAGGAAGAGGAGTCATGGATGCAAAGCTTTTCCTCTGTGTTTAATAAAATGCAACCACATCTTTTAATACAGAAGCTACAATGTGATTTCAATTTGCCTCACCAGCTTGTTTTGGGGATTCAACATTTTTTGATTGGTCGAGAGCATACAGTCTTTGTGAACCATAATTTCTCAGACCCTCTAACTATGTCCACAGGCTCACCACAGGGCTGTGTTCTCTCTCCCCTCCTGCAATTCGACTTTCAAATGAATAACCGCTCTCTAGCGTGTAGGCCTATACGTAGGCCTGTGTGCTGTGTGTTGTCTGTAGTTACTCTTAACAAATTGCCCCTTGTGAGATTAATAAAGTTGTGGAATTGAACTGAATTGAGTACCAGCTCAGAACATAGTAGTCAATGGATTTAAATCCCAAAACATGATTTTAAACACTGGACTCCCCCAACACAGCATTTTTTTAATCTCCCATTTATTTTACCATTTACACAAACAATATAACCTGCAATAGCAATAACAAGTCACTTTTTAAATATGCAGACAGCATGGCCACATCAAGAATAAGGAATCCCTTGCTGCATACCACCAAGAGATAAACAACCTAATGTCCTGGATAAAAGAGAGCTCCTTGGAGCTCAATATCTTCCAAGACAAAAGAGCTGTGCTATGGGGATGACAAATGTTTGACCCCTATCACACTCTCTTTGAAACCCTGAGGGGGAATGGGCAGGCAGTGGAGCAGGTGGAAGCCTTTAAGTATCTGGGCATGGAGATTGACAGCCTTTTGTCTTTCTCCCAACTCACTGACTCAGTTTACCAAAAGGTACAAGAACGCCTGGTTCTGTTGACTAAACTCAGAGGATTTGATGTGAGAAATGTGTAGCGGGGCACAGCAAGGCGTCGAGCAAGACCACGGCAGCTGCAATTATGATTTAGGTGCCACCCCTATCCAAGGAAAACTGCGAGGCGAGAAAACATAAGGACTACGGGGAATAAGCTCCCCGGAGATAAGTTAGGATCAAGCATTTCTGGAACATGAAGGCACCCAGATGAAAACAGAGATTAGATCAGTGTGTCAAAGAAAGTCCCCTGGCAGTCTAAAACTACAGCAGCAAAACTATGAGCTGGTCCTAGGCAAACCTGAGTCAGCCCTTCAAGGGTTGGCAGATTAATCGGACCACAATGAAGAGAGCCATAGAAGAGGAGGGGTGCCATGTCTATAGATACACACCCTCCCCTGCCGTTTCATCTGGCTTGATTGATAGGTATAATTGGGTGTTAACAGTGTAAATTAATTTTTACACATTGGAGTGTTTCCTAATAATATTGCCTAGAGGAAGCATATATAAGGTGAATAGAATTGGTCCAAGCACCGAGCCTTAAGGAACACCATAGATAACTTTAGAGTTATCTATCTACTGCTAACTACTAGTAGCTGCATGCTAACGCCAGTCATCCCCCCCCCCTCCCAATTTCGGGACACATTACTGCTAAAACATGTCCGGTTGTATAGTATTTGGTTTACAAGCCTTTTTCACAGTACAAAGTCATGCTATATACTTTGTTGCAGTCAGTCTCCACCTGCAACAGAGGGCAACAACAGCGGAGATTGCAGGAGACTCAGAGATGCAGAAAACAGCTGACCAATAAGTGCAGACTGGGCTTTTTCAAGAGGGGGGCTTAAAGAGAAAGGCACTCCAACAGAACGTCTCTTACAGAGGGTGAATACAGGTGCAGCAGCCATGGGCAGTATGAGAAAAATAAAGTGTTTTTGTGAATAGTAGTAAAGTGCTGTCCCCCCACTAGAATAATGGACAGCTATTATCCCACAGCACAGAGCCATTTTGTGAACAAAAGGTGGAACACACTTTGCTGTCCTTGGATGAGAGTTACTCACCTGCAGTCATGTCAATGTGTCAATGTTGGCCATTTCTCTGTCAATGTTTCTTTTTTCTCCCTTTATAGTCATCCATTTGGTGACAAATTGCTTCATGTATCTACCTTTTTCTCTGTCTCTCTTTCTCTTCACAGGGAGATGAAGTACTGACTGTTATTAAAACTAAGGCTCAGTGGCCGGCATGGCAGCCGCTCAACCTGTAAGTATCGCTTAATGTCAGTTTCACAAAAGGGAAAAGGAACTTCTGTTAGTTAAAATAAAGAATTCAGAAATTGTGAAACAGCAACATCAACCTTGAATAGAAACATTATTTTTTTCTTCAGAAATTAGTATATACTATATATCCTTTGTGTTCAACTTGTGTACTGAATTACACTTGTGATTACCAAAAATAAGTTGTTTTTTATTAGTTTTTTGTAACCAAAAGATCCTCTAGATCTGCTCCCTAGAATGGCAAAAGCCATGACCCACCCTAGCTTGACAAGCTCACCAGTGGCAGGGCTGAATCCGAAGGGCAGGATAAATGGTTGTCTTTCAAATTCCCTCTGCACTCATAGCCAACCAGAGCAACGCTAGTTGATAGATTAAACTTTTGCTGTATCTGGTCGCCAAAACACCAAACACATCTTCCTTTTTTAAGAATGACTTCAGTGCTTAACTCCAAGTCTTCCAGAGTTGTGGCCAAAGCCGATTTGAAAGACCGCTGTTCGCCAGCAGCAGCAGTCATCTTCTTTGTTTTCAAGTAGCAGGGAATTCACGCGGAACCATCGCAACACTGCCGTCCTTATGTTAAGCCCGCCCACCGACTCTATACACAATGTGATTGGCCTGACTAGAGTTTGGTTTTTCCAACTCGCAAGCCAACGGAGAGTTGCTAGACTGACCCTGGCTGCAAATTACATTTGCTGCCGCTAGGGTGAGTCTAGATTTCTAGGCTAGACCCCTACTCTGCCTCCTATTGCCTTGGTTGTTTGGGTTGGTAGGTTGCATGAGGACCTAGATTGGTTAGGGTAATAATATCAGGGTAAACCAATCAGAGGCAGTGTAGGGCAGGCAAAGCCTTTGCCAGCCTAGTAAATAAATAAAATAATAAATAAATCACCACCGGCTCTGTTTCAAGCTCAAGGATTACTGAAAAACTACTTTTCAAGTTTCATGAAAATTGGTGGAAGAAAGTAGCATGGGCAGAGGAAGAAAGCCATTAAATTTGTTTCTGAATCATGGGGCGGTAACACAGATTATTTTTCACTTACGTTTACCTTGTGAGATTGGGGGGTTGGGGTCCATTCATGTGTTGTCGGAATAATCCAAAAAATGTGTTCCCCTCTCAGAAGATTCACATTCCATTAATATTGCAAGATAGGGCATAACTTAGCTCTAGTTCATCCTGTTTTCAGTAGAATTGTGCTTTACAAAGTCCATTACTTTCTATGGAGAAGCTGCCCAAGCTTTCCTTCATGTCAATATTATTTGATTTTTTAAGTAAACAAAGATATACAGATTTATTGCTTAGTGATCTGTTAATCAATGAACTACATGATTTAGGACACACTGCGTGATGCACACATCCATGATTCTCTTACTCATCAAATTCTTACCCAGATATCTCCCCTATGCCCCTTTCTCCTCTTGCACTTCAATGATTCTCTGCCATGTTTTTACAATGCCTAATTTCCATTTGCTATGCCATTTGCACAAGTAGATTTACAACATTTGCACGTTTATAATATAATTTCATTTGCAATAATTCTGAGTCTGTAAGTAATGTTGATAATGTTAATAATATTGTGTTTTTTTTAATCTATTGTGTATGTGCACTGTTTATTGGAAAGCAATGACCTACATTTCATTACATTATGTGCCTGCACATTGTGTCACCGGAAACAGAATGAGACATATTTTATTTATTTTTTACCCCCCCCACACACACACACACATACACACACACACACACACACACACACACACACACACACACACAAGTGTACTATATCTTTCACCAAACAACGGTTTAATTACCCCTCCTAGCATTGTCTGTCATTTGCGATATATTGTACTATTATTTTTACCAATGAGAACATTCTCATACATGCACACACACACAATTTGCAATGTTGTCAAGTTGTTCTAAAATATTTTATTTTCAGTAGGTTTTAGACATTCAGAGATGATGTCATTATGACCTATTTTCTGCAACTAATTGGATACTTTGGAGCTTCAATTATCTAGCAATTAGTAGAAGTTGACTCAGGTCAGATGTCTTGACATCAGAGCTGGCCATTTTGCAAGTAATTAACTAAAAATTGCAATAGCAGAGTGTTGAGATATAGGAAAATGTTTCAAAACATACACTGCATGTAAAGTGGGATTTTCGTCAGTAAGCGGCACTGTAGATTGTCGTGGAACTTCAGGTTTACGACTGTACACGGCAATTTACAAGCAACATGAACACTGCCGTGAATTGTCGGAAATTGACGTGGGCCTTGCTTGGCAGTTGGCTTTAACATGTAAATGAAAATGCTGTGAGCTATACAAATGCAAATCTGGGTAGCAGCAGGGGGAGTTTTACCCCAGGTGACATTTTTCTAAAAAGGTATTAACTTCATTTTAAGAAAATCTCTTAAAATAGATCAGGCTCAGTATAGCCTAATTGTAGCTTGAATTGATTTATTTAATGAAAGTATGCTAGATTAATTACCGTGTATGTCATTAGCAATGACCAATGTTATGTAAAAAAGATACACAAAACAATTTATTTTAACAATTACCGTATTTTCCGCACTATAAGGCGCACCGGATTATAAGGCGCACCTTCAATGAACGGCCTATTTTAGAACTTTTTTCATATATAGGGCGCACCGGATTATAAGGCGCATAGAATACTGGTAGAAGATACTGTAGTCTAACGTTTGACTGGGGTTGCGTTATGCATCCACTAGATGGAGCTGTGCTAAAGGGAATGTCAACAAAACAGTCCGATAAAGTCAAACTTTATTAACTGTTCTTACAACTCCGTTCACTCCCATGGTAATGTAGAATTCTCTCGCTGCTGCTCTATTCCCATATTCTACTACGTGACCGACAGCCTTCAGCTTGAACTCTGCGTCGTAAGCGTGTCTCTTGAAAGGTGCCATTTTGTGGTCTTTAATATAAAAAGATAGACGGGTCTTATAGCATTTAAATGTAAGTGGTCGATCGTCTCAACGTGGTCCCTGACATGTTGTCATCGGCTTGTCCGCTTCCATTGGCCATATCAGAGGCAAACCTGAACGGATTGGCTAATATGAGCTACCAATGGAAAGCTTAGAAGCTAGGGAATACGACGACGCCCACATCGATCATGTAGCAAGCTTTCCGTTGTGATTCGGCCAGAAACGTCAACATTGTGAGGTGAACAGATCGTTTTGGAATATAAAGCTTGGATATTACATTTCCTTGGACTCTTGGACTCGCAAGATACAACTTTGTTGCTGAAAGGACAACGAAAACGGGTATGGATGCACTCTCGACACTGTTGTGTAACTGATATAAATCATCTTATGCTTTGTATGTGGGCTTCAATTAATCATTAGAGGCTAAGCTTTCAATTGGTGTGTCGCATAGCTGTATATTTTCAATATTTAATGCTTTAAAGTTATAAAAACGCGAATGAGTGGAAGTTTTATCGAGGTTACAGCGACGCAGTGTCCCGTCAATGGGGCAGTGATCCTTGAGAGGTTGATCCATATATAAGGCACTCCGGATTATAAGGCGCACTGTCGTTTTTTGAGAAAATTAAAGGCTTTTAAGTGCGCCTTATAGTGCGGAAAATACGGTAGTTTTAATCGGGGCTAATTGAGGCTTTGCCACAAAGTTAAAATGTGCATTCCATGATTCATTCAGTCTCCTAGAGCTCAACCACTGTGCATAGTGGCATGACTACAGTGACCTTTTTTTGGTCTTGCTCATCTAAGATTGTCTGGTGTAACGGAGAAAGAGGCACCACTGTACAGTTTTCTAAGAGAAGTCTTTCTGCTGACACCAAAACACTGTGGACACACAGGAGTTGTTCAAGACGTACGGAGCGTTTTTTTTTTCTCCTCCATGTCACCTCCGGGGCTCCGTAAAGATGCGCCCGCAGAAAAGGAAAAGACAATGTAAGTATATGATTATTAATGAAACGGCGAGCTGGTCTGTACTGTTTATTAACTCTTGAGAAGTACAATGACTGTCTTTGGATGTTAAACAGGCTACATAGACTTGGCAGTAATGTTTTAAACCCCACAGTGCACGCAATTTGTGTGACTGCCTGCTTTCAGCGTGATTCAGTTGCAGAGCTAAGGGGGTGAGTTGCTTTATAAAAGTGTATTTTTTTGGTCTTGTAATTTACAGGAAGCAGTACGCCGTCTTCACAACTCGGACACAAATTGTAGCAGGCGCTATGAACCGGAGCAAGGGTAAGATTTAAAAAATATGCTTTCATTGAATGAATTTCATTCATTCTGCTGTATAAGGACATGGCTACGTTAATAGATACTGATCTTAACCGTACATTTTCTTTACAGACTAACCTCTAAACTAGGCCGTGACCTATATTTGCTCGGAGCTTTGTCTGCAAGTCCAGATTTACATGACGCTGATAATGACGCCTTTGTGTGTAAGTCAATTCAATTTTATTTATAGTATCAATTCATAACAAGAGTTATCTCAAGACACTTTACAGATAGAGTAGGTCTAGAACACACTATAATTTACAAAGACCCACCAATTCCAGTAATTCCCCCAAGAGCAAGCATTCAGTGCGACAGTGGCGAGGAAAAACTCCCTCTCAGGAAGAAACCTCAGACAGACCCAGGCTCTTTATAGGCGGTGTCTGACCAGTGCCGGTTGGGGGTGTTGATGAATATTGGCAATAATAGTCACAATAATAATGGATCAGTGACTAGAAATAGTAGTTGTAGTAGTTCATGGCATAGCAGGGCACTGCAGGGTGTCACAGGATGTAGCAGGGTATAGCAGGGCGTGACAGGACGTAGCAGAGCACTGCAGGGCGTACCAGGGTGTAGTAAGACGCAGCAGGACGTAGCAGAGCACTGCAGAGCGTAGCAGGTGTAACAGGGCACAGCTGCCTGTAAGACATATTACGAGACAGTACGCAGGAGCTTCAGGTAGAAACAACCAGATCTGGCATCACGGGCAGAAGCTGTGAAGAGTTCAGCTCGGAGTTGGTCGAGAAGAAAAGAGGGTAAGGTTAGATCAGTTTTTGGTTAATGTGAATGTTTTTCAGGAGCATTCATAGATGTGTTGTGTCCATAAGCAGTGCATTGTGCAGTACTGATTTTCTTTATTGATTGATTTTACAGCTGCTGGAAGCGAGACAGAGTGTGCTGGTTGCAGGTGAGGTGGACATTTGGAAGTGCACCACCATAGACCTGATGATCCGAAATATAGGACAACGCACCACAGACGTCTGCAAATTGGACAAAATAAAAGACAGAATGATGCCAGTTACCAACAGCTCCGAGGCGGCTGCGGCAGGCAGACAGTTGACAGTGCTGTAGGATTTGGCTTCTCGTGAGCGTGGGATATTTGTTGTGTGTGCTGTATGTCTCCTATGCTTTGTACATAGTTTTTTTCTGATTGTGATTGTGTTTTGTGTTAATAAAGCTCTATCTTTGAATGAACAGCACGTTCCTGGCAAATAATTTTCCTTAGGATAACAATGACATGAATATACAACAAAGCATATGAAAAAAAAATGAATAAAAAAAAATATAGGTCTAAATATATATTGATTATTATTATTATTATTATTATTATTATTATTATTATTATTATTATAATGACCCACGGTGACCAATAGCCTAACCCATGACAGACCTGCCAACCAATCAGGAGTGACTTTTCTTGTTTAAAAGTAGTGGTTTCATCCAATACTGAGTGAGGAAATTCCAGCCAGGCCAGACACTCTGTGGCCAGCACGGTGTCGCTGCTATTCATATGCTAATTGGAGCCATTCACATCTCCGCTCTCCACAAACATCATGGTTCGCTTCCAACAATATGTGGCACAGACGAAGGCGACGTTCACAGGCTGTAAATTGTCGTTAACTGCCGAAAATTAGGGGGATTTACGGGTGTTTATGGGGACGAAAATCCCACTTTTCATGCAGTGATACTTAAGGCTGTCTCATTAAAAAAATATTAATTAAATTATCTGGCTATGCCCTTTGTTTTTTCAGTTTTTATTATTATTTTTTACCTACCTTTGTCACCAGGCGAGCAGCTCCATCAGCAGAGTTTTCTGTGGATCGGACCCGTCACCTGATGTCCTTTCTCACCATGCTTGGGCCCAGCCCAGACTGGAATGTGGGGCTGTCAGGAGAGGACCTTTGCACCAAGGAGTGTGGCTGGATCCAGAGGCTGGAGACAGACCTCATTCCCTGGGATGCAGGCACTGACAATGGTGTCACATATGAGGTAATCTAACAATTTTACTGGTTAATTCAAAGGTATGTTGGCAGTGGTAGACACCTGAGAGGTATAACATTCAGTAGAGACTTGTAGATGTGTCACGAAAGCTGTTGCCATTATGCAGGACCACTGGATAATTGGCTGTAATAAAATAATAATGAAAGAGGGGTGTCCTGGTCATCCAAAAGAAGAAGAAATGATAGCAAAATAATCTGATTATAATGTTAACCAAAAAGGTATTACTGGCAGTAGGTTAGTAATGTTACATTTTTTACTGTCTTTACTGTCTTGTCAACTGTAACACTCTAAACTGTAATGTTAGCTTGACAAATATCAGCCTACTTAACTTCCATCTTTGTAAGCTAGCTAACTACTGACCATTTTTACATTAGATGTAGCAAGTTTTTCCGCATATTTGATACTCAGTATACCAGAGCAGATGTTTTTCTCTAGTACACCAACCATTCCAACACCAAGTGATTTGCACAATTTGGGAGGGTTGGAATGGCTCCAGAGGGGCTCAAATCTCAGATGGGCTTCAAATCACGACCTGATCTTGGCACCTGTAGCATCTTATTTTCACACGTCCATATTTCCCTGATAACAATAAGGTTTTTTACTTACCATGCCACTTACCCTTTTATTTTGCCTTCTTTCAGTCACCGAACAAGCCCACCTTTCCTCAAGAGAAGATCCAACCCTTGACCAGTTTGGACCACCCCCAGAGCCCATTCTATGACCCAGAGGGAGGGGCAATTACCCCTGTAGCCAAGCTGGTGGTGGAACGCATCGCTAGAAAGGTACATTATATCAGGACATTTTACAGATAGAGTAGGTCTAGACCACACTCTATAATTTACAGAGATTCAACAATTTCCCAAGAGCAATTGCACACAGGGGTGGGGGGGGGCACAGAGAGAGAGAGAGAGAGAGAGAGAGAGGAAGAGAGAGTGACTGCCATCTTGTGCATTGAGCCAATTTAATTATAACTTACATGATAACTGTCACCAGCAAATTTACTCCGCTGTAGCTAATAGCTATTTATAATAATAATAATGCATTTTATTTATATTGTGTTTTTTTTAACACTTTACAAAGATTTTTAAAAGGAAATACACATACTAAGGAAATGTACACACTAAAATACACACATTATTAAACATTAAAAGCAGCTCTAAAAAGCTGAATTTTGACATGTGATTTGAACATGGACAGATTGTTGCATGTTGGATGTGTTTGGGGAGAGAGGGGGCAGCTATAGAGTCGCCTGATGTAGATGCCAACACCTAACTAAATGAAACGTATTAGGTCAGGTCATGATTATATTATTATTATTATTATTATTATTATTATTATTATTATTATTATTATTATTATTATTGAGTAATTTTCACGTATTCTACTGATAATAATAAACTTCCTGAAATGTAAACTATATTTACTTTTTCATGAAAAATTTGTAATGTACTTAAAATGCGTTTTTCAATTAAATAACCCTTGCAGGACTGATTGTTTTCATGTTGAAACAAGTGAACTTTGTGATGATGCTGTTGAACTACAGTATCTACACATACCACAAACACAAGCCTGGAAGTTGTTGAACTTGTTGAAAACAATCACAAATTTAAATTAAATTCGTAATATTGGCCAGAAAAACTGCATTTACAGTAGATATTTACCTTGATTGTTCAGTAACCATGATGACACAACACACACAACTCATGAAATGCCATTGTCACATAGAATGGTGATCTATATAAGACAACATTGTTTTCCTTGTGTCTGTAGGGAGAGCAGTGTAATATGGTCCCAGACACCATAGATGACATTGTAGCTGATATTGGACAGGAGGAAAAGGAAGAAGGTAAAGACACACACACGCATGCATGCACACACGCACGCACACCAGAGGTGGGTCATCAGGGCCAGCAAGGCCTTCTCTGCTGGCCAAGAGATTGTCAGAATCAGAAAATTATATTTATATATATATATATATATATATAGACAGTATATATTAATTTAATTTGTATTTTACGAAGTCCATTCCCACAAGTCTATTACCGTAATTTCATTGCTACTCTCTCCCTCGGTTGTGCAGCTTCCAGTGCATTTCATAAATTAGAGCTTTTATCCAATCAGATTTCCCTCTGTGCTGTCTCCGGGTGAAAAATCTTCTCGGAGGCCTGTAGTTGATTGTAATATTCTTTAGCCAATCAAATTTTGAGTTTGCCCTGTTGGGCGTATTCTTTGACATGCCAGAGCCTTCTAGCTTATTTTTATTGTCACTAAGCTGGCCCAGCCACCAATGTCATCATTTTTTGGACCAGTTAGTATATGGTGGCCGAGAAGCAAAACTAGTTAGCATCACATAACCGTAGCAGTAACGTAAGTTCAAGTTTGTTTCAAGTTTTAGATGTAAAGTTAATGACTAAAAGGTGGATGTACTTTTTCTTCAAATGAGCAGCTTTTGGTAAGTTTAATGGATTTTTCTGCATTTTAGGAAAACAATTAGTGTTGAAGGTTTGAGCAGTGTGAGTGGCCGCTGTGCCTTTGTATGTGCGTGGTGGCATGTAAGGGCCGAGTCTGTTCGCACGGACTAGGACACATTTCCTCAGTTGAACGAAGGTAGTGACGGAGTCTTTCGATGTTAGCCGCCATCCGTGTAGCCGTGATGGTAAAGGGTTCTGAACTGGAGGACATTTCATGTCCCACCTATGAAATTTCAAATAATCTATATACAATATACAAAAAATGCAGTCATTGTGTAAAAAACACATATATAAATAGACTTTTCTTTTTCAAAAATATTATTGAAAATAAAAAAATGTCTCTAGCACCCACTTAAGTGCCATTTTTCTCTTGTCCCACCTTCTAGATGACCAAATTGAATGTTAAATTCAACCGTTAAAATACAATTTAAATATCCTTTTTTGGTATGATTTTCTTTATCTATGCTTCTTTTAATTAAAGATGGATGTCAAAAGACCATACCACTCTGGTTTAGATCAGGGAGGCCGTTCCTCCCAATCACGCTTCTCCATGTGTCTCCATCATCGCCCATATGCGCGTTGAAGTCCCCCAGCAGAACAATGGAGTCCCCCACTGGAGCCCCATGCAGGACTCCAGTCAAGGTCTCCAAGAAGGCAGAATACTCCGAACTCTTGTTTGGTGCATATGCACAAACAACAGTCAGAGTTTTCTCCCCCACAACCCACAGGCGTAGGGAGGTGACCCTCTCGTCCACCGGGGTAAACTCCAACGTAGCGGCACTCAGCCGGGGGCTTGTGAGTATCCCCACACCCGCCCGGCGCCTCACACCCTGGGCAACTCCGGAGAAGAAAAGAGTCCAACCCCTATCCAGGAGTATGGTTCCAGAACCAAGACTGTGCGTGGTGGTAAGCCCCACCAGATCTAACCGGTAGCGCTCCACCTCCACCTCCCGCACCAGTTCCGGCTCCTTCCCCCACAGAGAGGTGATGTTCCACGTCCCCAGAGCCAGCGTCTGCTGCCCGGGTCTGGTCTGTCGAGGCCCCTGACCTTCACTGCCACCCATGTGGCAGCGCGCCCGACTCCAGTGGTTCCTCCCACAGGTGGTGGGCTCCAGACGGGTTCCCCGGGTTTCCTCCGGGCAGGGTCACTCCATCTCTACCTCGGTCACTCATAGGGTTTTTGAACCATTCTTTGTCTGGCCCCTCACCTGAGACCACTTTGCCTTGGGAGACCCTACCAGGAGCACAAAGCTCCAGCCAACACAGCCCTCAGGTTCATAGAGACACACAAACCTCTCCACCACGATAAGGTGATGGTTCCTGGAGAGGTTTACGGAGACAACCAAAATAAAATATTGACTTCATTTGAAATAAGATTTTCCAGTTTTGTAAGTTTTGATTTGTGTTTGCACTCCATGCGCCCATGTATTTGAGCGACCGTCGGACATCGTAAACCGTCACCAATGAAAAATGAACTCTTCTGAGTTCAATGATAACTCACACAATAGTCTACGTCAGACGGGTCATAAGTTATGCAAGGGGGCGTGGCTTAAGCATAGGGGGCGGGCAAAACCATAACCAATGACAGAGGAACTCTTCTGAGTTCAATGATACCTCACACAAGAGGCAAAAAGCATAGCGGGCCTCACACAAGACTGTACCTTAAACGGTTCAAAAGTCATAAAGGGGGCGTTGCTTGAGTACATTGGTGTGGTTAAATTATAGGGGGCGGCTCAGTGGTTAAATTATAGCGGGCGGCTCAGTATCACATGTAGACCACACATCATAAGTTTCATGTAAGTCGGATGATGTTTGTCATATAAGGCTGATATCATGTTGCCAGCAGGGGGCGCTTTGACCATTTTTCAAGTAAATTTTGGCCTAAAGTTGTCCTCAGGCCTGGACCCTTTCAGTTCAAATTTCGGGCAGATATGACAATGTACACTCAAGTTACAACAACTTCTTCGTTCATCGCTAAATGCTCAAAATGGCTGCCACACCACGGCCACATCGTTCGACAAACAGTCTTGATTTTAATAACTTTTCATCGTTGAGGTCTTGAGATAGAAAACACCAAATTTGAAGTCGATCCCATGAAATCTCTAGGAGGAGTTCGTTAAAGTATGGCATCTTGACTTTTAGGTCTACTTCCTGTTGCCACTAGGGGGCGCTATGACTTTGAGTGTCTATAGATGTCCTCAGGGTTGGACTCTTATGAATCCTGAAAATGTTTTAGCTGATTGGGCAATGTACACTTGAGTTACACCCACTTCCTGTTTCATTTGACGCCCCGTCACGGCCATGCCCTATGGCCAAAAGTTTTTCTTTTAATAACTTTTAATCTTTCACATCTTAAGATGGCACAGACCAAATGTGAAGTCGATTGGATGAAATCTCAATGAGGAGTTTGTTAAAGTACGACATGTGGAAATGACCAAAAACACCAGCTGTGTCTCAAACCGCCTACTTGCACACTTGTATATAGTGTAGATAATGCAAAAAGTCAGTGCGCTGAAAGTACCTGGATGACCCCCTAAAAACGGTCAAAACGTTCAGTGTGGAACGATGGACCCTACTCACACTAAATGGGTGCCATCCTGACTATAAAGCGGAAGGGGAGGGACCACGGCTGCAGATCCGCTCTGGAATGGCGGCAGAGTCAATAGGTTTCCATAAAAGTCAATGTGTGTATTTTCACTGACTGCGGAATGGCTGCGTTCCGGCTCCGTCCCAGCTCCGCCGATCCTCAGCTCCCCAGAGTAGATACGCAAAGCTCCTATTTTTGCCAGACGCAATTCAGCACAGGGCAGATAGTGCGGGACAGGAAGTCAAAAACAGAAGCAAAATAAAACATACACCGTGCTCGCGGCAGATCATATTTCCTTGAAAACGTCATAATGGGCTGAGACAGGCCTGAAGTCGGAATGGAAACAAACTGTAGTTGGTTTTGTGGTTCTGTTTCTAGAAACTACATCCTGTTATATCACGTGATCATACGTGAATTTGCGAGATCTCGTGGGTCCTACCCAGCCAGCAATGACATGTGGGGCCCAGATGGGTTAAGTAGGGGTTCCATGGTATCTGTGTGGGCATGGGCTTTGGCTGAGTGAAATCAGCGGGTCCCATGTAGGTTTTGTAGTATGAGTCCCACATAGGAAGCCCATATGAGCTGATTACATGGGCCCCATGAGGGACAGGCATGGGCCAATTTGGCATGGGTTTGAACTGAGAACATATATATGGGTCCTGCATAGCATATTTATGGGCCAAGTGGGCATGGGTTTGATCTGGGAACACATGGGTCTTGAATGGCATATTTATGGGCCGAGTGGGGATGGGTTTGAACTGGGAACACATATATGGGTCCTGCATAGAATTTTTATGGGCCAAGTGGCCATGGGTTTGAACTGGGAACACATATATGGGTCCTGCATGGCACATTTATGGGCCGAGTGGGCATGGGTTTGAACTGGGAATGCATATATGGATCCTGCATAGACGTTTTATTGTCCAAGTGGGCATGGGTTTGAACTGGGAACTCATATATGGGTCCTGCATGGCATTTTTATGGGCCAAGTGGCCATGAGTTTGAACTGGGAATGCATATATGGGTCCTGCATAGAAGTTTTATGGTCCAAGTGGGCATGGGTTTGAACTGGGAACACATATATGGGTCCTGCATGGCACATTTATGGGCAGAGTGGGCATGGGTTTGAACTGGGAATGCATATGTGGATCCTGCATAGAAGTTTTATGGGCCGAGTGGGCATGGGTTTGATCAGTGAACACATACGTCTTGAATGGCATATTTATGGGCCGAGTGGGCATGGGTTTGAACTGGGAACACATATATAAGTCCTGCATGTCATTTTTATGGGCCAAGTGGCCATGTGTTTGAACTGGGAACGCATATATGGGTTCTGCATGTCATTTTTATGGGCCAAGTGGCCATGGGTTTGAACTGGGAACGCATATATGGGTCCTGTATAGAATTTTTATGGGCCAAGTGGCCATGGGTTTGAACTGGGAACGCATATATGGGTCCTGCATAGAATTTTTATGGGCCAAGTGGGAATGGGTGTGATGAGGGAACACATACATGGGTCCTGCATGGCATTTTTATGTGCCGAGTGGGCATGGGTTTGATCTGGGAACACATATATGGGTCTTGCATGACATATTTATGTGCCGAGTGGGCATGGGTTTAATCTGGGAACACATATTTGGGTCCTGCATGGCAGAGGCGCAAAGTAACTATGTAGGCCTACTGAGTTATGTAATTACTTACTGTACAATTTTTAGTAACTTGTAGTACTCTACATTTAGGCTAATCAAGCATGTTGAGATTTAGAAATTGTAACTCAATACATTTCAAGTCAAGCTAGTCACCAAAGATCAAACATTGCATGAATGTAGATCTTTCGCTAAAACAATCCATCAGTCATTTTTGTTAGTCGTGCAGAAAATGAAAAATGTAACTTCCCAAAAATGTAAAAAACATCAAAATAGGTCGAAGTTTACGCTGTGTTGAATTATGCTGATTAGTGGACTCTCAGAAAGGTTGCAGGCCTACCGTAAAACTTTAAATAATAGCCTAGTCCCAGACGCCTGTCCCTTGGGGCAGAAACACATATTTAGACAAATAACTATGCTCAATATTATCGGCCGATATTGGCTTTAAAATTCAATATCGGTAAATATCGGTATTGGTTTTTGAAATGGTTTAAAATGACTAAAGTATTTCATTTTATACCATATTGGAAAGCTTGTTTCCTCTCAATGCGAATGCAGACAAAATTTGGGTGTAGGTTGTTGGCCAACCAGCATACACACAGGGTTTGTAGAGTAAATAAATTCTTGAGCAGGGCAGATCTAAGCCCCAATGAGTGGAATGAGTTGAATTGTTGTTCTTGTGTGGCTATTTGTTTTCAGTTTACCTCAGTCAAAGAAATGTTCAGTTGGCATCTTCTCTCGAAGGGGTAGTAAGCACCGCACCCCAGTTAGCCTACCGGTTGCTGGCTAGTCCTTCAAACCATTCAAATCCCCAGTTTCAAGGGAGTCATGGAACAGTGGGCAGTAAGCCTATAAACGATCATATGTTTCGGTATCTGTATTGGCTAATATCGGTATCGGAAATTAAGCATTGGACAATATTGGGATATCGGATATCGGTACAAAATCAATGTCAAGCATCCCTACAAATAACCCCATACGGTTATCCACATCCCATAGATGCCTGTCCCAATGGTCTATTTGATGAAATAAAACTCCGGGATCCTATTCAAAGTTTTACGGTACTTCATTTTTGAAGATGACGCCAAATAGCTCACAGACAGCTAGTCCCTTTATGGACATGAATATGATGCATTTATTACCTCTTAGGAAATTGTAATACAATATTTGTTGGAAAAGGACTTGCAGGAGGCCTCATCATCAATCTGTCTTCCACTTCTGTGTTGTTAGATTTCCTTTGACCAAGGAGTAGCATGTGTTTCTATCAAGGTGGCAAGGCTGTAAAAGGTACAGTAGATCTGTTTGAGAAAAAAATGAGGGAAAAAACCTTGTTTTGTATCTAATCAATTATTAATGATTAATAGATTGTTGGAATTTTAACTTTTGGTAAAGGAAAACACACATCCAGCCCTAGTCTGGAGAAGTGACGGTGGTTAAAAGTAACTAATACTCTGAGTAGTACAAATTGTACTTTTACTTGAGTATTTCTCTAACACCAGTACTTTTACTTGTAACAGAGTAATATTTTAGCATTGTAACAGCGCTTGTACTTGAGTACAGATTTTCAGTACTTTTATGCACACAACACCTAATTAGGCTCATTCAGAATGAAACCAGCGGAGCAGTTAACGTTTGTTAATTCTCTCAATTTACGAATTTTACTGTATTTAATCATTTGGTCAGGCAGTTCTTAGGACATCTATAAGAGGCCTGTATGCAAAGGCCTTGTTTCGCGCTCAAAACGTTAGCAGTCCATTCGGAAAGCACTGCTGCTAGCTGTGACTTAAAGGAGAACTTCTATCAGACATTCACAAATTGAGGTAAGTTGAAATATTATTTTGCCAGAAAAATAACACTGCAGATTGTACAGTGGTCTGTATTTTTGGTTTGTGCTGTTTAATCTGATGTAGAATCTAACCAAAAGGAAAAACAGTGGGAGAGGTTGGACAATAATTAATATATCACGATAGACGGAGCTCTGAAGCAGACCTGTGCGTCGCTTAGTGTTCACTCTCTCTGGATAAAGACGAGCAGCAGCACAGACACCAGGGGCATCGGACCGGGGGTAAAACCAATACTGATTACCAGGGCCCAAGGGGAGAGAGGGCCCTTGAAAAGTCTGGAATATATTTTATTTTACCTGGATATTTTTATTTCCTAATAATATTTTATAATGCATATCAGATGAAGTGTAAAGTTAGTGTATTGGCAGAATAACTTGGTTGATTGACTGACTATTTTGTATACAAAAATGTCTCACCCCCCCCCCTTTGCTAATGTGCCAAATGGTTTAGTCCACCTGCATGCATTACGTTAACTAGTTCAGTTGAGCGTCTGGTGGAGTGCAAACTTCTGCTGTAGAAATGTCTTTTCTCAAAGAAGGCCAAATCATGCTACCAAAAAGAAAGGAAAGACAGGAGGAGGAGAGAAAACAGAATGAGGGGAAACAATTGGTAACTGACTTCTTTTCAAAGAAAGGTGAGCACTAACTAGAAAACAAAATCCATGGTGCTTGTCAGGGACCAAGCAGTTAGGCATGAGGAGTCGCAAGGAGATTTCAAAAAAAGGGTTTTTTATTTTACCCACCAAAAAATTCTGACAACAAATAAAGATAAAGTTTGGGCCCTTAAAAGTGGTCAAATAAACAAACTGAACTTAAGCTCTGAACATAACAAACTCAAAAATACAACTGACCTCCTATACAAGAAACAAAGGGGACTTATATACTGGGTGATCAGACCAGGTTTGACACCCAGGGGGAGACTAACAATAACACTAATATGTAAATTACAAATAACAAAAGAAAACAACTAAACACTTACTCCAAAAGAAATGTAATCTTAATTAACATTAACTGAATAAATGTACTAAAGACAATACAAATCAAAACTCAAATATCTTGAGGACAAATAAAGCTAACTCCCCCCTGACATAACAAGTAGTGGTAGAGTCCAATTTAGCCACCACCCCTATAAAGCTGCTGTAGTTCCAAACGCCACCCCTTTGTCCCTGCAGCCTGCATGCCTCACTCCAGGGTGTGGAATCCACAACACTGGTAAGCTCAAAGAAAACCGTTATATTAGAAAACCAATCCAAAATTAATAAAGTATATATGTAAACCAAATCCAGTGCCCTGTAAGTTATTTAAAACTAAATAAATGTTTACAACAAAATATATAATGTGTCTGAAAAGATATAGAAACCAATCTTAAGGAAAACTGCATGAACTAAGATAAATGTGAGTGTATGAGGTTACCGCCTTTAAGATGGCTGTATGGCCACGGCTGTGGCCATCACAGTGCTAAACTGCTTGAATATCTCCGTGACTGTTAGCGCTAAAAAAACGGACTGAGACAACCCATTGAAAGAGCAGAACATGCACTTGTTGGAGCAAAAAAGAACCTTGCTAAATTGACTTATGCTCCTTTGTTTTTAGGTGCACTGAAGAGTAATGCAATGACTCAAAATGTGAACCGCAAAGAAGTGGAAATTGCGCTGTTGAAGTGGTTTACCGGCGCACGTGACCGTGGAGGGGAGACGGCTGCAAGAGCCCAAAGAGAAAAAGGAGTGTCTACCACGCAGACGCCATGAGTGTATTTTGTATTAATGTATTTTTTGGAGAGGTGTTTTTTTTTTCTTCAGATTTTAAAAAAAAAACATATTTGATTATTTACCTGTATGTTGTGACATTTAAATTGTTTTTTAAAGATTGTTTGTTGTTCGATGTAACAATTTTGTATTAATGTATTCTTTTGGAGAGATGTTTTTTTTAGAGATTTTTTAAAAATATATTTTTGATTTGTTTACCGGTATGTTGTGACATTTAAATTGTTTTTTAAAGATCATTTGTGTTGTTCAATTAAACAATTCTTGCAGTTCAAAGTGTCAAGTGTCTTTTATTTATCTTGACTTATATTCATTCTTCATTTTTCTTAGATTTCTTCCTTAAACCATTTGGCATGGTTGGGCTTAGATAGGCCTTGCATGAATTGCCCATTTAGGACCAACTTTAAGCCTATAGGGGCATTCACGGTTAAATACTTGTGCAAGCACACTTTAAACCCCTTTAGTCAGGTGTGGCCCAAATGGGTCTGACATGAATTACCCAGTTAAGACCCACATAAGACTCTTACAGGTCCCACTTAAAACCCATCTTGGCATTCACGGCTGGCCCCCATGTGGATCCCGGGTGCAAGCCCATTTTAAATGCCCTTTAGGCAGGTGGGGCCCAAATGGGTCTGACATGAATTTCCAGGTTAAGATCCCACATAACACCCTTATAGGTCCCTTTTAAAGCCCATCTGGGCATCCACGGCTGGATCCTGGGTGCAGACCCACTTTAAACCCCTTTGGGCAGGTGGGGCCCAAATCGATCTGACATGAATTACCCAGTTGGGACCCACATAAGACCCTTACAGGTCCCACTTAAAACCCTTCTGGGCATCCACAGCTGGCCCCCGTGTGGATCCCGGGTGCAAGCCCATTTTAAACGCCCTTTAGGCAGGTGGGGCCCAAATGGGTCTGACATGAATTACCCAGTTAAGACCCACATAAGACCCTTACAGGTCCAACTTAAAACCCATCTGGGCATCCACGGCTGGCCCCCGTGTGGATCCTGGGAGCAAGCCCATTTTAAACGCCCTTTAGGCACGTGGGGCCCAAATGGGTCTGTCAAGAATTGCCCGGTTAAGATCCCACATAACACCCTTATAGGTCCCTTTTAAAGCCCATCTGGGCATCCACGGCTGGATCCTGGGTGAAAACCCACTTTAAACCCCTTTATGCAGGTGGGGCCCAAATGGGTCTGACATGAATTACCCAGTTAGGACCCACATAAGACCCTTACAGGTCCCACTTAAAACCCATCTGGGCATCCACGGCTAGCCCCCGTGTGGATCCCGGGTGCAAGCCCATTTTAAACGCCCTTTAGGCAGGTGGGGCCCAAATGGGTCTGTCATGAATTACCCAGTTAGGACCTACATAAGACCCTTACAGAGCCCATTTAAAGCCCATCTGGGTAGCCATGGTTGGATCCCGGGTGCAAGCCCACTTTAGACCCATTTGGGCAGGTGGGTCCCAAATGGGTCTGACATGAAGTGCCCAATTAAGACCCATGCAGTACCCTTACAGGTCCCACTTTTAGTATGTCTGGGCTTCCACGACTTGCCGCAACAAATGTGGATCCCGGGTGCAAGCCCATAATGGGGCCCACATTTGCCGCCCATGAAGCCCTCATCTGGGCCCCACATGTCATTGCTGGCTGGGTAGTGACTTCAGCTGTCAGTCATGGCCGCAGCCGTTCGCAACAAATACGGACCTGGTGGGTATTGAAGGACAGCGGAGCACGGAGCCGACACGCAGCCGTTCCCGCAGTTGGTGAAAGTCCGCCGTAAGTGTTTTAACATAAGTGTTCCTTTTGGGACAATACTAACCATCAAAAAGTGGGCACTACAGCAGTAAGTGGTCAGTGCACCTTAGCAGTGTACTGACGGAAGTCTGCGGAATGAGACAAAGCCACACTCATTTCGAACTTTCAATTTAAAATGGCAGATTTCCTGTTGGGTTTAGCGTATTACTCCAATGAGCTTTGTTGTACGTCTTGACATGATACATATGCATACCAGATTTCGTGAGTCTAACTCAAACTTACTGCAGGGGCTAAACTTTTTAGGTCTTAGGGTCTTAGGTGCCTCAAGGGGCGGTAACCCACGAACACCGTGGTGGACACCGGTGGTCAGGGAAGCCGTCCGACTGAAGAAGGAGTCTTTCCGGGATATGTTATCCCAGAGGACTCCGGAGGCAGTTGCGGGTACCGAAGGGCCCGAAGGGCTGCAGCCTCTGCCGTGAAAGAGGCAAAGCAGTGGGTGTGGGAGAAGTTTGGAGAAGACATGGAGAAGGACTTTTGGTCGGCACCAAGGTACTTCTGGAAAATTGTTCGCCACCTCAGGAGGGGGAAGCGGAGAACCATCCAAGCTGTGTACAGTAAGGATGGGACACTGTTGACCTCAACTGAGGTAATAGGGCGGTGGAACTGGGGACTGCATTGCTTAATTGCTTGTCCTCCATTAAGGATTGGTTGGCAAACAATTTCTTGCAGCTTAATGAGGCTAAGACCGAAGTCCTTATTGTCGCTCCGGATACTACAGCCTCCAAAGTTATTAATCTTCTGGGGTCCCTTTCTTCAGTGGTACAGTCCAATCTTAGAAACCTTGGTGTTATATTTGATCAGAATATGTTTCTTGAACAACATGTCAGGTCTCTGTCCCGTACATGTTTCTTCCAATTGAGAAACATTGCTAAACTCAGGACCATGGTATCACAAGGGGAACTTGAGATGATCATTCATGGTTTTGTTTCATCACAACTTGATTACTGTAACTCTATTTTCACCTGTCTTAGCAAGTCATCCCAGGAACGTCTGCAACTAGTGCAAAATTCAGCTGCTAGGCTGTTGACCAGGTCTAACAGAATGTCACACATCACTCCTGTGTTATCCATGTTACATTGGCTTCCAATAAAGTTCAGGATCCAATTTAAGGTTCTAGTTCTGACATATAAAGCATTGCATGGTCAGGCGCCTGCTTATATCTCTGACCTGCTCCAGCCGTACATCACTACCAGGTCACTCAGGTCCTCTAACCAGGGACTACTGGTGGTCCCTCGCACTCGTTTAAAGACTAAAGGTGACCGTTCTTTTGAAGTGGTAGCTCCGACCTTGTGGAACGCTCTTCCTGTTAACTTACGTTCTGCAATCTCGGTTGACGCTTTTAGAAAGCATTTGAAAACATACTTGTTCCAAATGGCTTTTGTCTCATGTTTGTAATGAACCCTCACTCAAACTGCATTTATTGTTGCTTGTTTATTTTCTGTTTTGGATTTTAATGTTTTTTTAATCAAATGTCTTTTGTGTGAAGCACTTTGTGACTACTATATCAAATAAATGACTTACTTACTTACTGGAAGGAGCACTTTGAGGAACTCCTGAATCCGACTAATATGTCCTCTATGTTAGAGGCAGAGCTGGAGGATGATGGGGGATCGTTGTCAATTTCCCAGGTGGAAGAAGAAATGCTCAAGGCTCTGGGTGTGGGTCCTGGTTGACACGCTTCTTCAAAATTGCGTGGAAGTCTGGGACAGTGTCAAAGGAGTGGCAGACCAGGTTGGTGGTTCCCCTTTTTAAAAAGGGGGACCAGAGGGTGTGTGCCAATTACAGGGGTATCACACTTCTCAGCCTCCCTGGTAAAGTCTACTCCAAGGTGCTGGAAAGGAGGGTTCGGCCGAAGAGGAACGATGCGGATTCCGTCCCTGGTCGTGAACAACGGACCAGCTCTTCACTCTCGCAAGGATCCTGGAGGGAGCCTGGGAGTATGCCCAACCGGTCTACATGTGTTTTGTGGATCCGGGTCCCCCGGGAGATACTGTAGGAGGTGCTGCGGGAGTATGGGGTGAGGGGGTCTCTTCTCAGGGCCATCCAATCTCTGTACGACCAAATTGAGAGCTGTGTCCGGGTTCTCGGCAGTAAGTCAGACTCGTTTCAGGTGAGGGTTGGCCAAACAGGGCTGCGCTTTGTCACCAATCCTGTTTGTAATATTTATGGACAGGATATCAAGGCGTAGTCGGGGTGGGGAGGGGTTGAAGTTCGGTGGGTTGGGGATCTCATTGCTGCTCATTGCAGATGATGTGGTCCTGATGGCATCATCGGCCTGTGACCTTCAGCACTCACTGGATTGGTTCGCAGCCGAGTGTGAAGCGGCTGGGATGAGGATCAACACCTCTAAATCTGAGGCCATGGTTCTCAGCAGGAGTGCCTACTCCAGGTAAGGAATGAGTCCTTATCCCAAGTGAAGGAGTTCAAGTACCTTGGGGTTTTGTTCGCGAGTGAGGGGACAATGGAGCGGGAGATTGGTCGGAGAATCGGCATAGCGGGTGGGGTATTACATTCAATTTATCGCACCGTTGTGACGAAAAGAGAGCTGAGCCAGAAGGCAAAGCTCTCCATCTACCGGTCATTTTTTCGTTCCTACCCTCACCTATGGTCATGAGGGCTGGGTCATGATCGAAAGAACGAGATCCAGGGTACAAGCGGCCAAAATGGGTTTCCTCAGGAGGGTGGCTGGCGTCTCCCTTAGAGATAGGGTGAGAAGCTCAGTCATCCGTGAGGAGCTTGGAGTAGAGCCGCTGCTCCTTCGCGTCGAAAGGAGCCAGTTCCAGGCACGTCCAGCTGGGAGGAGGCCTCGTGGAAGACCCAGGACTAGGTGGAGGGATTATATCTCCAACCTGGCCTGGGAGCGCCTCGGGATCCCCCAGTCGTTTAATGTGGCTCGGGAAAGGGAAGTTTGGGGTCCCCTGCTGGAGCTGTTCCCCCCGCAACCCGTCACCGGATAAGCGGAGGAAGATGGCTGGATGGATGTCTCCGTAAAGTTTCAATACTACGTTCATGCGGAACACAACATTTCAGCGTTGCCTTAAAAGGTACAGGTAACGCCATTTTCTGTTCACGTATGTTAAAATCCGGTGCTGATATGGCACCAGTGCAGTATCTACTGGAGGAAGTAGCAACGCAGATTTTGGTGCCACTTAAAACTGCTCTCGGATGCTCCGAAACAGACGTTAGAGGCAACAGAAAACATCGCTGCATGTCAAGCTAGTAAACACTAATAGCACGTTACACAGGTAATGTTAGCCTACCATTAACTACAGCAGTAACTGAATTAAACACGGTTAAAATGCTGACAGCTAAACAGTGTAAAATTGTGACTGTATTTCACTGTAGAGGATTCCAACACCAGGACGTAGAGCCATCTGCTGCTAAAGCTGTGATCTAAAAGATACAAAGTAGCACTGGTCACTGCTGTTTTCGGAAAAACAACACAGACGTGAATAAGGATTGCGTTTACTCAAAACTGGTAAACCTCGTGGTGCATTCAAAGTTATTGTAAAATACCCTTTTCTCATTTGTTTTTGTCATTAACAGCAATTTACTGGTGAAAGAAGTAATTATTGTTAAAAGTCATTGCTATTACATTTTTTATAATAATTTAAATTACCCCCTTTTTTGTGCTGATCTGAAAATGTATCCAATCCATGACTCAAAACCGTGATCCGAACCGTGAGTTTTGTGATCCGTTGCACCCCTATTTGAGAAGGATGGGAAATTATAGTGCAAGCCATTCTCTCATTGTTTCATTATTAAAATGTGTAGTATAGTTACATATGAAATTAATTACTCCAAATATAGGCAGTTTAAAATATGGCAACCGTATTGTCAATTTCGGCAACCAAAAGCTGCTGCCTGGTTGCCAAGCCTGGCAACCACTTTAAAAAGTTAGTGTTGAGCCCTGACTTTTTATACCCCCTCCATGTATGCAGTGAAAATGTCAGATTTTCAGTATGGGCATAGTCAGAGATGTCGTGAACTCAGTTATATAAGTAATTGTCTGGAAGTATGGAGCACAATCTTTTTACAACACCTCAAGTTACAGATTTAAAGTAATTTTACAGACTGCTTGACTACAGTGTTAACTGTTACAAGAATATTTATTAAAATGTACTCTGGCGCAGTGCTCACTCCACATCACTTTCAGCAAACTGTTTCCCACAGGTTGAGAATTTACTTGGGGTGGTGGGTGGCGCAGGATGTGACGACACGGCAAGTGATCGCTGGGTTCAGTAATAAACTAGTCAAACGAAGGTGAAAACAAGGACTACATACATTACATTATCAGATAATTTAGAAAGAAATAACTATTTACATATTAAACAAATTAGACTAAAAGATGATACAGAAACAGATGAAAATATTGGGATCTGACACAATTTCAGGGTAGTTATTAGGAAAATATGTGACATGCCCTAACATTGTTGAATATCGCGATATTACTTGCGATATTAAAATCTACTCAGTTCTGTCTTTCTGCTGCTTTCAGTATTCTGCTAAAATACAACAAATTTCTTGTTGAATTTAAAACAAATGACAGGAAAGTGTAGCCATGATGTGGTCTGTCAATTAAATGTTTTTTTTTTGCCAAATGTTAACGGTTCAGGAGATAAAATACCCGTAATACTATACTATGATCCATACAGAAAGTTACCTTATTATTATACAGCACTGTTTCCTCCTAAATCAGTAGTAAATTATTGTTCATTTTGGTTGTTAGATCATTGTTAATTGTTTGAAGTGTTTTAATCTGTGTTTTGGGCATCCTAAACATGCTGTTCTGTACTATAGATGTCTTGTTGGACTCATTGTCAATCTGATCTGAGCAGATTTCTGTCATTCAAACAACTCTGAGTTGTAGTTAAAAATTTTTACAGCCAAGGATGAAACCCTTTAAATGAAGGGGTTTTATTCGGGCTCAAGTCCATTAAAACTAAAGGCTCGGCCAGCAATGATTAGCTCCGATTAGCGGTTAGCTCCAGTCAGCTCTGTTATAAATACTGTATATGGAGTGGAGGAGACTGCCGCGGACAGGGGTAACAACCATACTCTGATAAATGACGCTCGGGAGCTTTCACAGCAGTGTGACCACTGTGTTTCTACGGTTTTATTAGTACAGTTAATCCCACAGCAAGACCACCAGCAGCATGCTACTACTAACGTAACCCCTGAAGTGAAGCGTTGACCGTGTCATGCACGCAGCATGTGACTTGACAAGGGGTAAAGGCTGGAGGCAGCTGGTATCTGTGTGCTTTAAAAAATACATTGTTTACAAATTACAAAATATTTGGATTTTATGTTCCTTGGCGGGTCTCAGTCTACCTGGGTGGGGTACAGTAGCTACCAAAAACATTTTCTTCGCTTCACCTGTGCAAATGACTGAACGTAATAACCCAATTGACTGTCCTGCTGTTACAGACGTGAATTCACGTTAACCACGGACAGTTGTCTCATTCAGCGACTCGCAGCAGTTCACACTGTTATTTTGTACAATTATAGGGAAAACACTGGAGAGTATGCTGCGCTAACATTACCGTTAGTTGACACAAGCCTAACGTTACACAGCTGCTTATTAATATAAGCACAATTGAAACGAAAACTGTGTTTTCAACTGTGTTTTTCATTTATTATTTCAGATTTATTACTTTTTGCCCCCATGCCTTCCAATGTAAATACACAACAAACTGCTTTCAGCCATGAAAGATGCAAACTCACTCGTTGTTGCAGTCCACTTTTTTATTAAATTGGAAGCAAAGTAATATGACAGTATGGGTCGGCAAACGCTAAACCAACGCTTTAAATGAAACAACTGAAAATAAAAGGTTTAACATTAACACGTTTCACTAAACTAGCAAAAACTTTAAGCTAATGTATATTTAAAATTGCTTACATTAGCAAGACTAAGCCTACTAGTTACATAGTTGATTTGGCTTGAGTTTACGAAAAGTTAAACAACACAATTGAACTAATTCAGGTGGGCCATTTAGTTTAGGATTCACAGACAGTCCAAAAAAATGGCGACTCAACCCCAGGGCAGAGACGTCAAGTCCAGGGGGAAAGCCTATGTCAGACGCAACGTATACGAAGCGAAACTTAACCTATGAACTTAAACCTCCAACTTTTAACCTTTCAACTTGATGTTGATACAATCCACTAAAGTACACTACCACAACTAAAGCACAAAGGCTAAATGCAAATCAATCAAAACATTACATTACATCAACTACTACTGAAATATTTTAACAGTGTATATAATAGTTCTCCTTTAAACTCTCAACTGCTAAACGATCAATTAATCTATTAAAATACAATTAAATTGGTTGCCTAAACATTAAAGATATCATTCACTGATTCTACCTGGACAGTGATTCACTGTCATTCATGAATTGAATTCAACATTCATTGTACTCGTTTTTCTTATTTATATATTTATATTTAGTAGGTCCGTTGTGTAGTTAGTAGGTCAATAAACATTTCATTTATAAAAAAACTTAATCCTGTGATTATTGTGTGTATGAAATTTGAGTTTTAAAAGTATTGTTTTAGCATCAGAATAGGAAAAACCCAAATGATACCCAACCCTGGAAATATGTCATAAAGATTTGATATAAGATATTGATATATATTTAGTCTATAACTGTTTACTGCAAGGGCAGGGTGTGTGTCTTCCACTCTGCGACTGTAGTACATGATGTGCGCCCCCTACTACATGTTCACATTAGAAAGATGCAAAGGGATGTAGACTCAGACTCTTCTTTAGTGACATAGTGCCCTATTTTACCGATCTTGACCGGGTGGCGATGTTGCTGTGGCCTCTCGGGCGCATCTCTTTAAGTCTGGAGAGGATTGCTGCAGCCATGCTGTGACTTTTTGAGGACTGTACTGTAAAGTGCCTCCTGACCTATTCAAACACCTGAAGCGCATTTTCAGTAATATTTTTCCTAGTAATTATGTATGGTTAAAAAGGTTAAAAAACCTCATGAAGTGAAATTTTCATGCCATGGGACCTTTAAGTGAGCGACCAACTGAGAGAGTCAGCGGCAGAGGATTTTGTTTCTGATTTAAGTGACATTTCCCCTATTGAGTTAATGTTAGTGTTATATCCGCATTTTAAACTGTCAACTGAGTGTCAATGATGTTGGACTCTTTTAATCAAGTGCTTTGACTTTCCTAAACATGTTCATAAAATCACACTTTAGTTGAGAGGTGTGGATGTTGTAGGGAAAGCTAATGAAATACGATAACAGTGAACATTTTGCAGATGTGTCATTGTTTTTCTAAAAACATGAACTAAGTTCTAAATGTTTTAGTTCTATCATGGTCTCTTCATGCTATAAAAAACATATCCCAAAATGTCAAAACTTTTCCTTTAAACCGCCCTATATTGGCAGCCATAGTTCTCTGAGAAGTCAACGTGGACTGCACATTCATTCGCAGGCAGCGCCGGCCCGAGCCTTTTGGGGGCCCTAAGCAGAATTTGAGTGGGGGGCCCCCCCTCCCACCACGCAGAGTCACCTGTGCTTGACGATTATTGACACAAATGTCACGCTGTAATGTTATTTATAAATGAATACAGTGAGGTTATGTATTAATACAGTGAGGTTTATGAACTACTATCCCCCTGGGTGCAGATGCATATGACTCTCCCCCTATTGTGGATGCAAACGGCGAGGGGGGGTCTGGGGGTGCTCCCCGAGAAAATTTTGAATTTGGTAGATGTGATTTCCTGTATTCTGGTGCATTTTGGGGATAGTCAGCTAGAGAAGGGCAATACCTAAATTTGTTCAGATTCATAGCCTTTTGCTGTTTGCTTTATTAAGGTAGTGACTTCACCCAACTACTTGGGCTTCAGGGCCAAACAATACTGACATACTCTGTTAGTAGGAAGTAGGGCTGGGCAATATGGCCTCAAAAAAATCCCTGATTTTTTCACAAAGAATCTGATTCATGATTTAAATCGATCCCCCCCCCCCACTTAAAATTAATCTGCAGATGACAAATGACAAGATCTCACACACACACACACACACACACACACACACACACACACACGCACACACACACACACACAGGGCATGTATACCATTATGATTATTCATGCCAATTTTATGTAAATATTGGTTTGAGTGTTTTCCTTATCATCTGTGAAAGAGTGCAAAAATGATATTATGCTATATATTGAACAAACCTGTGAAACGACATTTTCCACAATAGAAACATGATTTAAATGAGAAAACGTACTGTTGTAGCTATAAAAATGGCAGAATCACCCACAGTGCAAGACTTCAAAAAACGCTTCATACACGCTTCAAGGTGACGGCAATTAGTGGTTAACAGATATTCACAAAGACGTATAGCCCAGCAACAATCTATCTAAAATAACACCTTTTGGGAGTACCATTTATGATATATAGTAAAATATTGAAGTTGTGGGAAGTTTATATGTCTTAAACTGTATGTTTCATCCGTCCCCCTATGCTGTTTCATGCGTACCGACCAGGAGGGACGCATGAAACATTACGCACGCCCCACTTTCGCTGTAATAATTCCTGAACGGTTTTGTTCAAAGCTGAAAATGCAACTGTATTTGACAGAAGACAGGTGTAGGTTGCCAGTGAAAAAATTTTAGCTTTCAGTGCGATACGATCGCTTTGTAAATTACGTTTAATTAAAACGTGTTTAATTTTAACTTTAGTTGCGCAACCTTGCTCCTGTTTTCACCTGTTGCTGAGTAACGTACTAACATGACATGGTCTCATGAGTGTAGCATACCTGTAGCAAGCTCCTTCGTAGTAACTAGCGGTAAAAACAAACGTCGAAGAGGAGCTCCGTGCTACAGAGTGGCGATTGCTAGTTGTTGTTCAACACTGGGTCCGGTGCTCCATGGTGCTCGGTTAGGTCAGCGGTAGTTCAGTAATCCGAAAATAGGTGACTTTGAGCCGGGTACAGAGCACAATGAGCTGACGGTCATTTTGGCGGATATTGCGGTTAAGTAAGTAATGAAACGAGTAGTTAAGAAAATAACTAATGTTAGCCACTGTCGCTGCCATGTCGCTGCCATATAAGTCAATGGTCGCTGCCATGTTGTTTGTGTATCACCATGGCAAACGCGCGGGGGGAGGGCTGGGCCCATTCGGAACTACGGGAGCCCAGATGGGACCGTCGGCGAATGTTAAGAGGGAAAAACAACACTCGGTCGGGGGCCCCCTAGTGGCCAGGGGGCCCCAAGCAGCCGCTTAGTTCGCTTATGCCTCGGGCCGGCTCTGTTCGCAGGGAGGTTCAGCTTCAAGGCCCGTGAGAAAGCATATTGCTGCCTGATGTTATAGAGATGGCACCTGAACTTCTGGAGCAAAGTGGCAAACATTTTCACCAGCATTTCTTGGGAGCATTCTAATTATTTTTTCAAAGTGATCTTTGAAGTTGCTCCAGAATTATTTTGTGCACCTTGTCTACAGTGGCCCACTGAAGGTAGGACACACGATCAGTGGCTCTGTAGTGGCTTGTAAATGGATAGGAATTACTGCTGCATTTCTCACATTCCCCATACACACATGTTTGCTGGTGGTGTCACACGTGATGGCTTGTGTCAGGCTCTCCAAATTAAATGTGTCAATTATGTGCATCTGGTGGAGCTTTTTTGCGATAAAGCCTAGATTTTCATGTTGTTTGCACATAAATGTTTTGCGATCTGCTAATGTTGGATGCACAACCCAGTAGGGGGGAAGTGTGCAAAACAGGGAGTATGATAAACGGTGGTTGATCTGCTCAGCCAGGAACTTCAAATGGAGGATCTTCATTGAATCCACAAGTAATCTTTTCTGTATTTTCTTCTTTTGTTTGGTCAATGTTTGCTTTTTTCCAGTTGTGATCCTGCTGACATCGTCAAGTAAAAAGAACAACCTCACCTTGGATCTCAGTATGCCAGAAATCCCTTTCTCTTGTAGCAGCAGACATTTTCATTTGCAAAGTTTTTCCACCTCCTTCTTGAAAATCCAAAAACCTCCTGTGTCAATTTCTGTAGCTTGTACTTTTTCAGGATTTTGTGGGTGATTAATCCCACAATAATTTGTGGCCCCCAGCGGCCATTTTGAGTGTTTAGCAATGAACAAAGAAGTTGTTGTAACTTGAGTGTACGTTGTCGTATCTGCCCGAAATTTCTCACGATGGACAAGGGTCCAGGCCTGAGGACACCTACAGGCCAATATTGACTTTTGGTCATAGCGCCCCCCCCGGCCACAGGAAATCTGCCTTATATGACAAACATCATCCGATTTACATGAAACTTATAATATGTGGTCTACATGTGATACTGAGCCCGCCCCTATAATATGACCACGCCCACTTATTCAGGCCACGCCCCCTTTCATAACATTTGAACCGTTTAAGGTAGAGTCTTGTGTGAGGTGTCATTGAACTCAGCAGAGACTTCATTTTTAATTGGTGATGGTTTGACCCGCCCCCTATGCTTAAGCCCCGCCCCCTTTCATACAATTTGAACCGTTTAAGGTATACCCTTGTGTGAGGTATCAATGAACTCAGCAGAGACTTCCTTCTTCATTGGTGATGGTTTGGCCCACCCCCCATGCTTTAGCCACGCCCCCTTTCACAGCTAATGAACCGTATGACGTAGAGTCTTGTGTGAGCTATTGTTGAACTCGGCGGGGAGTTCCCTTTTCATTGGTGACGGTTTTCGGCGTCTGAGTGACGGTTTGCGGCGTCTGAGTGCCGCGCGAATGCACGGTCGCAAGGAGCGGCGTCCGCCAGTAACCCCGACGTGCGCAGAGGCGCAAGGGCCCGTCCATCGCTGCTCGCAGCTTTAATTAGGGCCCGAGCGCCGACAGCGGCGAAGGCCCTATTGAAACTGAAGGAATTATTAATAGGGCACAAGCGCCCGACAGCGGCGAAGGCCCTATTGAAACTGAAGGAATTATTCTTTCTTTCTTTCTTTCTTTTTTCCCGTCAAATGAATTGGCTTTTTGAGGGCCTTAACATATTCAAAAACTCACCAAATTTGGCGGTAGCATCAAGTGTGGTGAACATTTACGTATTTTAAGGGTTTCGGGAATAGGCGCACAAAAAGTGGCTCGCTAGCGCCCCCCTAGAAAGTTAAGAAAATTGAGCCCCTGCAGTGCGTTTAACGTAGACTCATGAAACTTGGTACACATATGTATCATGTCAAGACGTACAAAAAACTTCATTAGAGCCATACCCTAAACCCAACAGGAAGTCCGCCATTTTGATTTAAAAGTTCGAAATTTGTGCGATTTTGGCCATTTCCACATGTCGTACTTTAACGAACTCCTCCTAGAGATTTCATGCAATCAACTTCAAACTCGGTCTGTGCCATCTTAAGATGTTAAAGATGAAAAGTTGTTAAAAGAAAAACTTTTCGTCATAGGACGTGGCTGTGGCGGGGCGGCCATTTTGTGCGTTTCACCGCCGAAACAGGAAGTGGGTGTAACTCGAGTGTACGTTGTCCGATTACCTCGAAACTTTTCAGGATTCATAAGAGTCCAACCCTGAGGACAAATAAAGGCCGATATTTACTTAAAGTCATAGCGCCCCCTAGTGGCAACAGGAAGTAGGCCTAAAAGTCAAGGTGCAATACTTTTACGAACTCCTCCTAGAGATTTCATCCGATGGACTTCAAACTTGGTCTGTACCATCCCAACACCTTAACGATGAAAAGTTATTAAAAGAAAAACTTTTCGTCAGACGGTGTGGGCGTGGCGTGGTGGCCATTTTGAGTGTGCCCCTATAATATGACCACGCCCACTTACTCAGGCCACGCCCCTTTTCATAACATTTGAACCGTTTAAGGTAGAGTCTTGTGTGAGGTGTCATTGAACTCAGCAGAGAGTTCCTTCTTTATTGATGATGATTTGGCCCGCCCCCTATGTTCAAGCCACGCCCCCCTTTCATAACATTTGAACCGTTTAAGGTATACCCTTGTGTGAGGTATCATTGAACTCAGCAGAGACTTCCTTCTTCATCTGTGATGGTTTGGCCCGCCCCCCTATGTTCAAGCCACGCCCCCTTTTATTACTAATGGCCAGATTGTATGTAAACACTTGTGTGAGGTATCATTGAACTCAGCAGAGACTTCCTTCTTCATTGGTGATGGTTTGGCCCGCCCCCCTATGTTTAAGCCACGCCCCCTTTCATACATGCTGACCCATTTAAGGTAGAGTCTTGTGTGAGGTGTCATTCTTCTCAGCAGAGGCTTCATTTTTAATTGGTGATGGTTTGACCCGCCCCCTATGCTTTAGCCACGCCCCTCTTTCACAGCTAATGAACCGTATGACGTAGAGTCTTGTGTGAGGTATCGTTGAACTCGGGCGTGGAGTTCCCTATTCGTTGGTGACGGCTTGCGGCGTCTGACTGCCGCGCGAAATGCAGGGTCGCAAGGAGCGGCGTCCGCCGGTAACCCCCGACGCGCGCAGAGGCGCGAGGGCCCGTCCCATCGCTGCTCGCAGCTTTAATTATTCTTTCTTCTATTATTATTTTCCCGTCAAATGAATTGGCTTTTTGAGGGGCTTAATATATTCAAAAACTCACCAAATTTGGCGGTCGCATCAAGTCTGGTGAAAATTTACGTATTTTAAGGGTTTCGGGAATAGGCGCACAAAAATGGCTCGCTAGCGCCCCCTAGAAAGTTAAGAAAATTGAGCCCCTGCAGTGCGTTTAACGTAGACTCACGAAACTTGGTACACATATGTAACATGTCAAGATGTACAAAAAACTTCATTAGAGCCATACCCTAAACCCAACAGGAAGTCCGCCATTTTGATTTCAAAAGTTCGAAATTAGTGCGATTTTTGGCCATTTCCACATGTCGTACTTTAACGAACTCCTCCTAGAGATTTCATCCGATCAACTTCAAACTCGGTCGGTGCCATCTTAAGATGTTAAAGATGAAAAGTTGTTAAAAGAAAACTTTTCGTCATAGGGACGTGGCCGTGGCGGGCGGCCATTTTGTGCGTTTCGCCGCCCGAAACAGGAAGTGGGTGTAACTCGAGTGTACGTTGTCCGATTACCTCGAAACTTTTCAGGATTCATAAGAGTCCAACCCTGAGGACAAATAAAGGCCGATATTTACTTAAAGTCATAGCGCCCCCTAGTGGCAACAGGAAGTAGGCCTAAAAGTCAAGGTGCTATACTTTAATGAACTCCTCCTAGAGATTTCATCCGATGGACTTCAAACTTGGTCTGTACCATCCCAACACCTTAACGATGAAAAGTTATTAAAAGAAAAACTTTTTCGTCAGGCGGTGTGCGGCGTGGCGTGGTGGCCATTTTGAGTGTGCTATAATATGACCACGCCCACGTACTCAGGCCACGCCCTTTTCATAACATTATGAACCGTTTAAGGTAGAGTCTTGATGTGAGGTGTCATTGAACTCACGAGAGTTCCTTCTTTATTGATGATATTTGGCCCGCTCCCCTATGTTCAAGCCACGCCCCCCTGTCATAACATTTGAACCGTTTATGGTATACCCTCGTGTGAGGTATCATTGAACTCAGCAGAGACTTCCTTCTTCATCGGTGATGGTTTGGCCCGCCCCCTATGCTCAAGCCACGCCCCCTTTTATTACTAATGGCCAGTTGTTGTAAACACTTGTGTGAGGTATCATTGAACTCAGCAGAGGCTTCATTCTTCATTGGTGATGGTTTGGCCCGCCCCCTATGCTTAAGCCACGCCCCCCTTTCATACATGCTGACCCATTTAAGGTAGAGTCTTGTGTGAGGTATCATTCATCTCAGCAGAGGCTTCATTTTTTAATTGGTGATGGTTTGGACCCGCCCCCTATGCTTTAGCCACGCCCCCTTTCACAGCTAATGAACCGCATGACGAGTCTTGTGTGAGGTGTCTCCTGGGTGCAGACCCACTTTAAACCCCTTTGGGCAGGTGGGGCCCAAATCGATCTGACATGAATTACCCAGTTGGGACCCACATAAGACCCTTACAGGTCCCACTTAAAACCCTTCTGGGCATCCACAGCTGGCCCCCGTGTGGATCCCGGGTGCAAGCCCATTTTAAACGCCCTTTAGGCAGGTGGGGCCCAAATGGGTCTGACATGAATTACCCAGTTAAGACCCACATAAGACCCTTACAGGTCCAACTTAAAACCCATCTGGGCATCCACGGCTGGCCCCCGTGTGGATCCTGGGAGCAAGCCCATTTTAAACGCCCTTTAGGCACGTGGGGCCCAAATGGGTCTGTCAAGAATTGCCCGGTTAAGATCCCACATAACACCCTTATAGGTCCCTTTTAAAGCCCATCTGGGCATCCACGGCTGGATCCTGGGTGAAAACCCACTTTAAACCCCCTTTATGCAGGTGGGGGCCCAAATGGGTCTGACATGAATTACCCAGTTAGGACCCACATAAGACCCTTACAGGTCCCACTTAAAACCCATCTGGGCATCCACGGCTAGCCCCCGTGTGGATCCCGGGTGCAAGCCCATTTTAAACGCCCTTTAGGCAGGTGGGGCCCAAATGGGTCTGTCATGAATTACCCAGTTAGGACCTACATAAGACCCTTACAGAGCCCATTTAAAGCCCATCTGGGTAGCCATGGTTGGATCCCGGGTGCAAGCCCACTTTAGACCCATTTGGGCAGGTGGGTCCCAAATGGGTCTGACATGAAGTGCCCAATTAAGACCCATGCAGTACCCTTACAGGTCCCACTTTTAGTATGTCTGGGCTTCCACGACTTGCCGCAACAAATGTGGATCCCGGGTGCAAGCCCATAATGGGGCCCACATTTGCCGCCCATGAAGCCCTCATCTGGGCCCCACATGTCATTGCTGGCTGGGTAGTGACTTCAGCTGTCAGTCATGGCCGCAGCCGTTCCGCAACAAATACGGACCTGGTGGGTATTGAAGGACAGCGGAGCACGGAGCCGACACGCAGCCGTTCCGCAGTTGGTGAAAGTCCGCCGTAAGTGTTTTAACATAAGTGTTCCTTTTGGGACAATACTAACCATCAAAAGTGGGCACTACAGCAGTAAGTGGTCAGTGCACCTTAGCAGTGTACTGACGGAAGTCTGCGGAATGAGACAAAGCCACACTCATTTCGAACTTTCAATTTAAAATGGCAGATTTCCTGTTGGGTTTAGCGTATTACTCCAATGAGCTTTGTTGTACGTCTTGACATGATACATATGCATACCAGATTTCGTGAGTCTAACTCAAACTTACTGCAGGGGCTAAACTTTTTAGGTCTTAGGGTCTTAGGTGCCTCAAGGGGCGGTAACCCACGAACACCGTGGTGGACACCGGTGGTCAGGGAAGCCGTCCGACTGAAGAAGGAGTCTTTCCGGGATATGTTATCCCAGAGGACTCCGGAGGCAGTTGCGGGTACCGAAGGGCCCGAAGGGCTGCAGCCTCTGCCGTGAAAGAGGCAAAGCAGTGGGTGTGGGAGAAGTTTGGAGAAGACATGGAGAAGGACTTTTGGTCGGCACCAAGGTACTTCTGGAAAATTGTTCGCCACCTCAGGAGGGGAGAGCGGAGAACCATCCAAGCTGTGTACAGTAAGGATGGGACACTGTTGACCTCAACTGAGGTAATAGGGCGGTGGAACTGGGGACTGCATTGCTTAATTGCTTGTCCTCCATTAAGGATTGGTTGGCAAACAATTTCTTGCAGCTTAATGAGGCTAAGACCGAAGTCCTTATTGTCGCTCCGGATACTACAGCCTCCAAAGTTATTAATCTTCTGGGGTCCCTTTCTTCAGTGGTACAGTCCAATCTTAGAAACCTTGGTGTTATATTTGATCAGAATATGTTTCTTGAACAACATGTCAGGTCTCTGTCCCGTACATGTTTCTTCCAATTGAGAAACATTGCTAAACTCAGGACCATGGTATCACAAGGGGAACTTGAGATGATCATTCATGGTTTTGTTTCATCACGACTTGATTACTGTAACTCTATTTTCACCTGTCTTAGCAAGTCATCCCAGGAACGTCTGCAACTAGTGCAAAATTCAGCTGCTAGGCTGTTGACCAGGTCTAACAGAATGTCACACATCACTCCTGTGTTATCCATGTTACATTGGCTTCCAATAAAGTTCAGGATCCAATTTAAGGTTCTAGTTCTGACATATAAAGCATTGCATGGTCAGGCGCCTGCTTATATCTCTGACCTGCTCCAGCCGTACATCACTACCAGGTCACTCAGGTCCTCTAACCAGGGACTACTGGTGGTCCCTCGCACTCGTTTAAAGACTAAAGGTGACCGTTCTTTTGAAGTGGTAGCTCCGACCTTGTGGAACGCTCTTCCTGTTAACTTACGTTCTGCAATCTCGGTTGACGCTTTTAGAAAGCATTTGAAAACATACTTGTTCCAAATGGCTTTTGTCTCATGTTTGTAATTTTTTTTTTTTTTTTGAACCCTCACTCAAACTGCATTTATTGTTGCTTGTTTATTTTCTGTTTTGGATTTTAATGTTTTTTAATCAAATGTCTTTTGTGTGAAGCACTTTGTGACTACTATATCAAATAAATGACTTACTTACTTACTGGAAGGAGCACTTTGAGGAACTCCTGAATCCGACTAATATGTCCTCTATGTTAGAGGCAGAGCTGGAGGATGATGGGGGATCGTTGTCAATTTCCCAGGTGGAAGAAGAAATGCTCAAGGCTCTGGGTGTGGGTCCTGGTTGACACGCTTCTTCAAAATTGCGTGGAAGTCTGGGACAGTGTCAAAGGAGTGGCAGACCAGGTTGGTGGTTCCCCTTTTTAAAAAGGGGGACCAGAGGGTGTGTGCCAATTACAGGGGTATCACACTTCTCAGCCTCCCTGGTAAAGTCTACTCCAAGGTGCTGGAAAGGAGGGTTCGGCCGAAGAGGAACGATGCGGATTCCGTCCTGGTCGTGAACAACGGACCAGCTCTTCACTCTCGCAAGGATCCTGGAGGGAGCCTGGGAGTATGCCCAACCGGTCTACATGTGTTTTGTGGATCCGGGTCCCCCGGGAGATACTGTAGGAGGTGCTGCGGGAGTATGGGGTGAGGGGGTCTCTTCTCAGGGCCATCCAATCTCTGTACGACCAAATTGAGAGCTGTGTCCGGGTTCTCGGCAGTAAGTCAGACTCGTTTCAGGTGAGGGTTGGCCAAACAGGGCTGCGCTTTGTCACCAATCCTGTTTGTAATATTTATGGACAGGATATCAAGGCGTAGTCGGGGTGGGGAGGGGTTGAAGTTCGGTGGGTTGGGGATCTCATTGCTGCTCATTGCAGATGATGTGGTCCTGATGGCATCATCGGCCTGTGACCTTCAGCACTCACTGGATTGGTTCGCAGCCGAGTGTGAAGCGGCTGGGATGAGGATCAACACCTCTAAATCTGAGGCCATGGTTCTCAGCAGGAGTGCCTACTCCAGGTAAGGAATGAGTCCTTATCCCAAGTGAAGGAGTTCAAGTACCTTGGGGTTTTGTTCGCGAGTGAGGGGACAATGGAGCGGGAGATTGGTCGGAGAATCGGCATAGCGGGTGGGGTATTACATTCAATTTATCGCACCGTTGTGACGAAAAGAGAGCTGAGCCAGAAGGCAAAGCTCTCCATCTACCGGTCATTTTTCGTTCCTACCCTCACCTATGGTCATGAGGGCTGGGTCATGATCGAAAGAACGAGATCCAGGGTACAAGCGGCCAAAATGGGTTTCCTCAGGAGGGTGGCTGGCGTCTCCCTTAGAGATAGGGTGAGAAGCTCAGTCATCCGTGAGGAGCTTGGAGTAGAGCCGCTGCTCCTTCGCGTCGAAAGGAGCCAGTTCCAGGCACGTCCAGCTGGGAGGAGGCCTCGTGGAAGACCCAGGACTAGGTGGAGGGATTATATCTCCAACCTGGCCTGGGAGCGCCTCGGGATCCCCCAGTCGTTTAATGTGGCTCGGGAAAGGGAAGTTTGGGGTCCCCTGCTGGAGCTGTTCCCCCCGCAACCCGTCACCGGATAAGCGGAGGAAGATGGCTGGATGGATGTCTCCGTAAAGTTTCAATACTACGTTCATGCGGAACACAACATTTCAGCGTTGCCTTAAAAGGTACAGGTAACGCCATTTTCTGTTCACGTATGTTAAAATCCGGTGCTGATATGGCACCAGTGCAGTATCTACTGGAGGAAGTAGCAACGCAGATTTTGGTGCCACTTAAAACTGCTCTCGGATGCTCCGAAACAGACGTTAGAGGCAACAGAAAACATCGCTGCATGTCAAGCTAGTAAACACTAATAGCACGTTACACAGGTAATGTTAGCCTACCATTAACTACAGCAGTAACTGAATTAAACACGGTTAAAATGCTGACAGCTAAACAGTGTAAAATTGTGACTGTATTTCACTGTAGAGGATTCCAACACCAGGACGTAGAGCCATCTGCTGCTAAAGCTGTGATCTAAAAGATACAAAGTAGCACTGGTCACTGCTGTTTTCGGAAAAACAACACAGACGTGAATAAGGATTGCGTTTACTCAAAACTGGTAAACCTCGTGGTGCATTCAAAGTTATTGTAAAATACCCTTTTCTCATTTGTTTTTGTCATTAACAGCAATTTACTGGTGAAAGAAGTAATTATTGTTAAAAGTCATTGCTATTACATTTTTTATAATAATTTAAATTACCCCCCTTTTTGTGCTGATCTGAAAATGTATCCAATCCATGACTCAAAACCGTGATCCGAACCGTGAGTTTTGTGATCCGTTGCACCCCTATTTGAGAAGGATGGGAAATTATAGTGCAAGCCATTCTCTCATTGTTTCATTATTAAAATGTGTAGTATAGTTACATATGAAATTAATTACTCCAAATATAGGCAGTTTAAAATATGGCAACCGTATTGTCAATTTCGGCAACCAAAAGCTGCTGCCTGGTTGCCAAGCCTGGCAACCACTTTAAAAAGTTAGTGTTGAGCCCTGACTTTTTATACCCCCTCCATGTATGCAGTGAAAATGTCAGATTTTCAGTATGGGCATAGTCAGAGATGTCGTGAACTCAGTTATATAAGTAATTGTCTGGAAGTATGGAGCACAATCTTTTTACAACACCTCAAGTTACAGATTTAAAGTAATTTTACAGACTGCTTGACTACAGTGTTAACTGTTACAAGAATATTTATTAAAATGTACTCTGGCGCAGTGCTCACTCCACATCACTTTCAGCAAACTGTTTCCCACAGGTTGAGAATTTACTTGGGGTGGTGGGTGGCGCAGGATGTGACGACACGGCAAGTGATCGCTGGGTTCAGTAATAAACTAGTCAAACGAAGGTGAAAACAAGGACTACATACATTACATTATCAGATAATTTAGAAAGAAATAACTATTTACATATTAAACAAATTAGACTAAAAGATGATACAGAAACAGATGAAAATATTGGGATCTGACACAATTTCAGGGTAGTTATTAGGAAAATATGTGACATGCCCTAACATTGTTGAATATCGCGATATTACTTGCGATATTAAAATCTACTCAGTTCTGTCTTTCTGCTGCTTTCAGTATTCTGCTAAAATACAACAAATTTCTTGTTGAATTTAAAACAAATGACAGGAAAGTGTAGCCATGATGTGGTCTGTCAATTAAATGTTTTTTTTTTGCCAAATGTTAACGGTTCAGGAGATAAAATACCCGTAATACTATACTATGATCCATACAGAAAGTTACCTTATTATTATACAGCACTGTTTCCTCCTAAATCAGTAGTAAATTATTGTTCATTTTGGTTGTTAGATCATTGTTAATTGTTTGAAGTGTTTTAATCTGTGTTTTGGGCATCCTAAACATGCTGTTCTGTACTATAGATGTCTTGTTGGACTCATTGTCAATCTGATCTGAGCAGATTTCTGTCATTCAAACAACTCTGAGTTGTAGTTAAAAATTTTTACAGCCAAGGATGAAACCCTTTAAATGAAGGGGTTTTATTCGGGCTCAAGTCCATTAAAACTAAAGGCTCGGCCAGCAATGATTAGCTCCGATTAGCGGTTAGCTCCAGTCAGCTCTGTTATAAATACTGTATATGGAGTGGAGGAGACTGCCGCGGACAGGGGTAACAACCATACTCTGATAAATGACGTTCGGGGAGCTTTCACAGCAGTGTGACCACTGTGTTTCTACGGTTTTATTAGTACAGTTAATCCCACAGCAAGACCACCAGCAGCATGCTACTACTAACGTAACCCCTGAAGTGAAGCGTTGACCGTGTCATGCACGCAGCATGTGACTTGACAAGGGGTAAAGGCTGGAGGCAGCTGGTATCTGTGTGCTTTAAAAAATACATTGTTTACAAATTACAAAATATTTGGATTTTATGTTCCTTGGCGGGTCTCAGTCTACCTGGGTGGGGTACAGTAGCTACCAAAAACATTTTCTTCGCTTCACCTGTGCAAATGACTGAACGTAATAACCCAATTGACTGTCCTGCTGTTACAGACGTGAATTCACGTTAACCACGGACAGTTGTCTCATTCAGCGACTCGCAGCAGTTCACACTGTTATTTTGTACAATTATAGGGAAAACACTGGAGAGTATGCTGCGCTAACATTACCGTTAGTTGACACAAGCCTAACGTTACACAGCTGCTTATTAATATAAGCACAATTGAAACGAAAACTGTGTTTTCAACTGTGTTTTCATTTATTATTTCAGATTTATTACTTTTGCCCCCATGCCTTCCAATGTAAATACACAACAAACTGCTTTCAGCCATGAAAGATGCAAACTCACTCCTCGTTGTTGCAGTCCACTTTTTTATTAAATTGGAAGCAAAGTAATATGACAGTATGGGTCGGCAAACGTTAAACCAACGCTTTAAATGAAACAACTGAAAATAAAAGGTTTAACATTAACACGTTTCACTAAACTAGCAAAAACTTTAAGCTAATGTATATTTAAAATTGCTTACATTAGCAAGACTAAGCCTACTAGTTACATAGTTGATTTGGCTTGAGTTTACGAAAAGTTAAACAACACAATTGAACTAATTCAGGTGGGCCATTTAGTTTAGGATTCACAGACAGTCCAAAAAAATGGCGACTCAACCCCAGGGCAGAGACGTCAAGTCCAGGGGGAAAGCCTATGTCAGACGCAACGTATACGAAGCGTAAACTTAACCTATGAACTTAAACCTCCAACTTTTAACCTTTCAACTTGATGTTGATACAATCCACTAAAGTACACTACCACAACTAAAGCACAAAGGCTAAATGCAAATCAATCAAAACATTACATTACATCAACTACTACTGAAATATTTTAACAGTGTATATAATAGTTCTCCTTTAAACTCTCAACTGCTAAACGATCAATTAATCTATTAAAATACAATTAAATTGGTTGCCTAAACATTAAAGATATCATTCACTGATTCTACCTGGACAGTGATTCACTGTCATTCATGAATTGAATTCAACATTCATTGTACTCGTTTTCTTATTTATATATTTATATTTAGTAGGTCCGTTGTGTAGTTAGTAGGTCAATAAACATTTCATTTATAAAAAAACTTAATCCTGTGATTATTGTGTGTATGAAATTTGAGTTTTAAAAGTATTGTTTTAGCATCAGAATAGGAAAAACCCAAATGATACCCAACCCTGGAAATATGTCATAAAGATTTGATATAAGATATTGATATATATTTAGTCTATAACTGTTTACTGCAAGGGCAGGGTGTGTCTTCCACTCTGCGACTGTAGTACATGATGTGCGCCCCCTACTACATGTTCACATTAGAAAGATGCAAAGGGATGTAGACTCAGACTCTTCTTTAGTGACATAGTGCCCTATTTTACCGATCTTGACCGGGTGGCGATGTTGCTGTGGCCTCTCGGGCGCATCTCTTTAAGTCTGAGAGGATTGCTGCAGCCATGCTGTGACTTTTTGAGGACTGTACTGTAAAGTGCCTCCTGACCTATTCAAACACCTGAAGCGCATTTTCAGTAATATTTTTCCTAGTAATTATGTATGGTTAAAAAGGTTAAAAAACCTCATGAAGTGAAATTTTCATGCCATGGGACCTTTAAGTGAGCGACCAACTGAGAGAGTCAGCGGCAGAGGATTTTGTTTCTGATTTAAGTGACATTTCCCCTATTGAGTTAATGTTAGTGTTATATCCGCATTTTAAACTGTCAACTGAGTGTCAATGATGTTGGACTCTTTTAATCAAGTGCTTTGACTTTCCTAAACATGTTCATAAAATCACACTTTAGTTGAGAGGTGTGGATGTTGTAGGGAAAGCTAATGAAATACGATAACAGTGAACATTTTGCAGATGTGTCATTGTTTTTCTAAAAACATGAACTAAGTTCTAAATGTTTTAGTTCTATCATGGTCTCTTCATGCTATAAAAAACATATCCCAAAATGTCAAAACTTTTCCTTTAAACCGCCCCTATATTGGCAGCCATAGTTCTCTGAGAAGTCAACGTGGACTGCACATTCATTCGCAGGCAGCGCCGGCCCGAGCCTTTTGGGGGCCCTAAGCAGAATTTGAGTGGGGGGCCCCCCCTCCCACCACGCAGAGTCACCTGTGCTTGACGATTATTGACACAAATGTCACGCTGTAATGTTATTTATAAATGAATACAGTGAGGTTATGTATTAATACAGTGAGGTTTATGAACTACTATCCCCCTGGGTGCAGATGCATAAGGACTCTCCCCCCCTATTGTGGATGCAAACGGCGAGGGGGGGTCTGGGGGTGCTCCCCGAGAAAATTTTGAATTTGGTAGATGTGATTTCCTGTATTCTGGTGCATTTTGGGGATAGTCAGCTAGAGAAGGGCAATACCTAAATTTGTTCAGATTCATAGCCTTTTGCTGTTTGCTTTATTAAGGTAGTGACTTCACCCAACTACTTGGGCTTCAGGGCCAAACAATACTGACATACTCTGTTAGTAGGAAGTAGGGCTGGGCAATATGGCCTCAAAAAAAATCCCTGATTTTTTTCACAAAGAATCTGATTCATGATTTAAATCGATCCCCCCCCACTTAAAAATTAATCTGCAGATGACAAATGACAAGATCTCACACACACACACACACACACACACACACACACACACACACGCACACACACACACACACAGGGCATGTATACCATTATGATTATTCATGCCAATTTTATGTAAATATTGGTTTGAGTGTTTTCCTTATCATCTGTGAAAGAGTGCAAAAATGATATTATGCTATATATTGAACAAACCTGTGAAACGACATTTTCCACAATAGAAACATGATTTAAATGAGAAAACGTACTGTTGTAGCTATAAAAATGGCAGAATCACCCACAGTGCAAGACTTCAAAAAACGCTTCATACACGCTTCAAGGTGACGGCAATTAGTGGTTAACAGATATTCACAAAGACGTATAGCCCAGCAACAATCTATCTAAAATAACACCTTTTGGGAGTACCATTTATGATATATAGTAAAATATTGAAGTTGTGGGAAGTTTATATGTCTTAAACTGTATGTTTCATCCGTCCCCCTATGCTGTTTCATGCGTACCGACCAGGAGGGACGCATGAAACATTACGCACGCCCCACTTTCGCTGTAATAATTCCTGAACGGTTTTGTTCAAAGCTGAAAATGCAACTGTATTTGACAGAAGACAGGTGTAGGTTGCCAGTGAAAAAATTTTAGCTTTCAGTGCGATACGATCGCTTTGTAAATTACGTTTAATTAAAACGTGTTTAATTTTAACTTTAGTTGCGCAACCTTGCTCCTGTTTTCACCTGTTGCTGAGTAACGTACTAACATGACATGGTCTCATGAGTGTAGCATACCTGTAGCAAGCTCCTTCGTAGTAACTAGCGGTAAAAACAAACGTCGAAGAGGAGCTCCGTGCTACAGAGTGGCGATTGCTAGTTGTTGTTCAACACTGGGTCCGGTGCTCCATGGTGCTCGGTTAGGTCAGCGGTAGTTCAGTAATCCGAAAATAGGTGACTTTGAGCCGGGTACAGAGCACAATGAGCTGACGGTCATTTTGGCGGATATTGCGGTTAAGTAAGTAATGAAACGAGTAGTTAAGAAAATAACTAATGTTAGCCACTGTCGCTGCCATGTCGCTGCCATATAAGTCAATGGTCGCTGCCATGTTGTTTGTGTATCACCATGGCAAACGCCGGGGGAGGGCTGGGCCCATTCGGAACTACGGGAGCCCAGATGGGACCGTCGGCGAATGTTAAGAGGGAAAAACAACACTCGGTCGGGGGCCCCCTAGTGGCCAGGGGGCCCCAAGCAGCCGCTTAGTTCGCTTATGCCTCGGGCCGGCTCTGTTCGCAGGGAGGTTCAGCTTCAAGGCCCGTGAGAAAGCATATTGCTGCCTGATGTTATAGAGATGGCACCTGAACTTCTGGAGCAAAGTGGCAAACATTTTCACCAGCATTTCTTGGGAGCATTCTAATTATTTTTTCAAAGTGATCTTTGAAGTTGCTCCAGAATTATTTTGTGCACCTTGTCTACAGTGGCCCACTGAAGGTAGGACACACGATCAGTGGCTCTGTAGTGGCTTGTAAATGGATAGGAATTACTGCTGCATTTCTCACATTCCCCCATACACACATGTTTGCTGGTGGTGTCACACGTGATGGCTTGTGTCAGGCTCTCCAAATTAAATGTGTCAATTATGTGCATCTGGTGGAGCTTTTTGCGATAAAGCCTAGATTTTCATGTTGTTTGCACATAAATGTTTTGCGATCTGCTAATGTTGGATGCACAACCCAGTAGGGGGGAAGTGTGCAAAACAGGGAGTATGATAAACGGTGGTTGATCTGCTCAGCCAGGAACTTCAAATGGAGGATCTTCATTGAATCCACAAGTAATCTTTTCTGTATTTTCTTCTTTTGTTTGGTCAATGTTTGCTTTTTTCCAGTTGTGATCCTGCTGACATCGTCAAGTAAAAAGAACAACCTCACCTTGGATCTCAGTATGCCAGAAATCCCTTTCTCTTGTAGCAGCAGACATTTTCATTTGCAAAGTTTTTCCACCTCCTTCTTGAAAATCCAAAAACCTCCTGTGTCAATTTCTGTAGCTTGTACTTTTTCAGGATTTTGTGGGTGATTAATCCCACAATAATTTGTGGCCCCCAGCGGCCATTTTGAGTGTTTAGCAATGAACAAAGAAGTTGTTGTAACTTGAGTGTACGTTGTCGTATCTGCCCGAAATTTCTCACGATGGACAAGGGTCCAGGCCTGAGGACACCTACAGGCCAATATTGACTTTTGGTCATAGCGCCCCCCCCGGCCACAGGAAATCTGCCTTATATGACAAACATCATCCGATTTACATGAAACTTATAATATGTGGTCTACATGTGATACTGAGCCCGCCCCTATAATATGACCACGCCCACTTATTCAGGCCACGCCCCCTTTCATAACATTTGAACCGTTTAAGGTAGAGTCTTGTGTGAGGTGTCATTGAACTCAGCAGAGACTTCATTTTTAATTGGTGATGGTTTGACCCGCCCCCTATGCTTAAGCCCCGCCCCCTTTCATACAATTTGAACCGTTTAAGGTATACCCTTGTGTGAGGTATCAATGAACTCAGCAGAGACTTCCTTCTTCATTGGTGATGGTTTGGCCCACCCCCCATGCTTTAGCCACGCCCCCTTTCACAGCTAATGAACCGTATGACGTAGAGTCTTGTGTGAGCTATTGTTGAACTCGGCGGGGAGTTCCCTTTTCATTGGTGACGGTTTTCGGCGTCTGAGTGACGGTTTGCGGCGTCTGAGTGCCGCGCGAATGCACGGTCGCAAGGAGCGGCGTCCGCCAGTAACCCCGACGTGCGCAGAGGCGCAAGGGCCCGTCCATCGCTGCTCGCAGCTTTAATTAGGGCCCGAGCGCCGACAGCGGCGAAGGCCCTATTGAAACTGAAGGAATTATTAATAGGGCACAAGCGCCGACAGCGGCGAAGGCCCTATTGAAACTGAAGGAATTATTCTTTCTTTCTTTCTTTCTTTTTCCCGTCAAATGAATTGGCTTTTTGAGGGCCTTAACATATTCAAAAACTCACCAAATTTGGCGGTAGCATCAAGTGTGGTGAACATTTACGTATTTTAAGGGTTTCGGGAATAGGCGCACAAAAGTGGCTCGCTAGCGCCCCCTAGAAAGTTAAGAAAATTGAGCCCCTGCAGTGCGTTTAACGTAGACTCATGAAACTTGGTACACATATGTATCATGTCAAGACGTACAAAAAACTTCATTAGAGCCATACCCTAAACCCAACAGGAAGTCCGCCATTTTGATTTAAAAGTTCGAAATTTGTGCGATTTTGGCCATTTCCACATGTCGTACTTTAACGAACTCCTCCTAGAGATTTCATGCAATCAACTTCAAACTCGGTCTGTGCCATCTTAAGATGTTAAAGATGAAAAGTTGTTAAAAGAAAAAACTTTTCGTCATAGGACGTGGCTGTGGCGGGGCGGCCATTTTGTGCGTTTCACCGCCGAAACAGGAAGTGGGTGTAACTCGAGTGTACGTTGTCCGATTACCTCGAAACTTTTCAGGATTCATAAGAGTCCAACCCTGAGGACAAATAAAGGCCGATATTTACTTAAAGTCATAGCGCCCCCCTAGTGGCAACAGGAAGTAGGCCTAAAAGTCAAGGTGCAATACTTTTTACGAACTCCTCCTAGAGATTTCATCCGATGGACTTCAAACTTGGTCTGTACCATCCCAACACCTTAACGATGAAAAGTTATTAAAAGAAAAACTTTTCGTCAGACGGTGTGGGCGTGGCGTGGTGGCCATTTTGAGTGTGCCCCTATAATATGACCACGCCCACTTACTCAGGCCACGCCCCTTTTCATAACATTTGAACCGTTTAAGGTAGAGTCTTGTGTGAGGTGTCATTGAACTCAGCAGAGAGTTCCTTCTTTATTGATGATGATTTGGCCCGCCCCCTATGTTCAAGCCACGCCCCCTTTCATAACATTTGAACCGTTTAAGGTATACCCTTGTGTGAGGTATCATTGAACTCAGCAGAGACTTCCTTCTTCATCTGTGATGGTTTGGCCCGCCCCCTATGTTCAAGCCACGCCCCCTTTTATTACTAATGGCCAGATTGTTGTAAACACTTGTGTGAGGTATCATTGAACTCAGCAGAGACTTCCTTCTTCATTGGTGATGGTTTGGCCCGCCCCCTATGTTTAAGCCACGCCCCCTTTCATACATGCTGACCCATTTAAGGTAGAGTCTTGTGTGAGGTGTCATTCTTCTCAGCAGAGGCTTCATTTTTAATTGGTGATGGTTTGACCCGACCCCTATGCTTTAGCCACGCCCTCTTTCACAGCTAATGAACCGTATGACGTAGAGTCTTGTGTGAGGTATCGTTGAACTCGGCGTGGAGTTCCCTATTCGTTGGTGACGGTTTGCGGCGTCTGACTGCCGTGCAAATCGGTCGCAAGGAGCGGCGTCCGCCGGTAACCCCGACGCGCGCAGAGGCGCGAGGGCCCGTCCATCGCTGCTCGCAGCTTTAATTATTCTTTCTTCTATTATTATTTTCCCGTCAAATGAATTGGCTTTTTGAGGGGCTTAATATATTCAAAAACTCACCAAATTTGGCGTTCGCATCAAGTCTGGTGAAAATGTACGTATTTTAAGGGTTTCGGGAATAGGCGCACAAAAATGGCTCGATAGCGCCCCCTACAAAGTTAAGAAAATTGAGCCCCTCCAGTGCGTTTAACGTAGACTCACGAAACTTGGTACACCTATGTAACATGTCAAGATGTACAGAAAACTTCATTAGAGCCATACCCTAAACCCAACAGGAAGTCCGCCATTTTGATTTCAAAGTTTGAAATTAGTGTGATTTTGGCCATTTCCACATGTCGTACTTTAACGAACTCCTCCTAGAGATTTCATCCGATCAACTTCAAACTCGGTCTGTGCCATCTTAAGACATTAAAGATGAAAAGTTATTAAGAGAAAATCTTTTCGTCATAGGATGTGGCCGTGGCGGGGCGGCCATTTTGTGCGTTTCGCCGCCGAAACAGGAAGTGGGTGTAACTCGAGCGTACGTTGTCTGATTACCTCGAAACTTTTCAGCATTTATAAGAGTCCAACCCTGAGGACAAATAACGGCCGATATTTACTTAAAGTCATAGCGCCCCCTAGTGGCAACAGGAAGTATGCCTAAAAGTCAAGGTGCTATACTTTAACGAACTCCTCCTAGAGATTTCATCCGATGGACTTCAAACTTGGTCTGTACCATCCCAACACCTTAACGATGAAAAGTTGTTTAAAGAAAAACTTTTCGTCAGACGGTGTGCGCGTGGCGTGGCGGCCATTTTGAGTGTTTATTAATGAACAAAGAAGATGTTGTAAGTTGAGTGTACGTTGTCGTATCTGACCGAAATTTCTCATGATTGACAAGTGTCCAGGCCTGAGGACACCTACAGGCCAAAATTGTCTTTTGGTCATAGCGCCCCCCGCTGGCAACAGGAAATTTGCCTTTTATGACAAACATCATCCGATTTGCATGAAACTCAGAATGTGTGGTCTATATGTGATACTGAGCCGGCCCTTATAATATGACCTCGCCCACTTACTCAGGCCAGGGTGAGGTATTGAACTCAGCAGAGACTTCCTTCTTCATTGGTGATGGTTTGGCCCGTCTCCTATGTTTAAGCCACGCCCCCTTTCATACATGCTGACCCATTTAAGGTAGAGTCTTGTGTGAGGTATTATTCATCTCAGCAGAGGCTTCATTTTTAATTGGTGATGGTTGGACCCGCCCCCTATGCTTTAGCCACGCCCCCTTTCACAGCTAATGAACCGTATGACGTAGAGTCTTGTGTGAGGTATCGTTGAACTCGGCGGGGAGTTCCGTTTTCATTGGTGATGGTTTGCGGCGTCTGAGTGCCGCGCGAATGCACGGTCGCAAGGAGCGGCGTCTGCCGGTAACCCCAGACGCGCGCAGAGGCGCGAGGGCCCGTCTATCGCTGCTCGCAGCTTTAATTCAGTATTGTTACACATTAATTAAGTATTAGGTAAGGTGCATATGTTCTCTACTTTACAATAAGTCTACTAAAGAGCATTAATAACTGTTTATTGATGGTTTATTAAGGCTTATTCAGTATTGTTTCACATTAATTAAGTGTTAGTTAAGGTGCATATGTTCTCTACAATAAGTCTACAAAAGAGGATTAATAACTGTTTATTGATGGTTTATTAAGGCTTATTCAGTATTGTTACACATTAATTAAGTGACCATTTAAGGTTAAGTAATGCTTATATGGCATGCAAAATAATTTATATAGGTTAATGTCTATATGAAGACAACGGAAGAAGCATGGAGACTATGGAGTCTTTTCCCTGATCTCACCCTCTACCAAAAGTAAGTCATATGTTGGAGGATGGACAAATATAATGGATGGACAAATATAGTATATGGACAACCATGACCCGTAAATAAACAATAAAAAAAGTTTTCTCATAATGACATGGCTTGGCCGTGAACCTCACGGCCAAGCCTTTTTAGTACATTACCTAATGTTAAAATATACACCTTAGTTAACTGTTGTTAACAGTTAGTCAAGGCTTGTTACTGCATTAACTAATGTTTAAATAGACACATTATTTAACTGTTATTAACAGTTATTCAAGGCTTATTATTCCATTTACTAATGATTTAATAGACACTGTTTTTAATAGTTAGTGATGGCTTATTACTGCATTTACTAATGGTAAAATAGACACCTTAGTTAACTGTGATTAACAGTTAGTTAAGGCATCAACTAATGGTAAATAATGCATCAATTAATACCTTAGTTAACATGAGCATTATTAATAAATGTTTATTAGACAATTTATTCAACCCTTAATAACGGTTAGTTAATGCTTATTAATGCATTAACTAATGCTAATTAATCTACCCTTATTGTAAAGTAAGGTTTACCGTTGTTTTCTTAATTTGCTTGTGTTATGTCTATTTGCATGTGTTTTCTTAAGTTGCAGGGCGTTTGCCCCTGTCGGCCACCGTAATATAGAAATAATCTTCCCTCTCAATGTGGCTATACCTGCGTCCCATAGTACCAAAGTAGAGACATCTCAAACATCATTTATGGCAAAGTACTCCGATAGATCTGTCTGCATCTCCTGTTTAATGCACATATCAGCCAATAATGAGACATTGATCCTCCAATATCTAAAATGATTGTCTACTCCTATCGCAAATTTCATAGTAACTGGACCGTGGTCCGAGATAGTAATTGGTTCTATTGTGATTTCCTTAACTCGATTTACGTCTTTTTTAGAGATACAAAAATGTCTATTCTTGAGAAGACATAAATGTAAAGTTTCTCTCATTGGGATGTAAATGCCTCCAAGCATCTACTAAACTCAACTCCTTCATCATACCTGATAAGCCCCTGGACATTTTAGATTGTGGTCTTGTTACTATAGGTAATCTATCTAATTTAGCATTTAATAAACAATTAAAATCCCCTCCCTTGGGAGGGGACTAAAATCTAAAATCCTTTCTTCTTTATCTGCCACCAGAGCTGCCATTCTTTAAAAAAATAAGGGCAGTCTGCCTTCGGTGCGTAAGAATTTAGTCGTTTTTTTGATATCTCCAATTGTTCCAATGACCATGACGTATCGGCCTTCATAATTTTGGATAGCGATTTCATTATTTTAATGCACAGATCTACTAAATAGGATAGCTACCCCTCTTTTTTTTCTTTCTACATGATGCACTATAGACTTGGTCTACCCATTCACGTTTTAGTTTTAAATGTTAAATCTCGGATAGATGTGTTTCCTGAATTAGAGCTATAGAGCATTGTTATTTCTTTAGTTGCCCAAGAATTGTTTTTCTTTTAATTGGGTTGTTGATTCCTCTACTCCTTCACATTGTAGTTAACGATCTCTTTACCTGCTCCAACAAGTAGGTAAAAAATAAGTATTGTGTAAACAATAGTAAAACTTGGTCCGAAACATATGTCAGAGAAAACACAAAGATATAGAACACAAAACAGGAGGGCACTTGTGCTTGCTTTATGATCGTATCATTCAATGCTGCATCCAGACACCTTACTATTATCGACCTGGGGGAGGCTGCATAGTCCTTAGGTTTGGGCACGAGTGAGCAGTTGGCTCTTTCGATTTTAACATCTATTTCAGGCGGTAGTTTGAGTACCTTCTGGAGCACATCTTTCACAAATCCAACCATATCTTTTCCTTTACTTCCTTCTTGGATTTGGAAGATTCTTATTTTGTTCCGTCTCAGTCTGTTTTGGAGGTCTTCGCATCTCACCGTCAGGTCCGTGTCCCGATGCAGCAGGTACCGTAATGCTCTCTGGTGGCGCATCGCCTTGTAATGTTCTTTAAAACATGTAAACACTAAAACCTATCCCTGCTAATAGACAGAAGCATGTTTGGAGAAAAACACCTGCTCCTACAAATGAAGGGGTTTTGTGTAAACTAGGTTTAGTACATATTTCAAAACTAGTAGTAGGGCACAAGCTGAGGCGAGGTCAGTTCATTCAACACTTCCACACCAATGCCGATGTCTTTAGGTGGCTCCTGTAGTTTCCCCTCCTCCTTTCTGATTAAGTGAATGATGCCAAAAGGAATGATATGTCTGTTAGAACATGAGTCCAAACTTGTCTGTTAGAACATGAGTCTGAGGGGTCAGTGCATCCCTTGAGCACACACCCTGGAAACTGTCAGGGCCGTATGGATGTCATAAACAGAATGTGAAAAAGCAGGAGACGTGGCATATGCAGTTTAACCAGTTCTTTTAATGATACACTTGTGTTATTTAGAAAATGTTTTGTGTGTTTTTTGTGACCTTGACACTAGCTCCCTGAGCCAAATAGTGTGGGTAACAGATCAAGGCAGCAATATAATCAAAGCCCTGGAACCATATAGGAGACTGTCTTTTCTCGATCACATAATTAATACTGTCCTTTGCCATGGTCTGCATGCTGATGCACTGGCCGACAACGTGCCGGATATAGGAGAGACCATATCTCAGAACTCGTGAGATATCTGAAACAGTCTGGCCTGGTTGCGCAATTATGAAGACAGTGCTACAGATGGGGGAGACAAGATTTAGCACAGTTTACTTCACACTCAAGTCAGTGCAGGACATACTGTATACCCAGAGCTACGGAAGGAACCTGGAGAGGCATAGCTTTCTCCCCACCCAATTAGGCTAATAAAGTAATGGTTAAAAAAACACAAATGCTTGATCAAGGGCCCGGCCCGGCCCGAGGATAGTGGCAGGAAATATCGGCCTGTCAAGTTTGGGCTCGGGCTCGAGCAGAGAATCTAAACTCTAGCGTATGCCCCATTTTATTATTGTGAATATTTCTGTGGGTACGTAATTTTCAAGTTTTGTGCTTACGCCATCTTTTACTATAAGCTACGCAGTATTTTATACATGAGGCCCCTGCAGCTTTCCGTGGTTTGATTTTCCTCAGATTTTGGACATCAGCTGGGTTAAGACTTATCACCTGGTCATTGTGATGTGGAGTGGCTTTTATTGCTGCTGTGGTGTTCAATGGCTCTTTTTGACATCCTGATTCCTTTCATTTTCTCTGCCTCTGTACCTCGAGAGAGCATTAATTGAAGCCAGTACCTCTGCTACTTCATGTATCTCTGCTACCACTGATAATTAGGCAGACATTCACAAATCCCCCCGTAGATGTCACTCTGTAGCCTCTGGTTGTCCAGTAACTGCAGTAATCATCTTTGGATACAATGTTAAATAATCAATGTCAGCCCAGTCCCCCGCCCCTAACCCATTCCTCGTATTGTTAAATTCAGTTCAGCTTCTGTAGTGGAATGAAATAGAAAAAAAAGTTTTTAAAGCATTTTTAACTGATAATGCTAACCATGTGAGCCCAGTCAATCACTTAATGAGCAAAAGATTTTAAAGAAAATATTAAAATGCTTCTTTTTCTTTGGTATGTCCTGCATTCACTAAGCATCTCTATGTGTTTCTCTCTTAGATGACACACCAGAGACATGTATCTACTCAGGCTGGTCTCCCTGGTCAGCCTGTAGCAGCGCTACGTGTGAAAAAGGCCGCAGGATGAGGCAGAGGATGTTGAAGGCCCAGTTGGATCTCAGCGTGCCGTGTCCCCACACTCAAGATTTTCAGCCCTGCATGGGACTGGGATGCAGTATGGAGGGTAACAACATACACAGATACACTGTACAATGGACGTATGAGAAGTAAGGTTGGAGAGTGAAAGAAACTAAAGTGATCAAAATGGTGAAAAAAAATTATTGATTGAGAGAGAAAGTAAGCCGGTTATACTATTTGTTCGTATCATATTGAGACACCCTCCACACAGTTACATATTCCAAATGTGATTGACCCACTGGGGGCAGTTGACATGGATATCACTTTAAGACACACTGCTACATGGCCCATGCCCAGATATAATAGGCCCAGGTGTGCACGGGTTCACTGATTCATTGATTTCCACTGTGAGAGCAGGAGACATGTGAGCAGTTGAAAGGAAGATTCACACAACATCCACTTGTGTGAAAAGAGAGCTGGTCTCCGGGCCCCTCTCAGGATTCATGGTCTGCATTTCCTCACTTGTATGAAGAGTCAGAGAGGGATACTGTACGCCTTGCATGACATGCTCTGTGAACCCGCCCAGGTACAGCCCAGTACCGAAGCTGACCTAATAGCAGCCATGCACAGAAGAGTTCTGGTGGCCTTTCCAGGCGTACCAAGGGCTCTAAGGGGGTGAGAAACTCTGTACAATAAGACATAACACAATAAGACACACAATAAACTGCGTCATAATTTGTGCAATAAGCTACGCAATAATCCACGCAATAAGCTTCACAATAAGGTGACTAATAAACTGCACAATTATTTGCACAATAGGACGAGTATCAAGTTGCACAATAAGCCCCATAATAAGCTGCATAATAAACCACACAATAAAGCACGCAATAAGCCGCGTAATAATTTGTGCGATAACCCAAGTATTAAGGTGTGCAATAAGCCGCATAAGTCACGTAATGAAAGATCTCCTGTGACAAGGTCTCCTACCTTTACCTGAAGCTGTTGATGACCCTCATTACATAGAGTTACTGTGGCAGGGATAGCCACACACTTGGCTGAAAGCCACACAGGAGGTGGACTCTGGGGATCTGCAGGCTGAGCATTTCTTCCGCTATTTCTTGGTCCACAAGTGGGACTATTCTGAATCTCAGGGGTCTCAAGCAAGTACCTTCACCCACTGAGATGCAAGATGTTGAGGGTCCAAACCATCACAGCAGGTGATTGGTTTGCCATCATCTACCTCAGGGACGCACACTCCCAGATACCAATCTGGCAGGGTCACTGAGGTTTGGCTTCGAGGGCCAGATGTTAAATCTTAGGTTCTGCCTTTCTGCATTCGACTAGCTACTGGAACCTCACATGACAACCTGACATGAACAGAAAATCCACCTCTTTTTGTTGACATAATAATTATTATAATTAGATGTGCAAGGTTAGGGACCAATTCTAGCACTTGGTCAGATAGATGTGTGACAGGATATTTCACAAAACTGGCTGTCATGACATAATTATGACAGTGTAATGGATAGATTATTAGACCTCAAGTAAAGTGGTACCATTTTGATTTGTCATTAAGATATGGATAATACTTGCTGTCATGACAACATTATGACAGTGTAACTAATAAATATTTTGACGTCAATTAAAGTGGTACCATTTTGATTTGTCATTAAAATATCATGAAGGATAAGACTGGCTGTCATGACAACATTATGACAGTGTAACAAATGCATTCTTTGACCTCAAGTGAAGTGGTACAATTTTGATTTGTCATTAAGATATCATGAAGGATAAGACATGTCTTAAGAAGTGCCATCGCACACCAAATTACCTTCCTAACACATCATGTGATGTAAAAATCTTTGTTAAGACTTGTTTTGTAACACGATGACCAAGCTCAACACTCACACTCAGGAATTAAACAAGAAAGCAGTTTAATAAATGAACATGGAGTTCACGTGACCAGTGACCAGATGGTCGCAGAAAACTAGGGCTCTCATACCCACCTCTGCATTTCATTGAATAACCAGGTCTATTCCTTTTTCTTCAACGCCAAATCGTTTTATCTGCTATCACAGTGACTCAGTGAACTGCCAGCAAGTGCCAGAAAACAGGTCCTGTTGTCGTGTAAGCTACAGACTCGGACACAAAAATCTGCAAACATGGCGGCGGCTAATAGAGCGGTGGCTAACATAGCAACCGATGCTAGCGCATTCCAGAACATGGAGTACTTGATCGCTCAGGTCTTGGAAAAGCAACTGAGTGTGCTTGAATCAGTGGTTTACAACACAATAAAGGGACCGCTAATGTAAATGAATGCCTCGCTGCAACAAATCAGGGCAGAGCTTGAGACAAAGGGAACTACAGTGTGTGATCTGATGCAACCTGACCGGCGCATTCACCCAGCGGCATCAGGAGCTTGAAGAAGCACAACACGAGATACATGCTAGGAGCACCCTGGATCTGCTCATCCACCCGGGCCCCCTGAGAGTGACCCACGGAGGGAGAGAGTTCACCTTCACTGCAGCCACAGATGCAGACATTTTCTGTCGGGAGCTGGATGTGGAGGATGACACGACATCAACACGGGCCGCTCCGCCCCGTGGCCTGTTTCCAACAATAAAACCAGAGGACGGCAACGGGACTTCGCGTCTGGTGCTGGAGCCGGTGGCGGGGCCAAGGCTGGCAGACCCAGCGGCTGTGGGCTAGTGGTGTCTGGGCTACCGTGCTAAATTTGTCTCCAACATCTAACTAAATGTCTTATAAAGCTAACAACGGTGTCCGATTTCAAGTTAATGAATATTTGTGAGCTGTAAGGGTTTCGTTGGCTGCGACTGTCTCTACAATCCTATGTGTACAAGATTGCGGCTAGTTAGCTTCATTTTTGGTCGTAATTCGAGTATATTTACAGTTTGAATTTCGTCACGCCACTTACACAACATCTAACTAAATGTTTTATAAAGCTAACAACAGTGTCCGATTTCAAGTTAATGAATATTTGTGAACTGTAAGGGTTTCGTTAGCTGCGACTGTCCCTACAATCCTATGTGTACAAGATTGCGGCTAGTTAGCTTCATTTTTGGTCATAATTCGAGTATATTTAGTTTGAATTTCATCACGCCATTTATACAACATCTAACTAAATGTTTTATAAAGCTAACAACGGTGTCAGATTTCAAGTTAATAAATATTTGTGAACTGTAAGGGTTTCGTTAGCTGCGACTGTCCCTTCAATCCTATGTGTACAGATTGCAGCTAGTTAGCTTCATTTTTGGTCGTAATTCGAGTATATTTACAGTTTGAATTTCGTCATGCCACTTATACAACATCTAACTAAATGTTTTATAAAGCTAACAACGGTGTCCGATTTCAAGTTAATGAATATTTGTGAACTTTAAGGGTTTCGTTAGCTGCGACTGTCCCTTCAATCCTAGCTGTGTGTAGCTACAAATCACGGATAGTTAGCTTCATTTTCGGTGTAATTCCGAGTATATTTACAGTTTGAATTTCGTCACGCCAGTTATACAACATCTAACTAAATGTCTTATAAAGCTAACAACGGTGTCCGATTTCAAGTTAATGAATATTTGTGAAGACTAGCTAGGTGTTTCGACAGCTGCGACTGTCCCTTCCTAGCTGTGTGTAGCTACAAATCACGGATAGTTAGCTTCATTTTCGGCGTAATTCGAGTGTATTTACAGTTTGAATTTCGTCACGCCACTTATACAACATCTAACTAAATGTCTTATAAAGCTAACAACGGTGTCCGATTTCAAGTTAATGAATTTTTGTGAATTCCAGAGGAATTCTAAGAGGAGGCTAGCTAGCTCCATCCAGCCGCAGGCTCTATCACATCCAGCCGCAGGCTCTATCAATGAGACTCGCGGACAAGAGGTGTGTATTTCCCCAATCGTTTGTTTAAATAACTCAACACATTATAATTACACACATTAAAAGATTAACTGTGGTAAGAGATTGCTGGTGTAACAAGCTCGCTGACTGCCCTCTCACTCACATACACCGGGCATTTAGCTAGCAGGAAGAGGGGAGTTTCAGGCCCTGGAGCTCTGTCAGGGCAGGGGCATTTGGTTGTCTATTACCCCAAGAGACGGTGACTTTGCGCGGGTATGGAGTGCTGTGGGCTGCCAGTCGTGACGGAGCTCCAAGTACCTCATAGCAGGCCGGGGTCTGTGAAGGAAGGCAGGCCGGGCGGCGAGGCAGCAATACAGGCAGCACCGGCGCTGAACTCCGACACCCAGTCGGACAAAATTTGTAATTAGCCATCCATTTTCGTAAAGTGGCCCATATTTGAGCTTTACATAGTTGATTTCTCGCATAAAAAAGTTTCAGAAGAGAATTTTGTAATGGAATAGCAGAGATCTGCGTGACCTAGCTAGATTCAGAAGACTACCTGATCTCAGGTCAGTTGTGTAGCCTATGTTAATGTTGGGGCGTGACCGTTCTCTTAATACACCCATGGGCTGACAAAGGTTCCGGTTTTTGTTGAGATTCGCCCGTTTTCAGCGGCAGTTTCAAAATATGAGATTTTCATAGTAAAGGGGTGTCAGTGGGACTTTGAGCTTCTATGTATGTCCTATTTACCCACAGAATTGTCGTTATTCAACTATGACAGGGTGAAATCAGTTTTGCATTCTATCACCCCTTTCAAGGTTGCTGCCTCATCTAGTGACGACAGCAAAACCAAGGGCTCCATTGTGTTGCTGTCATGGAAACGCACACTCACCTTAGACAAAAGTAGTAAAGACCTATCAGGCAGGATATCTTATATATGTACCATGATAAGGAGTAGGAAAATAGTCTTTGTTTCGGTATATGCACTGTCTACATATGATGAAAGTTTTTCCTGCGCCTAACCAATGAATTGCTTTCTCTCAATGAATATTCACTAATTATAGGGAGAGACATGAATGCAGTACTGGATTTAAATCAGGATAGATCAGGGGTCAATCACACAAAAGCCCAAAAACATATACCAGACATATTTAGAGCAGTTGTGGAATCCCACCATCTTACAGATATATGGAGGATGCACAACCCTACTAGCAAAGATTACACCTTCTTTTTCACACGTCACCTCACCCACTCCCGCATTGATTATATTTTATGCTCCAGTGAGCTTAAGGCAATGTTCCACACGATAGCAATAGAACCAGCAATTCTGTCTGATCACAATGCGCTGATAACCACATTCCATTGTGATATGTTAGGAGAAAGATCTAGGAGATGGCAATTTAATAATTCCCTTCTCCAGAACACAGCTTTTGATGCAGACAAACTGGCTGAGTTTATATCAGTCAATACCGACAATACCGTTTCTGACCCTGCATTTATCTGGCAGGCAACTAAAGGATTTATAGATTTTATAGATTTCACATCTTCTTTCGCGGTCAACTTGAAGAGGAAATTACAGGCAAGGATTGCAGAGTTGGAAGAACGCTGTAAATCTTTAGAGCAGTCTCTTAAGACTTGTTTTTCTAAATCTACACATACTCTTCTAGTCATGAGTCGAACAGAGCTGAATGATCTGCTAAGAAGGGGAGCTGAGTTCATAATGCACAGAGTGAGGCAAAATTATTATTTTAATGGCTGTAAACCAAGCAAATTGCTTAAAACAAAGCAAATCCAGAGCTACTATCAACAGCATCCGCACAGGCCGAGGTATCTCAAATCAGTGCCACTTTCCAATCCTTTTATTCAAAGTTGTATTCAATTCAGTTTTATTTATAGTAAGTCAAATCATAACAAGAGTTATCTCAAGACACTTTACAGATAGAGTAGGTCTAGACCACACTCTATAATTTACAAAGACCCAACAATTCCAGTAATTCCCCCAAGAGCCCAAGAGCAAAAAAAAAAACTTCCTTTTGGGGAGAAATCTCGGACAGACCGAGGCTCTTGGTAGGCGGTGTCTGACGATGCAGGTTGGGGGTGTGATGAACAGTGGCAATAATAGTCACAATAAAGATAATGGAACTATGACTAGAAATAGTAGTCGTAGTAGTTCATGGTGTAGCAGGATGTAGCAGGGCGTGGAGCAGGACTACGGCATAGCTGCAACCATGATTTAGGTGCCACCCTTATCCAAGGAAAACTGCTGGGCGACAAAAAACACAAGGGCTCCAGGGAATAAGCTCCCCAGAGCTAGGTTAGCATTCCTGGGACATGAATGCACACAGATGGAAAGCGAGAGGAGAGAGGAGCTCAGTATTTCTATGAAGGAGTCCCCCGGCAGTCTAAAACTATAACAGCATAATTAAGAGCTGGTGCAAAGCAAACCTGAGCCAGTTCTATAAGGGTTGGTAGATGAATCTGACGACTATGGAGAGAAGCAGAGAAGAGAAGGGGTGCCGTGTCTGTAGCAATACACCCTCCCCCACTGGTCTAGGTGAACGCTGCAACTCCTCACTCCCTAACTATAAGTTTCATCAAAGAGGAGAGTTTTAAGTTTACTCTTAAATGTAGTGACGGTGTCTGCCTCCCGAACACAGACCGGTAGATGGTTCCACAGGAGAGGAGCCTGAGAGCTGAAGGTGCTTGACCATTTAGTGCTTTGTAGGTCAGGAAAAGGATTTTAAATTCAATCCTGGATTTTACAGGAAGCCAGTGCAGAGAAGATAATACAGGAGAAATATGATCTCTTTTCTTAGTTATTGTCAGAACATGCGCTGCAGCATTCTATAAGCTGGAGAGTCTTAAGGGACTTATTTGAGCAACCTGATAGCAAGGAATTACACTAGTCCAGCCTGTAAGTAACAAATGCATGGACTAGTTTTTCAGCATCGTTTTGAGACAGAATGTGCCTAATTTTGGCAATGTTACGAAGGTGAACAAAGGCTGTTCTTGAGGTTTGTTTTAAAGGATATATCCTGATCAAAAATAACTCCTAGATTTCTGACAATAGTGCTAAAGGCCAGGGCAATACCATCCAGAGTAGCTATATCTATAGATATAAGGTTCGGAGGTGTTTAGGGCCCAGCACAATAACTTTTTTTTTTGTTAGAGTTTAACATCAGAAAATTGTAGGTCATCCATGATTTTATATATGCATGCTTGAAGTTTAACTGACTGGTTTCGTCTGGCTTGATTGATAGAGATCTCGTTTGGCTCTCAGTGAAGGCGGTCGCATTTTTCTCCCTCTCCTCCCGTTGCCTGCCCTGCTTTGTCTCTTGTCTAGTCTTTGTCTCTGTGTACTTTTTAGAGTCTCTCTCTCTGCACTGCTCCTAAACTAAGAATTATGGATTTGATCAACTGGTCTCTCAGCGCAATTGACACAATCTTCTCGACAAGGAGCTCGGGTTCGGGGGAACCTGACTGCCCTGCCGGAACGTTCGCAGCTGGCTACACGATGGACGCGTGGGAGAGGTGGCGGGTCGTGTGTCTGGCGGTTCTTTCCGTGGAGGACATTGAAGATATCTACCTATTCGGAACCATGATAACAGGTCTTTTGCTGATTGGCTCAGGCATTGCCCTGGTTTATCGAGAAATTAAAAAGAAGACGGGAACCGAGCAAAATACCAGGCTGCCCGTCATGGTTGAAGCTGTGAGCAGAGCTGTCGGAACTCAAATTGTGACTCTGAACACCATGAGCCACAAATTGGATACTGTGATTACCATGGGCCAAAAACTGGATACCATCTTGGAGAGACTGTCAGCTCTGGACAAGCTGGACAACATCTTGGGGAAACTCACGGTTTTGGCAAGGAAATTTGATCGATATGGAGACCAAGGGGACACTTCAGAGAAGTCGAGAGTGACTAACTGCGGCTCCTCGCCCCAAGACAAAACAAATTCCAATCTTATCTTTTCGGCTCCCTGAACCAGCGCTGGCCTTGGCCGAGGCCGGTGTTGAATACTCACTCCCCCTGGAGCACTGCAGCGAGGCACATTCTTGCGTTCCCCACCCGACTCCCGCGACACCTGTTGATTGTTGACTCGTACTGGGTCCTGTTTCAAGGCTGACTCCATGGCAACCGGCTGTGTATCGCAATGACAATCTTGCGGACTGAGAAAACCTGATTACGGGGGCCAGACGTAGTTTGAATACTCAGGCCTAAACTCACACACAAACTCTTACATATATACAGATATGCAACCACGCCCCACCCCCCTATCCAGCGCCTTCACCGCTTCTACCCCCAGTCACGCGGGCAGGTCTGGGACCAGCGCCTTTGTTTGGCTGCAGGACCAGATGTCTGCTTGCCTGTGCTGGACTACCTCAACCCCAACACCCCCATCCCCATGCACCCAACACCCCCCTCCCCCATTGCGTGTCTTGTTTGCCCTTGTATTGGTTATGTGCTTATATTATGTTGCTGAGGTGTTTTTTTTCCTGTTCCCACACTGGGCTCCTACTGTGGGCATAGTCTGGGAGTTGCCTTTTTCTCCTCGTCTCTCCTCATGTCATGCTGTATTTTCTTTACCCCATATTTGTTTGTATGTACCTTGTGAAGCGCTTTGTTGATTTGTTTATCTGTGAAATGCGCTATATAAATAAAATTGGATTGGAGGTATAATTGGGTGTCATCTGAATAACAGTGAAAGTTAATTGACCTCTCGTCGGCCCCGCCCCCAAAACGGCCATTGTCCAATCACACATCATAGCAACCGTTACTATGTGAGCAGGTCGGACAAACATTGACTCTAAGCTAGATGGTGAAGCGGTGCGCCCACAGCGTTTGTAAACATTACGAAGCATAAATACGTCTGCTCAAAGGTAGCTAAGGCTAACAGCTAACTAGTTACCGTGTTGTCTAGATCTACTAACTAGAGGGAAGACAAGAACACAAATTGGACCAAAGTTATGATTACCATGGATATCATTGCCAGAATGTTAACCTACTCTCTAAGCTGAGTTTAACGAGCCCTTTAGCTTTAGCCAACATTAGTTAACATGTTAGCTAACGCTAGCTACATTAGCTGCTGTTGTGTTGGGTCTTTGAGCTCCCCAACTTTATTTTTCATCAGTTTACAACAAAGTCGAACATAGCGCCCCAACAAGCAACTCTAAATAATTTTGTTTTTATCTTTCATGTAGCATTTTATGAACAAACCTACCCCTGAGTTCCCCAATCCCGTAAATGCTGTGCAAGTAGTAGTCGTGTCTCCTTCATTGCGTATTTTTATATTTTGAATATATCCATCCACTGCATACTGTAACCCCTTTTGCCTCGATCTGGAGGATATCGCGGAGATATTGCTCCAAAAAAGGTCACTGACACGCACGGGTATACCTCTTCCCGTCATGCCAATCTGTCGCGCTGGTCGTGTTTGACCATTTGTTTGTCGGACTTAGCAACAGTAACTAAGGGGGGCGGGGCTCGGCGAAAGGCTAATTGAGTGTTTCCTAATAATATTGCCTAGAGGAAGAATAGAATTGGTCCAAGCACTGAGCCTTCCGGAATGCCATGACTTACGTGCGTGCAAGGAGGATTCATCGTTAACATTAACAAATTGAGATCGATCAGAGAAATAGGACTTAAACCAGCTTCCTTTAATGTCAACTAAATTTTCCAGTCTCTGTAACAGGATGGTATGGTCAAAAGTGTTGAATGTAACACTAAAATCTAGTAAGACAAGTATGGAGACAAGTCCTTTGTCTGAAGCAGTAAGAAGGTCGTTAGTAATTTTCACCAGTGCCGTCTCTGTGCTATGATGCATTCCAACCCGTTCTCACGCCAGGTCGTGTAATAGTTACGTTATTGTAATCTATTAAGTCGTGGACAGGTTACGATTTTGACGTTTTTTTCGTGTATATGAAACGACTTTTGAACGTGTACAGGTCACGCTTTTCGAACCTGCTCTGGGAGACGCGACTACGGGGAAATGAGGCGCCACACACCGGCCAAAACAACGGCACGGGCCGCCACTCGCGATCGGGGAAATGCTGACGCGACTACGGGGAAATGCGGCGCCACACGCCGGCCAAAACAACGGCACGGGCCGCCACTCGCGATCGGGGAAATGCTGACGCGACTACGGGGAAATGCGGCGCCACACGCCGGCCAAAACAACGGCACAGGCCGCCACTGCGATCGGGAAATGCTGACGCGACTACGGGAAATGCGGCGCCACACGCCGGCCAAAACAACGGCACGGGCCGCCACTCGCGATCGGGGAAATGCTGACGCGACTACGGGGAAATGCGGCGCCACACGCCGGCCAAAACAACGGCACGGGCCCCCACTCGCGATCGGGGAAATGCTGACGCGACTACGGGGAAATGCGGCGCCACACGCCACTTGCAAGACACGGGAAATGAAACGCCACAATAACGAGACGGTTGGGGTTAGGAAAAAAAGAACGGGGTAAGGGAACCGTCACACGCGGGACACGCCGACAAAGGAACTGCAACACGCGGGACAAAGGTACTGCCACACGCGGGCGCGAACCCCGGTCTCCCGGCGTGAAAGTCCTGTGTTTTAATGCGGCGGGAAATGCGGCGCCACACGCCGGCCAAAACAACGGCACGGGCCACCACTCGCGATCGGGAAATGCTGACGCGACTACTGGGGAAATGCGGCGCCACACGCCACTTGCAAGACACGGGAAATGAAACGCCACAATAACGAGACGGTTTGAGTTAGGGAAAAAAAGAACGGGGTAAGAACCGCCACACGCGGGACACGCCGACAAAGGAACTGCAACACGCGGGACAAAGGTACTGCCACACGCGGGGCGCGAACCCCCGGTCCCCGGCGTGAAAGTCCTGTGTTTTAATGCGGCGGGGAAATGCGGCGCCACACGCCGGCCAAAACAACGGCACGGGCCACCACTGCGATCGGGAAATGCTGACGCGACTACGGGGAAATGCGGCGCCACACGCCACTTGCAAGACACGGGAAATGAAACGCCACAATAACGAGACGGTTGGGGTTAGGAAAAAAAAAGAACGGGGTAAGGAACCGTCACACGCGGGACACGCCGACAAAGGAACTGCAACACGCGGGACAAAGGTACTGCCACGCGGGGCGCGAACCCCGGTCTCCGGCGTGAAAGTCCTGTGTATGCGGCGAATGCGCCACACGCCCGGGCAAAACACGGCCACGGGCCACCACTCGCGATGACGAAATGCTGGCGCGACTACGACGAATGCGGCGCCACACGCCACTTGCAAGACACTGACAAACGAACCGCCAGAGCACGCGGGACAAAGGTACTGCCACACGCGGGGCGCGAACCCCGGTCTCCGGCGTGAAAGTCCTGTGTTTTAATGAAACGCCACAATAACGAGACGGATGGGGTTAGGGGAAAAAAAAGAACGGCGGGTAAGGAACCGTCACACGCGGGACACGCCCGACAAAGGAACTGCAACACGCGGGACAAAGGTACTGCCACACGCGGGGCGCGAACCCCGGTCTCCGGCGTGAAAGTCCTGTGTTTTAATGCGGCGGGGAAATGCGGCGCCACACGCCGGCCAAAACAACGGCACGGGCCACCACTCGCGATCGGGGAAATGCTGACGCGACTACGGGGAAATGCGGCGCCACACGCCACTTGCAAGACACGGGAAATGAAACGCCACAATAACGAGACGGTTGGGGTTAGGAAAAAAAAAGAACGGGGTAAGGAACCGTCACACGCGGGACACGCCGACAAAGGAACTGCAACACGCGGGACAAAGGTACTCCCACACGCGGGCGCCAACCCCCGCTCTCCGGCGTACAAGTCCTGTGTTTTAATGCCGCGGGAAATGCGGCGCCACACGCCGGCCAAAACAACGGCACGGGCCACCACTCGCGATCGGGGAAATGCTGACGCGACTACGGGGAAATGCGCCGCCACACGCCACTTGCAAGACACGGGAAATGAAACGCCACAATAACGAGACGGTTGGGGTTAGGAAAAAAAAAGAACGGGGGTAAGGAACTGTCACACGCGGGACACGCCCGACAAAGGAACTGCAACACGCGGGACAAAGGTACTGCCACACGCGGGCGCGAACCCCGGTCTCCGGCGTGAAAGTCCTGTGTTTTAATGAAACGCCACAATAACGAGACGGTTGGGGTTAGGAAAAAAAAAGAACGGGGTAAGGAACCGTCACACGCGGGACACGCCGACAAAGGAACTGCAACACGCGGGACAAAGGTACTGCCACACGCGGGGCGCGAACCCCGGTCTCCGGCGTGAAAGTCCTGTGTTTTAATGAAACGCCACAATAACGAGACGGTTGGGGTTAGGAAAAAAAAAGAACGGGGTAAGGAACCGTCACACGCGGGACACGCCGACAAAGGAACTGCAACACGCGGGACAAAGGTACTGCCACACGCGGGGCGCGAACCCCGGTCTCCGGCGTGAAAGTCCTGTGTTTTAATGCGGCGGGGAAATGCGGCGCCACACGCCGGCCAAAACAACGGCACGGGCCACCACTCGCGATCGGGGAAATGCTGACGCGACTACGGGGAAATGCGGCGCCACACGCCACTTGCAAGACACGGGAAATGAAACGCCACAATAACGAGACGGTTGGGGTTAGGAAAAAAAAAGAACGGGGTAAGGAACCGTCACACGCGGGACACGCCGACAAAGGAACTGCAACACGCGGGACAAAGGTACTGCCACACGCGGGGCGCGAACCCCGGTCTCCGGCGTGAAAGTCCTGTGTTTTAATGAAACGCCACAATAACGAGACGGTTGGGGTTAGGAAAAAAAAAGAACGGGGTAAGGAACCGTCACACGCGGGACACGCCGACAAAGGAACTGCAACACGCGGGACAAAGGTACTGCCACACGCGGGGCGCGAACCCCGGTCTCCGGCGTGAAAGTCCTGTGTTTTATGACCCATCCACCACCCCGACCAACCTCCCTACGCGGACTTTCGCCTTATCAACTACTCGCTACTCGCTTTCGTTCTGGAATCACGAAATATGCTTCCCATTAAAATGCATTGCTTTCAATTTCGTAATCGCCACACGAAAAATGCGGCATTTACGTAACCTGTCCATGACTTAATAGATTACAATAACGTGACTATATAACGACCTGGCATGAGACTGGGCTGTGCATTCGATAATTCATAATGAAGTGTTAACCACGGGTAACGCTTCTTTAAGTAGCCTCGTTGGGATGGGGTCTAAGAGTCAGGGAGATGGCTTAGGTGTAAAAACCTTTAACATTGTTTTTTTTATTTATTAAAGTTTGGTTTGGTTTGGTTTCTGTTTGTCCTACCATCATGAAGAAGGAATCCAGGGCAATCCGTTTAAATTCAGAGTCTCGATCCTGTAGCAATCTGTAAACTCTGGAAATCTCTGGGATCTGAGGAGTCGATGTGATCCAATATTACATTACATTACATGTCATTTAGCTGACGCTTTTATCCAAAGCGACTTACAATTGCTACATATGGAGCAACTAGGGGTTAAGTGTCTTGCTCAGGGACACATTGGTTGATGTATCACAATGGGAATTGAACCCAGATCTCCCACACCAAAGGCATGTGTAATATCCAATGCGCCATCACCACCCATATCCCTGTGTGGACTGTTCTTGACTCACTTTTAATATGCTATCTGCATTAGGGCTTCACTCTCAGAAGATGTGTTTGAAGGAGACAGCATTAAAGGGGTGATAGAGTGGTTATATACGGTATTTCACGCTGTTCCTTAAGGTCTCCTATTAGGTATGTAACATTGGTTGTAGTGTTGACGAACTGACCGAAGAGCCGGTTAATTAACCCGACTCGTGTCACTGAGCCGGGAGAATCTAGTGCCATACGTCAATGAACCGACCCACTCCTGTTTTTTTCTTTTACTTCATTCGTGCCGTTGGCATTATATATATATGTCAATGGTTGGCCGTTGTGTAGCTGGTATTCTTCTGCTACTGTGTGTGTTGTAATCTAGCTCATTAGTGTCTCCACTGGACTGGAGTGGTGGTGGTAGAATCAATCAGGAAATGAGCTATGTAACCGTGCAACCGGCCGGCCGCTAGACTCTAATGTAACCCTGCAACCTGCCGGCCGCTCGAGTCTAATGTAACCGTGCAACCTGTCGGCCGCTAGACTCTAATGTAACCGTGCAACCGGTCGGCCCGCTCGAGTCTAATGTAACCGTGCAACCGGTCGGGCCGCTCGAGTCTAATGTAACCGTGCAACCGACTCTAATGTAATCAAGCGGTGTCTTGGTTCTTGGCAAGTTTGAGTTATTAACCAAGCCTTGTTTCTGGTGCATCTTAGAGGATTGTGTTCACGGCAATTTACACATTATCGATGGGGAAGTACAGTACATCACATACAAATACACGTCATGTTATCTTGGTAGTTATGTTAAGTTGAATGTTAGAGAAGTGAATGTTGCTACATGGTAGCTAGGCTAGGCTGTCACAAGGAGACCGTAAGGACCGCAACCGAGGGTAGGCTACTGCATGAGTCTATGTAATCAAACGGGTGTCTAGGTTCTCGGCAAGTTTGACTTATCAACCGATAGCAGAAGCCTTTATGTCTCGTGCATTTTAGAATTGTGTTGTTGGAAATTCATATGCTACATTACCAAGGGGAATGTATTAGGCCTATATCACATACAAATACACGTAATGTTATCTTGATAGTTATGTAATGTTAAATGTTAGAGAAGTGAATGTTACAGGCTGTCACGAGCAGACCGGGCGGGCACCCGGCTACTGCCGAGACCGGGAGTCGAGACCGAATGTAACCGTTAACAACCGCTCGAGTATATAAGCAAACGGTTTGTCTAACGGTTCTCGGCAAGTTGGAGTTATTAACAAAGCCTTGTTTCTGATGCATCTTAGGTGATTGTGTTCGGAAATTCACACATTATTGATTGGGAAGTGCATCACATACAAATACACATGTTATCTTAGTTATGTTAAAGGGATACTTCACCGATTTAGGATTCAGCTTTGTATCAGTAGAAACCCGATAGTATTTCTGAATGACCGTGCTTCCCTCCCTCATGTCCCCCTGAGAGGGGAGATCTCTGCATTGGGGGTCTGGAAAAAATCTTCCAATGACGTAAAATGACGATTTTTGCGTCATCGGAAGATTTTTGGGCCAGAGGCAAGAGACTACAGCCGGTAGTAGGATCTACTTCCGCATGTTTTCAACACGCCCACAGGGGGTTGGACTGCCGAGTCTAGCCGAGGTATTTCGAATGAAAACGACTGTCAGCCATCTTGAATCTTCGCTAAACAGGCTCTTGGTTTTCAGCAGCAATTATTTACAACAATTATCTGCATTCAAACTACCGGACGTGTGTACCACCGGGATACATCGGTAATGATCGGAGAATATGCAGGTACAGTGTACCGGCCCCGGGACTATCCACGGGCTCTCGCCGGCCCGTGGAGGTGGGCTGTGTTAAACGGACTGGTGTAGAAATGAAATCCAACTAGCCACTGCTAACTGCTGGTGGAGCTTGTGACTGTTAAATGCCGACCATTCGACATTCCACACTAATTCACGGCTGTGTTTATACTCGGTGTTTAGCTAGCTACACCAAGGCTAGTATGCGTTAGCTGAACTTTACGGATCCTGCTTGCAAGTGTCCGCTCATTTAGATCACAAACTGGACTATATCCAACTTCAACGAAACTCCCAACGTCTGTTCAGAGACTGCTGTGTTTTTGTTGTTGTGGAAACATGGCTGAATAGTGTACCGGACTGTCCAGCTACCAGGCCTGCTAGCCCTCCGAGCTAGAGATGCTCTGTCGCCGGGTAAGGTGGGCTGTGTTAACGCGGAGTGCTGCAGCAATGTGGTGATTTGTATCTTAACTGCTAACTGCTGGTGGAGTTTGTGACTGTTAAATGCCGACCATTCTACATTGCACGCTAATTCACGGCTGTGTTTATACTCGGTGTTTACAGCCCACCAAGCGCTAATGCTAGTATGCTTTAGCTGAACTTTACGGAGCCTATAAAGTGTGTGTACTAAATGTAGCCTGTTTCGTATTTCGTTTCTATATAATGTCATTTTTATATATGTTAAATGTGAAACATCACTTGAGTCACGATGAAACGTTGTTTCGTGTATATGGTTGAAATGATAATAAAACATGCTTGAGTTGAGTTGAATTCCTCTGTCTGTCAAGCGGTAGGCGTGGCTTGGGAGTGGACTCAAAGCAGTGAAGCAGGTGCATTCTGGGATTTGGTGTTTTTCATCCACATAAGACAAAAACACATTTTCTGGCTTTTCACATTTTCTGGCTTTTCTCGGCCTAGAAGGCACCAATTTCAATTTTTTTTTCACATTTCTACTACATAAGTGACACAATTTAAAGATATATTCAGCTTTCCAGCGGTGAAAGCGGTTCCTCCCACCACCTGTGGGAGGAACCGCTGGGGTCGGGTGCGCTGCCACATGGGTGGCAGTGAAGGTCAGGGGCCTCGACGGACCAGACCCGGGCAGCAGACGCTGGCTTTGGGGACGTGGAACGTCACCTCTCTGTGGGGGAAGGAGCCGGAACTGGTGCGGGAGGTGGAGCGCTACCGGTTAGATCTGGTAGGGCTTACCTCTACGCACAGTCTCGGTTCTGGAACCGTACTCCTGGATAGGGGTTGGACTCTTTTCTTCTCCGGAGTTGCTCAGGGTGTGCGGCGCCGGGCGGGTGTGGGGATACTAACAAGCCCCCCGGCTAAGCGCCGCTACGTTGGAGTTTACCCCGGTGGACGAGAGGGTCGCCTCCCTACGCCTGCGGGTGGTGGGGGGAAAACTCTGACTGTTGTTTGTGCATATGCACCAAACAGGAGTTCGGAGTATTCGGCCTTCTTGGAGACCTTGAGTGGAGTCCTGCATGGGGCGCCAGTGGGGGACTCCATTGTTCTGCTGGGGGGACTTCAACGCGCACGTGGGCAATGATGGAGACACATGGAGAGGCGTGATTGGGAGGAACGGCCTCCCTGATCTAAACCAGAGTGGTTGTTTGTTGTTGGACTTCTGTGCTAGTCATGGATTGTCTATAACAAACACCATGTTCGAACATAGGGATGCTCATAAGTGTACCTGGTACCAGAGCACCCTAGGCCGAAGGTCAATGATCGATTTTATAATCGTTTCATCTGATCTGAGGCCGTATGTTTTGGACACTCGGGTGAAGAGAGGGGCAGAGCTGTCAACCGATCACCATCTGGTGGTGAGTTGGGTCAGGGGGTGGGGGAAGACTCTGGACAGACCTGGTAAGCCCAAACGTGTAGTGCGGGTAAATTGGGAACGTCTGGAGGAGGCCCCTGTCCAACGGACTTTCAACTCGCACCTCCAGCGGAGCTTTTCGTGCATCCCTGTGGAGGCTGGGGGGCATTGAACCCGAGTGGACAATGTTCAAAGTTTCCATTGCTGAAGCTGCGGCGGGGAGCTGTGGTCTTAGGGTCTTAGGTGCCTCAAGGGGCGGTAACCCACGAACACCGTGGTGGACACCGGTGGTCAGGGAAGCCGTCCGACTGAAGAAGGAGTCTTTCCGGGATATGTTATCCCAGAGGACTCCGGAGGCAGTTGCAGGGTACCGAAGGGCCCGAAGGGCTGCAGCCTCTGCCGTGAAAGAGGCAAAGCAGCGGGTGTGGGAGAAGTTCGGAGAAGACATGGAGAAGGACTTTCGGTCGGCACCAAAGTGCTTCTGGAAAACTGTTCGCCACCTCAGGAGGGGGAAGCGGGGGAACCATCCAAGCTGTGTACAGTAAGGATGGGACACTGTTGACCTCAACTGAGGAGGTAATAGGGCGGTGGAAGGAGCACTTTGAGGAACTCCTGAATCCGACTAATACGCCCTCTATGTTAGAGGCAGAGCTGGAGGATGACGGGGGGATTGTCGTCGATTTCCCAGGCGGAGGTCACTGATGTGGTCAAACAACTACACAGTGGCAAAGCCCCTGGGATTGATGAGATCCGTCCGGAAATGCTCAAGGCTCTGGGTGTGGAGGGGCTGTCCTGGTTGACACGTCTCTTCAACATTGCGTGGAAGTCTGGAACAGTGCCAAAGGAGTGGCAGACTGGGGCGGTGGTTCCCCCTTTTTAAAAAGGGGGACCAGAGGGTGTGTGCCAATTACAGGGGTATCACACTTCTCAGCCTCCCTGGTAAAGTCTACTCCAAGGTGCTGGAAAGGAGGGTTCGGCCGATAGTCGAACCTCAGATTGAAGAGGAACAATGCGGATTCCGTCCTGGTCGTGGAACAACGGACCAGCTCTTTACTCTCGCAAGGATCCTGGAGGGGGCCTGGGAGTATGCCCAACCGATCTACATGTGTTTTGTGGATTTGGAGAAGGCGTATGACCGGGTCCCCCGGGAGATACTGTGGGAGGTTCTGCGGGAGTATGGGGGTGAGGGGGTCTCTACTCAGGGCCATCCAATCTCTGTACGACCAAAGTGAGAGTTGTGTCCGGGTTCTCGGCAGTAAGTCGGACTTATTTCGGGTGAGGGTTGGCCTCCGCCAGGGCTGCGCTTTGTCACCAATCCTGTTTGTAATATTTATGGACAGGATATCGAGGCGTAGTCGGGATGGGGAGGGGTTGCAGTTCGGTGGGCTGGGGATCTCATCGCTGCTCTTTGCAGATGATGTGGTCCTGATGGCATCATCGGCCTGTGACCTTCAGCACTCACTGGATCGGTTCGCAGCCGAGTGTGAAGCGGTTGGGATGAGGATCAGCACCTCTAAATCGGAGGCCATGGTTCTCAGCAGGAAACCGATGGAATGCCTTCTCCAGGTAGGGAATGAGTCCTTACCCCCAAGTGAAGGAGTTCAAGTACCTTGGGGTTTTGTTCGCGAGTGAGGGGACAATGGAGCGGGAGATTGGTCGGAGAATCGGCGCAGCGGGTGCGGTATTACATTCCATCTATCGCACCGTTGTGACGAAAAGAGAGCTGAGCCAGAAGGCAAAGCTCTCGATCTACCGGTCAGTTTTTGTTCCTACCCTCACCTATGGTCATGAAGGCTGGGTCATGACCGAAAGAACGAGATCCAGGGTACAAGCGGCCGAAATGGGTTTCCTCAGGAGGGTGGCTGGCGTCTCCCTTAGAGATAGGGTGAGAAGCTCAGTCATCCGTGAGGAGCTCGGAGTAGAGCCGCTGCTCCTTTGCGTCGAAAGGAGCCAGTTGAGGTGGTTCGGGCATCTGGTAAGGATGCCCCCTGGGCGCCTCCCTAGGGAGGTGTTCCAGGCACGTCCAGCTGGGCGGAGGCCTCGGGGAAGACCCAGGACTAGGTGGAGGGATTATATCTCCAACCTGGCCTGGGAACGCCTCGGGATCCCCCAGTCGGAGCTGGTTAATGTTGCTCGGGAAAGGGAAGTTTGGGGCCCCCTGCTGGAGCTGCTCCCCCCGCGACCCGACACCGGATAAGCGGACGAAGATGGATGGATGGATGGATGGATGGATGGATAAATGTTAGAGAAGTGAATGTTACAGGCTGTCACGAGCAGACCGGGCGGGCACCCGGCTACTGCCGAGACCGGGAGTAGCCGGGTGCCGCAGCCGCAGGCACGTGAACCGTTGACCGAATCTATAGACTCGGTTCGCCAACCAACAACCGTCCGGTTGAACCGACTCGCGTAAAAGAGCCGGTTGTCACATCACTAATTGGTTGGACTGAAAATGTCTCTTTGGCTGTTTTTTTGGCCCTAATGCTACCCTGTTAAATGGGACTGGACTGAAACGAGAGCTTTTCTGCCTTATAAAGTCTGCTCATGAATATTTAGATGAGCTGCACGCTGATTGGTTGAGCTTTGCACACACACACACACACACACACAGAGTCATATACACACACACGTTCCCCTCTGCGCCCATGTCCCCCCGCCCCCCGTCGCCGCCGCCGCCACCACACACACACACACACACACACACACACACACACACACACAAACAATCCCTTTTTTCCTCAGCGGCAGCTTTCATCACACTGTCCGTTAACGTTCCAAACTACAGACATGTCCAGGCATGCCCGCTATGCCGCTGGCTTCAAACTTGATTTCTGCCACGACATAAACTCATCAACTAATCTTACTGTACAAAGCACCAGATACAGAGTTTCATTACAGGATAGAATAGAATAGACATTCATCCTCCTGTGTGTCGCGCACACACATACACACACACCTATGCTTTCTACACTGTTCCCTGATGATCCATGTTGGAAAAAAAGTTAACGTACCGTGAACCGCCACCGGCAGGCAGCTCCAGCACATCACCCATTGCGAGTCCACTGCGCCACTGATATAAATCCACATGTCCCGCTCAATTGTCCAATATCTACTCCTTTTCTTTGGGCCATATCTCCTGAGAGAGCTCCAGCCAGCGTGCAGCGGGGTCTGACAGTCCAGGGAGAAAGCCAACGATCCGGGCACGCTGTCAACAGCAAACTGTGGAGCTCCTGAACTCCGAAACAGTCTTACTAAATTTGCAATTAGCCATCGATTTTTGTAAAACGGCCCATATTTGAGCTTTATATAGTTGATTTATTGCATAAAAAAGTCTCCGAAGTGAATTTAGTTGTGCAACAGCAGATAAAAAATTTATAAAATTTCTGAGATTTGCGCAACCTAGATTTAGAAGACTTACTGACATCAGATCAGTTAGTGGCCAATGTAAATTTTGGGCACTACAAAGTTAGAAGGTAGAACCAAATAAGGAGGAGTTGAGAAGTTGACATCAACTTTTAGCTTTATTCAGATTCGCCCATTTTCAGAGGCAGTTTCAAATTGTGAGATTTGCAGAGGAAAGAGGTGTCAATGGGATTTTTAGGTTCTATATATGTCCTATTCATCCACCAAACCGTTTTTCAACTATGACAAGGTAAAATCGGTTTTACATTCTATCACCCCTTTAAAGAGAAATTAAACTTAAACTGAAGAATAGGAAGATCTTGAAGCACCATGCTGGCTTATAGTGATAAATTACAACGGAGTGGAGCCTTGTTAAGCCAGAGAAGCTGCAGATCACTTTTCAGATGAAACAACCCGGGGTCATACATATTGACTTTTACTACCTCAAGCTCATGCTGTAAATAGGACTGTCCCTCATGCAACTTGCCTTGTTAAAAGAGAGTTAAAGCAGTTTCTGAGGAAGAGCCTTTTGAAAATGGCACCTTCAGCTTTGAGACAATTTAAGAGACTTTTATTAGGGCCTAAAGTCGGACATCGGTCAGCGAATAGGATTATTAGGGCACATGTACCGACAATGTTGAAATTTAAATTTAAGTTTGGTATTATTCTTATTAGGGCCTGAGGACGGAAGTGGGAGGAACCTATTGTTTTTGTAAAGATTGTTTTTCTGCTGGACAATCACATTTTGAGGGATTTGGGATGCTCAAAAACCTACGAAAATTGGCACACATACAGTACACGTATAAAGTACAGCTAGCACTAGGCAACATGACAAAGGCACAGACTTCGAGAGTAAAGATAATAATTGAGATAAATTGAGACCAATTTATAAACCGCTTATTGTGTTTTGCCCTCTGAAAAAAGCACTCCTCTATGTTACTCACTATGTTCAGAAGATTGTGTCTTCCGGTGACTTTCCCACACAGAAACTCGAGTGAAGATTATTACCTCTTCTGAGGAGTCCACCATGTTTTTTTAATTCTTCTGTTCTCCTTAGCTGCTAGCAACTGCATCGAGGAGGGGTGGGGGTGCATGCGCAATCACATAAGGCTTCAATCATTTGGATGCGCCGACAGTGTTGTTGTCATTACTTAGAATTCCTCATTGGGGCGACAGAAACTATGCACTATAGCTTAAATTATATTTATTGGGGACACTGGAATATGTAGAGTCCTGTGTGCAGTGGCAGCCAAACGTATTTGACCAAAACTTTCTTGTGTTTATGACTCATTGAAATGAATGGTCAACTCCAGCAGCAGACTTAGGGAACTGGTTGCAATGAGGAATAACAACAAGGGAACTGCACCTGCATGATACCATTTTTAAAACTGCTCTTGACAAATGCAGAACCTTTTCTAATAATAACCTAGCAAACTTAAAAGAAAAAAATGAGATATAAAATGTCAGGATGCTCTTCTAACACTATCTGTTACTACTTGGTTTTTCTTTTCCTGTGTAGAGCCCTCAACGTGTATGATGTCGGAGTGGATCAGCTGGTCTGCCTGCAGTGTGTCCTGTGGGATGGGGACGAGGTCTAGAGAGCGATATGTCAAACAGTATCCTGAGGATGGCTTGCTCTGCCAGCTCCAAACTGAAGAGATAGAGAAGTGTGTTGTCAACGATGAATGCTGTGAGTCTTAATGCATTGCTGTGTGCATTTGTGACTGTGTATTTTTCTCATTATAACACACTATTTATCACATTATAACGTGAAAGGTTTCACGTGATTACAATAAATTATTAAGTAAAACTTTTCATGTAATAACAATTTATAGTGTTGTAAAATGTTACGTTTCATGTTATAACGTAATAATGTATCTTGTTAGAACATGAAACTTTTCACCTGGGTCGAATATTGGACGAGTTAGCGTTATCAGCTGAATAGCTTAGTGCAGACGCTAATGGATCCGAGAGAGTCTCTTGTACATTACCCCACTAATAATGCCCGAAATGATACCAAACTTATACACTAGTACAAATAGGTTATGCATTCCTAAAACGATGGATTGTAAAGTTTGTAAGTACACCAGAAGTTTATGTAAATAACGCTTCTGCTCTCTGCTGTTGTTGTTGCTGCTGTAAGACGAGTGCTTAGGGACGTCTACAAATTACAACACCGAAAAGAGATACAACAAATATATTTATTAATTTAACTTATTTTTTATAGTAAGTGCTGTAGTATAACTAGCAGGATACAAGTTATAATTGACGTAAGTTTGGAGACATTAATAAATATTTTTGTTGTATCGCTTTTCGGTGTTGTAATTTGTAGACGGCCCTAAGCACTCAGTAGCAGTAGCAGCAACAGCAGCAGCAGAGACGAGAAGTCATAACACAACTTCTGGTGTAGCATAACGTATTTGTACTAGTGTAGAAGTTTGGTATAATTTCGGGCATTATTAGTGGGGTAATGTACAAGAGACACTCTCGGATCCATTAGCCCCTGCGCTAAACTATTCAGCTGATAACGCTAACTCGTCCAATGTTCGACCCAGGTGAAAAAAGCTTCTGGGGGGGCGTTTGGCTCGAGGTCATGGTGCAAAGGACCCTAGGGTGAATTTACTCCGAACCATCACTTGAAATTCTACTTCATGCTTGGACTTAGACTCATTCTTCCTTCTCTATGTGAAAAAAAAGAACATACATAATAATGATGATAAATATTGTCTGAAATGGAGCAACTTATTTGACTTCAGCAGCCCTAAGTGGCAATTTGTGGTTATAATCCCTTTTTCGCTTAATATTAGGACCATTAGAAAGCCCTATTGGAACTGAAGGAATTATTAGGGCCCGAGCGCCAACAGTGGCGAAGGCCGTATTGGAACTGAAGAAATTATTATTATTTTCCCGGCAAATTAATTGCCTTTTTGAGGGGCTTAACATATTAAAAAACTCACCAAAATTGGCGGTTGCATCACGAGAAAAAATTTACATATTTTAAGGTTTTCGGGAATAGGCGCACTAAAATGGCTCGCTAGCGCCCCCTACAAAGTTAAAAAATTGAGCCCCTGCAATGCGTTTAACGTAGACTCACCAAACTTGGTAGACATATGACGCATGTCAAGATGTACAAAAAACGTCATTGGAGCCATATCCTACCCCCAACAGGAAGTCCACCATTTTGATTTCAAAGCTCGAAATTAGTGCGATTTTGGCCATTTCCACATGTCGTACTTTAACGAACTCCTCCTAGAGATTTCATCCGATCAACTTCAAGTTTGGTATGTGCCATCGTAAGACATTAAAGATGAAAAGTTATTGAAAGAAAAAAATTTCGTCATACGGCCTGGCCGTGACAGGGCGGCCATTTTGTGCGTTTCACCATCGAAAGAGGAAGTGGGTGTAACTCGAGTGATTGTCCAATTGGCTCGAAACTTTTCAGGATTCATAAGACTGTATCTCTGAGGACAATTATTGGACAAAATTGACTCAAACTCATAGTGCCCCCTAGTGGCAACAGGAAGTAGGCCTAAAAGTCAAGGTGCTATACTTTAATGAACTCCTCCTAGAGATTTCGTCCGGCAGACTTCCAACTTGGTCTGTACCATCTTAACACCTTAAAGATGAAAAGTTATTAAAAGAAAAACTTTTCATCAAACGGTGTGGGCGTGGCGTGGCAGCTATTTTGAGTGTTTAGCGATGAACGAGAAAGTGGCTGTAACTACAGTGTACATTGTCATATCTGCTTGAAATTTCACAGAATCAACAAGGGTCCAGGCCTGAGGACATATACATGCCATTATTGACTTTTGGTCATAGCGCCCCCCGCTGGCAACAGGAAATCTGCCTTATATGACAAACATCATTCGATTTAAATGAAACTTAGAATGTGTGGTCTACATGTGATACTGAGCCGGCCCCTATAATATAACCACACCCACTTACTCAGGTCATGCCCCCTTTCATAACATTTGAACCGTTTAAGGTAGAGTCTTGTGTGAGGTGTCATTGAACTCAGCAGAGTTCTTTATTCATTGGTGATTGTTTGGCCTGCCCCTCTGTGCTTAGCCATGCCCCTTTCATAAATGGTGACCCGTTTAAGGTAGAGTCTTATGTGAGGTATCAATGAACTCAACAGAGACTTCCTTTTTTATTGGTAAAGGTTTGGCCTGCCCCCTATGCTTTGGCCATGCCCCATTTCACAGCTAATGAACTGTATGACGTAGAGTCTTGTGTGAGGTATCATTGAACTCAGCGGGGAGTTCCCTTTTCATTGGTGATGATTTGTAGTGTCTGAGTGCCATGCAAATGCACGGTCGCAAGGAGCAGCGTCCGCCAGTAACCCCAACGCGCGCAGAGTAGTGAGGGCCCGTCCAACGCTGCTTGCAGCTTTAATTGATATTGTTTTTTGGGTATTTTCCCTTCTCTACAGCACCAAGCACCTGTGTTGTGACTGAGTGGGCTGAGTGGGATCCCTGCAGCATCACCTGTGGCTTAGGTATGAGAAGACGTGAACGCATGGTTAAGATGCCTCCTACAGACGGATCAATGTGTAAGACCGAGGTGTCCGAGGTGGAGAAATGCATGATGCCAGAATGTTGTAAGTAATATTTATCCTTTCGTGTTTTTTTCTTTTTTTAACACTTTTATTTCCTTTTATCAAACAATACAGTGACATGTCATCCCAAGTTATACAAATAAACAGAAAGATAAGTAATACCGGGCAGAGAACAGAAACAAAAAACAAAAAAAAATCTGAAAGACTGATCACACATTAAAAAAAGGACCAAACAAAGCAAAATAAAAATACAACAACCACGTGCATCCTAGTCTGTTTAAGCAAATAGGACAGATCACCAATAAATGCATGAGTTTATAGTTCAAGGCTGGGTAAATTATTTACAGTTTGTTAATGGGTCCCAGGTTTTGTAAAATCTCCTTGTACAGCCGTTGAGATTGCACCAGATTTTTTTCATCAAATCTTTTTTCTAAGATACATTTTTTATTTTGTTTTGCATTATAAACATTAACAACAGAACAGAACAACACACTTGAACAAGAACAACTCCCCTCTCCCACCCTCCACGGTCTCAAGGAAAAGAAAGAAAAGACAAACAAATAAACAAAAACAAAAACAGAAATCACACCCTGCCTAGTCGCCCTCCTCTACTTCTTGTGATGCTGAGGTCATTAGGACTGATACCTGTGCTGCTGCACCTTTCCATAGGTCTATAGTCGATGGTTTGGCTTTGTTAATCCTTGCTGTAGAGAGCTCAAGCATAACAATGTCCAGAAAATACGCCAACCACTATTTTAAACAAAGCGAGTGGGGGGGGATCATCAAATCTTTAATCCATTCGTTATGTGAAGGAAGAAATACATCCTTCCATTGAAATAGTATGGAAGGTGTAGCTAACAGAGGGTAAAAAGGCAATTACCTTCTGTAAATGAGCAGGAAGATTGGAATCCTCTGAGAATGCATAATATTACGGCCATAAGACTTGGAGATAGTGTCAAAAAGGATGACCAGAAAGGTTAACGTTTTGGGCAAGACCAGAACATATGGTAAATGGTCGCTGTGGTCTGTTTGCACCTGTCACATATAGGGCTTAGGTGTTTAGGTGCTTAAAGGTACAATATGTAACATTTCTGCTTTAAAATGTCTAAAAATGACCATATACCTATGTTATATATTTTTATGAGTTGTGTTTTTACACTATCCCAAATGTTTCCACCAAATGTCAAACCCAGAGAAATGTTATTTTATTTTCAGACACGGCACGTTTCCTTTAGTCGCCCGTCAGTGGCATCATATAACCTTTCACCCTCCAGTTACTCTAACTTCCGTCAGAACACTGGCACCAAGATGATACGTTCAGGAGTAATTGTAAATCATACAATGTCACAGAAAAAAAATACTTGTAACCGTAATACTGCTTTTTCTTGCCATACAGCATCATTTTGTGATTAATTACATCCCACTTTTTATCACAGTAATACAACAGAGACCTTATCTATTTTGAAAGTTCAATATCGATACCAGCCTAACATTACTACAATGTGCTAACGTTGATGCTAAAGCTTTGTGGGTAACATTATGAGGTTACAACATTGTTCAACACGCTAATAAAGTTATTTTTAGTATGACTGTTTCGACCACAGTTAACAGGACTGAGCTAACCCACGAATAACTTCACTGGTAACGTTAACGTTAGCTGTATTGATAGACGATTAATCTAATGCTAATTTAGCCAAAGTAGCACACCCCGGTCTGTCTGCCTCACTCCCCCGGTGCAGAGAGACTCAGTTGGGATGACAGCTGACAACAGCCCCGGGACATATAGCTAGCTAGTTACCGTTAGCCCCCAGTCAGCTATCAGCCAGCTACTTTCATTACAGCAACCCCCGGCCAGAACTTATCTCCAGTGCCTGGTGCTTACGACGCTAACGGCAGTTTAATTAAACGTCGGGAAACAGACTATATCAGACCCAGCACCGAGTCACAACAGTGGCCATCCATAGCGGTAGTTAGCTACATCTCTGTAGCACTACCGGTGTATGTGCCGAAAATCTCCTCCCTGCCGAATTTCTCCCCCCTTCGCGTTTAGCTGTCTTTACGGTTAGCTAAATTAACCCGACAAAAGGTGGGTTAAGCACCAAAACGAAAAGTTGAGATTACTGAAAAGTGAAGGGGAGATAATTCCGGTCAGCTGGGAGATGTTCTGCTGCTGCACAACAGGCATCGAATGTCCCCACCCACACCCGTCTCTCAGACTCGTTTAGTAGCTAGCTAGCGTTACAACAAACCCCGTCCGTCCCGGTGTTGAAACCATCCAAAAGGTGACATTGATATGTGAAATATTTTGTGTTTTAGCTGCTGGCTACTGTTAGCTTTCTGGCTCACTAGCTAACTGGTCAGCTACAAATAAAAATCTAATTAAGAAAAACTTAATTATGTTGGGGAAACTGCAGCTATTTTATTACAATAACGTGAATAAACGTTACTAAACGTAACGTGAATAAACTTGAATGGGTAAACTCGTCCGTGAACTGATGCATTCTAACCGGCAGCGAAGGTGTTTAACACTAAAAACTCCCATAATTCCACGCAACTTCCCAATGTCATCAAAAGTCCAGTTTTACCGTCCATTGTTTTGGTTGAGAGACCCCTAGCGGCAGAAAGTTACATATTGTACGTTTAAAGTTTAACTTTAAAAAGTGTAGCCAGTGCAATACTTTATTAACTGTATTAACACAAACTGTATTAAGGCATGTCTTGAGCATATAGAAGAGGAATGAATGCTAGAATTAGCCATGTCCCATTCATCATCCGAGAGCGGGCCACCTAGATCAATTTCCCATTGTTCCCGAATATGAGACATAGAGGGATTATATATTTTCATGATCTAAGTATAAATCATTGAAAATCTACCTGTATTTAACGTATTGACCCCTTAACAAAGAATCCAGGCAAGATAGTGTGGGGATAGTTGGAAAATTAGCTAACTTTTTGCGTGCAAAGTCCTAATTTGTAAGTAATGAAAAAAGTAAATATTAGTATTGAATTTTCTGGATATTTGTTCAAAGCTGGCAAAAGTGCCAAGTATACAAGTCCCCAATGTTATGGATACCCCCGTCATACCAAATTTGGAAGCCTTTGTCTAATAATGGTTGAAAGAGGTGATTATTTATTATGGGTGCCTGTATAGAAATGTTCTGAATGTTTAACAATGCATAGTGATTGGGTTACAATTATATTTCCATTAATATTATTGATAAGTGATGCTAGGCTTTGCTTGTTGCTTTTGAACAGTGTCCTTTGCTGCTGATGGTTTGTCTTCTCTGTGGTGGTTGACCTCATGATAGCCACTTCAGGCCATTTACTGTGTGCGTCAAAAGCTGCAACAAACATTCTGTCTTCGAATAGACCTGCAAACTCTATGTGCACACTGTACTTTTAGCTATGTCTTCAATCTCTTGTCCATGTTTGTCCACCAAAAATAGCTTTTTGCTATCTTCTTCATTCTCATTATTTCACTGTGTCCTGCATGAAGTTGCTGCAATACTTTGGTTCGGAGTGAAAAGGGAATAATCCCTCTCCTCCCCCAAAGCAAACATCCTGAATGAACTGACAGTCCTGACCGTTTTCCAACAAAGGCCTTTAAGTTTGCGTCATCACCAGCAGGTTGGCCCTTGACAATCATGTCAATGACAGCAGACAACACAGGGTCAGTTCTGGTCTCCTTTTTTTACCTGAACAGCTAAAACAGGTTCCTTTTCTATCTCCCTGAAGTAGGAAAGGTCCACAGTGTTTGTCTCTTGCTTCGTGACAGGGAGTGGCAATCTGGATAAACCATTTGCATTGCAATGAGAGTCTGATTTGCAATACATAATGTCATATGAGTGTCCTGACAACAGCAACGCCCACCACTGCAGTCGGGATGCAGCAAGAGATGGTATCCCAGTGTACGATCCGAGGTCGTGAGAGGTCCGTGGTCTGTAAGGGTTGTAAACTTCCAACCAAACAAGTACCAATTTAATTTTCTGACTCAAAATAAAATGCTCAGAGCCTCTAGTTCCAGTTGAGCATAATTAGACTTTGCAGTGTTTAATGTATTTGATGCAAAAGCAATCTGCGGTAACACTTTATAATAACTATCCATAATTCATCATTTATTAAGCATTAGTTAACTATTAGTTAATGGTTTGTTCATTATTACTTATTAATTGTTCATACATAGTTCATCATGAGTAAAGTATTTGTTCACACAATTATAAATGGTTTGTTCATAGTAAATAAGCCTATTAGTTAATGTTTTTTTTCATCATTATTAATTAATTGTTCTTACATAATTAATCATCAGTAAAGCATTTATTCACATAGTTATAAATGGTTTGTTCATAGTAAATAAGCCTATCTTGAAAAATATGTTTGTAAGTACATGATTTATACTTAACAAATAATGCAACAACCATTTGGAAATGAAATAATTTTCCCATTATAAACCAGTTACTAACTATTGCTAAATGCTTTGTTCATCATTTGTAAAGCACTGCTCCTATGTTAACTCTCATGAATGAAGCATTTGTATACACACTCATAAATGGTTTGTTCATAGTAAATAAGGCTCTTGGAAGTTATGTTCATAAATAGAAGTTTGACACTTTCTAAGTATTGCAAAAACCATTAGTAAATTAAATAATTTTCCCTTTATAAACTATCTACAAACTAGTAGTAATTTATTTGTTTATCATTTGTAAAGCATAGTTCCTTCATTCATTCTAATCATTAAAGCATTTGTAAATGCAGTTAGTAAATGGTTGGTCCATAGTAAGTAAGCCCATGTAAAATGTTTCAGTATATTTTTTAATAATTCCTACATGATGCATTAACCATTTGTAAATTAAGTAATTTTACCATTATCAACTAGGTACTCAGGAACGTAAACGGTTGTTTATAACTAGGAAGTTAATGATTAACAGACTATCTAGACCTACATTTGTTCATGTCTTAAATAAAATGTTATGATTTAGAAAAAGGCCTAAACTAATAGCTTGGGTGTTAACACATCTGTTACAAATACTTACCAATAATGTAATCCATGATTAACTCATGAGTTACTACTGGTTAGTTAAGTATACTTTGTGAGCCCATCTAAAGTGAGTACTTTCTATGCTTTACAAACCATTTATAAATGAGTTCCAAAGGCTAACAGAACCTGGACACACACATGTATTGCTCTATTTGGACATGCCTTCAGAAATATGCCTATGGATAGTTGGTGTTAAAACATCTTTAACAAGCACTTACCAACACATCAATCCATGATTAACTCATGAGTTACTACTGGTTAGTTAAGTATACTGTGTGAGCCCATCTAAAGTGAGTACTTTCTATGCTTTACAAACCATTTATAAATGAGTTCCAAAGGCTAACAGAACCTGGACACACACATGTATTCTATTTTGACATGCCTTCAGAAATATGCCTATGGATAGTTAGTGTTAATACATCTTTAACAAGCACTTACCAACACATCAATCCATGATTAACTCATGAGTTACTACTGGTTAGTTAAGTATACTGTGTGAGCACTTTCTATGCTTTACAAAGCATTTATAAATGAGTTCCAAAGGCTAGCAGATACAACAGAGACACAAGTAAAAAAAGTATTTGTAACCCTTATTACGATGTCGTAAGAATGTACATTTATGAAATAGCTCGTAGTAGTGTTATGTAGTTGATATCAATGTGAATTTGGACCAGAACCAGCAGAAAACTAGATTGTTAAGAGCCAGAGAATTGAACATCAATAAAGAGACTAGAAAACCAGGATAAAGTTTGAGAAGTGTATTAATATACACAGAAACATGGCATACACATATATAGATAAAACACAGGTATGAAAAATAACAACTAAAATGATAAAGTGCGCTCATAAAATAAACCCTTTTCAGTTCTATGAGCTCAATTGTTCTTTGATGACAAGAGTTCAGAGATGTTCAACGTTGGGGCCCATATGAGTTTGGTTTCTGTTTGTCCTACCACCATGAAGAAGGAATCCAGGGCAATCCGTATAAGTTCTGAGTCTCGATCCTGTAGCTCGCCACCCAGTCCACTGAACTGGGAATCTCTAACCCATGGAAGACTCTGGGATCTGAAGAATCAATGTGATTCAATATCCCTCTCTGGACCGGACCGCCCGTGTGTAGCGCTTCTCAAATCTCCACCTCCTCCACCTGTAGATAAGGCCCAATCAGTTCTCTCAATTACTATTCAGTAATAAAATCAATTGCTTAGGCTACAATGAAAATAAAATGAGGTGATATTTCATAACCCATATTGAAATATCTAAATCTCTATTCAGTTGTACAACCGTTCTTAAATTTCTTCTCTTAAGTATCAAAAGTATATAAATCCCTTTCAGGTATCAAAAGTACATTTATATTATTTTGTAACCTTTATACAAAAAATACATTTCTAATTCAAGTTTTATGGAACCTACCTTAGTAACATTAACACTATTCTTAATATAATTGCATATATTGCATGTAAACATCTTTCAAATTGTATTATTTTCCCATAACTTAAGCTGCAGTGTTGTAATTTAGAGGCATTAAGACATGCGCGCTTATTTATCCATCCCTGCACAGGTAACAGTAGAAAGAATGCACTAAATATTAGCCTCTTTGAGTTACTTCTCCATCAACTCCAGTTAAACAATTAAACACACAACTTGTACAAACATTCATTCAACAGATACCCGCAGCTAGCAATAGTGTTGAAAAGCAACATTACTTTCCATAACCAATAGATAGAATCATTAGCCTTTTCACAGGCAATACACAGTACTCCGCTAGCCTTTTGTGGCTAATTACCCTATTAGCATATGAATACAGCAACTTAGCTAACCCGTTAGCTTTGCACAATTAGCAATAGACAGTATTAGCACCGTTCTCTTAATACATCCATGATTAGCACCGATTAGCATGGATGCTAGCGAACTCAAGGCATAGCTAGTGTTAAGGAATGACTCACCATTTTAATGGAATTCACTGCCTTTAACTCCGTGACGACAGTGGATTCAGGCACAGCTCTCTTTCGTTCTATTCACAACAAAGCATAGCCAGTATTAGATATGATTTAATTCAATAAATGTCGTTCTTTTTCTCTTATCGAGTGAATAACAACAGGCTTATACGACGTCACGTTCCGATGCAGCGCCTAAGGGACGTGAGGAGACGTAAATATAGAGCTCAACACAAACAAGCCTAGTTGATAGCTGATTGGTCAACTCACAGACCCAAGTTCACCCATTGGCTTATTTACAAGCCCATCAACGTTAACAATAATGACACCCCTATATTATTTTATTTTATTTTGAGACATTCGTTTTGTTTTCCAAGTTATTAAAATATGGTCAAAATAGTTGTAAGAGATATGGGAGAAAATAGTGGAAAATGATTTAACTTTCACTTAGCTTTGATGGGCTTGTAATCAGAATCAGAATCAGAATCAGAATCAGAAAAGCTTTATTGCCAAGTACATTTTTTACACATACAAGGAATTTGTTTTGGTGTCGTAGGTGCATGTCACACATTATCTAAAATAAGTTAAACAAACAGGTTAACAGAACAGACAATATAAGTATAAATATATAAATATATGTGTATATGTACACACACAGGATGTAACATAATAAAATAAGAGTAACAGTTAAGATAAAAAAGAGCAGATTAAGTACAGTGGCATGTAGAGCCAGAGGTGGGTGTGGAGAGAGTCAGGGTGGATTCCGGGCCTTGTTAATAAGGCTAGTGGCGGAGGGGAAAAAGCTGTCCTTGTGACGTGAGGTCTTGGTCCTGATGGACCTCAGCCTCCTGCCAGAGGGGAGTAGCTCAAAGAGTTTGTGTCCGGGGGTGGGAGGGGTCAGCCACAATCTTTTCCAGCACGCTTCAGAGTCCTGGTGGCGTAAAGGTCCTGGAGCGGTGGGAGATTGCAGCCAATCACCTTCTCAGCTGACCGAATGACACGCTGCAGTCTGCCCTTGTCCTTGGCAGTGGCAGCAGCGTACCAGATGGTGATGGAGGATGGGAGGATGGACTCAATGATGGCTGTGTAGAAGTGCACCATCATTGTCTTTGGCAGGCTGAATTTCTTCAGCTGCCGCAGGAAGTACATCGACGAGGGAGCTGATGTTCAGCTCCCACTTGAGGTCTTGGGAGATGGTAGTTCCCAGGAAGCGGAAAGACTCCACAATGTTAATTGTGGAGTCACTGAGTGTGATAGGGGCAGGTGGGGCAGAATTCTTCCTGAAGTCCACAACCATCTCCACTGTCTTTAGAGCGTTGAGCTCTAGGTTGTTTTGCTTGCACCAGGTCACCAGGTGGTCAGCCTCCGACCTGTAGGCGGACTCGTCTCCATCAGAGATGAGTCCGATGAGGGAGGTGTCGTCCGCGAACTTTTAAATAAGCCAATGGGTGAACTCGGGTCCGTGAGCTGACCAATCAGCTATCAACTAGGCTACGTCAGATCTCTAGATTTACGTCTCCTCACGTCCCTTTTGGCGCTACATCGGAACGTAGGCAGCCGTTATTCACTCGGTAAGAGAAAAATAACGAAATTTATTGAATTAAATCCTATCTAATACTGGCTATGCTTTGTTGTGAATAGAACGAAAGAGAGCTGTGTCTGAATCCACTGAAATGGTGAGTCATTCCTTAACACTAGCTATGCCTTGAGTTCGCTAGCATCCATGCTAATCGGTGCTAATCATGGATGTATTAAGAGAACGGTGCTAATACTGTCTATTGCTAATTGTGCAAAGCTAACGGGTTGGTCCTTAAGTTATGGGAAAATAATACAATTTGAGAGATGTTTACATGCAATTTATGCAATTATATTAAGAATAGTGTTAATGTTACTAAGGTAGGTTCCATAAAACTTGAATTAGAAATGTATTTTTTGTATAAAGGTTACAAAATAATATAAATGTACTTTTGATACCTGAAAGGGATTTATATACTTTTGATACTTAAGAGAAGAAATTTAAGAACGGTTGTACAACTGAATAGAGATATAGATATTTCAATATGGGTTATGAAATATCACCTCATTTTATTTTCATTGTAGCCTAAGCAATTGATTTTATTACTGAAGAGTAATTGAGAGAACAGATTTGGCCTTATCTACAGGTGGAGGAGGTGGAGATTTGAGAAGCGCTACGCACGGGCGGTCCGGTCCAGAGAGGGATATTGAATCACATTGATTGTTCAGATCCCAGAGTCTTCCAGGGGTTAGAGATTCCCAGTTCAGTGGGCTGGGTGGCGAGCTACAGGATCGAGACTCAGAACTTATACGGATTGCCCTGGATTCCTTCTTCATGGTGGTAGGACAAACAGAAACCAAACTCATATGGGCCCCAACGTTGAACATCTCTGAACTCTTGTCATCAAAGAACAATTGAGCTCATAGAACTGAAAAGGGTTTATTTTATGAGCGCACTTTATTATTTTAGTTGTTATTTTTCATACCTGTGTTTTATCTGTGTATGTGTATGCCATGTTTCTGTGTATATTAATACACTTCTCAAACTTTATCCTGGTTTTCTAGTCTCTTTATTGATTTTCAATTCTCTGGCTCTTAACAATCTAGTTTTCTTCTGGTTCTGGTCCAAATTCACATTGATATCAACCACATAACACTACTACAAGCTATTTCATAAATGTACATTCTTACGACATTGTAATAAGGGTTACAAATACTTTTTTTACTTGTGTCTCTGTTATATCTGCTAGCCTTTGGAAGTCATTTATAAATGGTTTGTAAAGCATAGAAAGTGCTCACTTTAGATGGGCTCACACAGTATACTTAACTAACCAGTAGTAACTCATGAGTTAATCATGGATTGATGTGTTGGTAAGTGCTTGTTAAAGATGTATTAACACTAACTATCCATAGGCATATTTCTGAAGGCATGTCAAAATAGAATACATGTGTGTGTCCATGTTCTGTTAGCCTTTGGAACTCATTTATAAATGGTTTGTAAAGCATAGAAAGTACTCACTTTAGATGGGCTCACACAGTATACTTAACTAACCAGTAGTAACTCATGAGTTAATCATGGATTGATGTGTTGGTAAGTGCTTGTTAAAGATGTATTAACACCAACTATCCATAGGCATATTTCTGAAGGCATGTCCAAATAGAGCAATACATGTGTGTGTCCAGGTTCTGTTAGCCTTTGGAACTCATTTATAAATGGTTTGTAAAGCATAGAAAGTACTCACTTAAGATGAAAAAAAACATTAACTAATAGGCTTATTTACTATGAACAAACCATTTATAATTGTGTGAACAAATACTTTACTAATGATGAACTATGCATGAACAATTAATAAGTAATAATGAACAAACCATTAACTAATAGTTAACTAATGCTTAATAAATGATGAATTATGGATAGTTATTATAAAGTGTTACCCAATCTGCTTTTCCTCACCGAATGGCAGTATGTGAGAGTTCACCGCCCCTAGACCGTAAGGAGAGGCATCGTAGGCAAGCTGAATCCGAAGCGATGGGTTGAAGTAGGTTAGAACTTCTGATGTAGTCAATGCATCTTTTGCCCTCTGAAAAGCCTCCTGAAAGCTGGCTGTCCACTTCCACGCATTCCCTTTGCCTAGCAAGTCATGTAATGGTTTTAGAAGTCATGCCAGGTTGGGTATGAAACGTCCATAATAGTTCAACAATCACTCCCTGCAACCTGCTCAGGATTTGATCCATATCTTGTTGGAACAGTGATACTGATAGCTGATGTGATACCAAAAGGCAGTCTGCAGTATCTGAAAAGTCCTTTATGTGTATTAATAGTCAGCCTTTCACGTGACTGTTCTTCCACATGCATTTGTAGTAAGCCTGATTGAGGTCGATTTGGCTTAATTTTTGTCCCCCATTTAGTCCAGCAACAAAAGTCATCAATAAGGCCCCGACTACGCCAGGAAGCTCTAGGACCGCTTGGAGTCAGCGCATGAGTTCACCAGAGACAAGCTACAGTGTGCTGGAGCAAAACAGAAGCGGAACTACGACGTGCATGCCAGAGGACGTCATTTTGAAGCCGGGGAGTTGGTCTGGGTGTACACAGACAAAAAAGGCAGGTGCCCGAAGCTGGACAGTGTATGGGTTGGTCCTTGCAGGGTCCTGGAGAGACTGGGTGAAGTGGTATACAGGGTCCAGCTGCCTCCAAGAGGCAGGAAAGTTTCCCTACACCGAGACAGGCTTGCCCCCTATCAGGGTACAGCCACCCCCACAGGGGCACGTGGAACTCTGGACACAGCTCAATCTCATGCCCCCCCCTGGTGACTTGAATTCCCCCTCTGACCCCCCACAGAATGGACTTTTGCCCCCTTTCCATGTGAATACAGAGTATCACTGTTTATATACAGTAGTTTGGGCCAGATTTGTCAGTGAAGTAAACGTGAGTTTAGATGCTGTGAACCCTGTCTACATGTCATCTTCCTATGAGAGTGAGCCGCGGGAGATCGTACACCTGTAGTTGGCTGAGAGCTTAATTTTGTTACGAAAGCTCAGCTCATTCTCAAAACACTCATCACATGCAATCGAGTAAAAATCACACTTGATCTGACACTTGATGTTTTAAAGGTTTACTGACAAGTTTTCAATTTGCTGCACAACTGTGTTCCTGGAAATGCTAACGTTGAATTCCTGCATTTTCTTTGGGCACATTATTCCCGCAACTTTAGTGAGACACTGTTTTATGAAGTCACCATCTGAGAAAAGTTTCCCGTGCCGGGCAATAAGTTGAGTTACCTCATAACTGGCTATTGTGGCACTTACTTGTGTTTTGTTAGCATGGAAAAAATTATGTTGTTGAGTTTGCAAGCTAGCTGCCATTTGCTTAACTTTCTGTTCTTGCTCGTCAGTGCAGGATGTGTAAGTCTGAAGTTTGGTTTCATAGTGTCGTCGTACATTATAATCTCTAATCTCCCTTGACTTCTATGAAGAAGTATTCATTTTCCCACCGTGTCTGAAATTTTCTGCACTCACTTGCTATCTTGCGTTTCTTTGGTTCTGCCGTTTTTGGTCACCTGTTGCAAAATTTTTTTTCGATTGCTCTTTTTTGTGGAGAAGCTGCTTTGTTCAAGGCAATGCAAGGCAGCTTTATTTGTATAGCAATCACTGAAAAAAGTGATTCTGAGCATTTGTAGATATAACGTAAATTAAATCTGTGAAATTAACAATAAAAATCTGTTTGTATCTTTACATGAAAATGTATCATTTGAAATTCATCTGCATTTTTTTCATTTACATGCGTTATTTAGTTATCCCAGTCAATCTTCTCAAGTACAAACACTCAACAAACAATAAGCTTGTTTCATTTACGCTGTTCCGTAATACCGCGAACTGGCACGCACACCTGTTCCCTCCTGATTGAAATTAAACATCAGACCGCATTTCCAGAGGCTGAGTTTATGGTTGAGTCGACTGAACGTTAAGGTAAGAAAAACGTTTGTCAAGTAAGTTAGATTAGATATCAGGCCTACTGTCATTGTCAAATTAAACGAAAAGACTAGAGTCTTTTCTCTGAATTTGAAGATGAACGTTAGCAAGTGGCTTTCCTCGAGGCCTGCTATCGTATTAGCAGCTAGCCAACTAGCTGCTAATACACCTCAAAATAGCTATTTTTAAAATACTAAGAAGGCTCGACACAATATGACACGTTGCTTGTGGTATTATTAGGGTCCCTACATATGAACTTGTGTTGTATGTGTACCCTGGATTTATTTAAAATGACGTAAAGATAATGTGTCTGTTTGACAGCAAACAAACCATGTAGCTAAACAGGCAAGAAAAGAAACTCATGTCAGCTTAGCCACTAGCTGTTATTGAGAGAGCAAACAATTAAAACAAAACATTAATATCCAGCGTTATGTCTTATCTAAGACTACAGGCTGTCAGTAAGTTTCTTAGACTTGGAAGTAGCCTACCATATTAATGACAAAATAGCTAGTTTTGAGAAGCTACGAGCAGGAAAAATATTCAGTGCAAGCCTAAGCCTAACCCTAACCGTAACCCAGAAATTGACATGCAAGTCTATGAGAGGCAACATCTTTCTGCACAGTTCTGACTAATTTATTCTAACAACTGCTGAATAAATGTACAATGTGCTTCAGAAAAGATGTGAATGAATGCGAGAAACAGAAATAATCCGCAAAGAGATAAAATTAACATCAGATAAATGATAAATGTGGAATACGTAAAATAAAGAAGTTTAGGTCAATGCAAATCTGAAAACTTGAATTACTATTTTTCATGCATTTTATTTTAGCCTTTTTTATATTATAGTGTAGTTTTGGTTTATTGCAGTGGTTAGTAACTAACTATGATGTATCTTTACCAGCTGTCTCTACAACTACACTGGATGAAGGTATCCTTATCAGGTTACTCTACTACTAGTGAAGGTTTGTACAAACACTTAATTTAATTGTTAATTGTAGTATTGAATGTTGGGCAAAAATGATGTTCATTGTTCATTCATGGGTCAGACAAAAAGTTGGTTTTATATATTTTATGTGGATCCCATGATGGTGATTACATTTGCTAAAAGTGCTCTATTAGTTTACTCTCGCGATTTTTCAAATTCAAGAGTGTTGTGTGTGTGCACAAGACAAGTGACAGTCCTTGAGCAACAGGAATTAACAGACTCCTACCGTCGTGCAGCATACACTGTTGAGCAAAAGTGATTTGTCACCTTGAAGCATCACATTCCCCTGCAAGATTAAGTAGTGAATACAGTATATATTGACATGTTTAAAATCCCTGTCCCTGATTCCTCAATACCATCAGTGTTTCAAATGATTTTCACATTTCCCAGGACATGAGAAAAAGTGCAAAACTATTCCAAAATGTCACCCAGTAGACTTTTAGACAATTTCCTGCATTGTCCCACTCTAAAAATACCCCCACTTGTTTTTCTGTACATGCCATGCTTGTATGAGTTTTGTTTACCTTGCATGGTTTACCTTACAAGTAGCCATGGGCCGGTATGCGATTGACGGTATAACTTAGTATCACAGTATTGTGGTTGCAGCTATTATTATTATAGTTATTATAGTTATTTTGAAATGTCTGGTTTAAAAACACACACACATATACATATATATATATATATATATATATATATATATATATATATATATATACACAACATATCGAACATGGAACATTTAAGCAATAATACATCACGACAGGCTGTGATATGTACTCATATATTTTAATGAGAGAATGACAAACAATAGACAAAATTGATAATAGAAAAATCGTTAGTTATATTAAGTATTAATATATAATTATTGTTGTTGAACTCTCTGGATACTTTATTTGTATTTACCTTTACTCACATTGAAATACTACTTCTGTGGCATACACTGATCATCCACATTACATTCACCTGCCTAATGGGTTGTTTTAGTGTTTAATGTACTGTAACTTACCTGAAAATGCTTCTTATGTGTTTTAATACTACTCTCTTTAAAAAAATGTTTTTAAGTTATCTTTGTAATAAAATGTAATTTCATTGTCTGCATGCCTAAATTCAACATAATTTTTGAGCTTTTGTCTTTTTTTTTCCTACTACAGAATCAACATGTCTGAGTCATACTGCAAGAAGAAATTTGCAAGCTTTCCTTGCCCTCGGGAATTCCTCAGACTGTGGGGGAATTGAAGAATATTTGAAAAGACATTTGCCATTGAACAATACTTTGCTATTCATTTTCAGGAACAAGATTTTGATGGTCAGTTTTTTACTCTCCTTGAAACTAAGGCTATAAAGGACAAAGACACTATCAAAGTGGTTCTTACTGAACAAGTGATCACACTAACATATGAGGATTCTTTGAATTGCTCAAGTACTCGAAGAGAGCATTGATAGCAGAGGTGCCGAGTCATTGGAAGATGCCTGTTCCACATGTAACCAGCTACTCCATGGCTGGCCACTTCTATAAGGATAACCACCAAATTTGCCTGATCAACGCGCAGGGTAATTGTCCTCCTCCGGGGAAAGCAAGTGTCAGTGTGCACAAAGTTCTACCTGACCCCTTGGGCCAAGGGAGTAATAGATCAAGGTTCTCCGGCTTAAGGTCTCTAGGTTGCAACCTCCTGGCTACAATCAGGCTCTTTATCAAGTGGGGCTTGGCTCGCCATCCAGTCTGGAACAGTTTTTCCAAGGTCTCTGAGGATTTCCACCACCAGTCTAGACTCCACCAGACTACGATCTCTCAAACTCTGAATCTCCTAAAAAAAACCTGACAAGTGCAACGAGACAGCACATTAGCTTGAGCATGCCCTCCGGATTAGACTCTCTCTAGTGTTTCACACTATTAGTTACAGTCAACAGTCACAGAATTGAATATCAACACTTATTATTTATAATTAATGTACCGCTACGACGATTCAGATACACTGGTGTCACTTCCGGTCTCACTCACTAGCGAGAACGACTGAGAGGCGGGTCTAAACACTCTATTGGCTAGGGGTAGTAACACTCAAGACTTATAGGCTAATGCCACAATAACAATATGCCCTCGTATTGCATGAATTTGTGGAAATGGGTAACAAACTCACCAGAACTAAGGGCTAAGTGGACAGAAAGTGGACAAGAGCACATACCAGAAACCGACACTTGTGGAAATGTACTGAAGGTGTTAGGATTGGTCTGGAGATCTGAAAATGATGACTTTTTGTTTGATCTGAAAGGACTGCTGGAAAGGGCAAGGAAAACACAAAGAGAAGTGTATTACAGACATCAGCTCGCATCTTTGACCCCATCGGGTTTCTCACCCCATTTACCATATGGGTAAAATGCCTTTTTCAAGAACTATGGGAACGGGGAATTGGTTGGGATGAACAGTTACCCCCAGACCTGGCTGAAAAATGGGATCAGTGGTGTGCAGAGCTGCTGCAGCTCCACTTGGTTGCAATTCCAAGATGGTACCAAGTTCAAACACAGCCAAACGCACCGACATCCCTAGTTGCATGTCTACTGTGACGCTAGTAAAAAGGCATACAGTGCAGTTGCCTATCTGCAATGAGAGAACAAGGAAGGAGAAGTTGTCACCAGCTTTGTGGGATCGAAGTCAAAGGTGGCCCCACTAAAGAAAATGACCTTGCCACGTTTGGAACATGTGGACCGATTCCATGATTATTTTTCATTGGATACGTAGCACAGCACATAGGTGGAAGCCATTTGTGGCAAACAGAGTGACTGAAATACAAGGTCTCACTAACCCAGAACTTTGGTCCCACTGCAGTGGCAAAACTAATCCTGCTGACTTACCCACGAGAGGCCGGAGTGTTGAGAACCTCATCCAAGACCAGCTGTGGTGGAAGCGACCCACTTCATTGTCCTCGACTGATGAAGCAAAGAACATTGATGATGAATGTGGTATAGACAAAGTAAACATGAGCTTAGGTCCAAGTTTCAGGCTGTAGTGCGGCTTACCAGCACTGAACAAGCTGATATACCTAGAGAAGTACAGCAGGTTAAAAACTGTGTTAGGAATAACTGCATGGGTGAAAAGGTAGCATGTTCTGGTAAAAAGATTCAGGGAGAACTGACTTCTGAGGAGCTTACTGCAGCAGAAGTGTATTGGGTGAAGATGACACAAGGGCATAGTTTTATGCCAGGAAATGTGTCAGCTAAAAGAGGGACAAAACCTCAGAATAGATTCAAAAATCGAAGACCTGAAACCATTTTTAGATGAGAATGGTCTCATTTGTGTAGGAGGCAGGTTGCAGCACTCTGATATTAGTTACAGGGAACAACACCCATGGATACTGCCTACAAAGCACAGATACTCTGAGTTAACAGTTCAGTCCTGTCATGAGAGAGTGATGCATTCTGGTGTCAGAGATACTCTAGTGCAAATGAGGGAGAGATTCTGGGTTTTAAGGGGTAGACAGCTAGTCAATAAACTGAAATATATATTTGAGGTCTTTCAGAAGATCGTCCTAGAGCTGGAGGATGTGAACAAAAAAAATGTCCTCCAAAGTTCATGATCTCAAGGTCTGTTTGCATGCTTAAAAGCTATACAGATGGTGTTGAAGGTGTAGGATTTGAGTGAGCTGACTCTTATCAAGTTTTACAGAGTTTTACACAGTTCTTCTGAGGTTCTCCCAATGCACTCTCAGTACACTGTTCGTTTTTTTTTTTTGTTCTATGATAAATAATTAATTTGATAAAGTGTAATGTAGTAATGTGCTAGCACATGCTTTATTATGTTACAGTTGTGCTCGTATGAACCCATGCTAAAGTTGACTAAAAAGAGTAATAAATAATCTTTTGGAAATTGATCTTAATGCCTTAATTAAAAAATGAGGAAATATCAGACCTTAAGGACACCAATTTTCTTTGAATGAATAATGTGTTCATATCGTAAAAATAAATTAAATAAATGTTCTTCCTTAAAATACAGGGGGCATAAGTGAGTACACCCTTATGTTAAATTCCCATAGAGGCAGGCAGATTTTTATTTTTAAAGGCCAGTATTTCATGGATCCAGGATAATATGCATCCTGATAAAGTTCCCTTGGCCTTTGGAATAAAAATAGCCCCACATCATCACATACCCTTCACCATACCTAGAGATTGGTATGGTTTTATTTCAGTTAGCCTAATAGCTGGTTTGATTTGCATTGAGAGATGATCTTATAGAAAGTACCCCACACAACTTTTTAAGTAGACCAAGCATGATACAAAATATTGTGCCTGATCTACTTAAAAAGGGTAAGGCAACTTTTTGCATCAGATTATTATATAAATACAGCAAGGCTAGTCTTTGTATAGGCTACTTAATTTCTTGAATGTAAGAAACAAGTTTTTGAAGTAAAGTCTACTTAATTTAGTAAGTCAACGTAATTTAGTAAGTAAAGTCTACTTAACTTTGCAAGTTCAGTCATTTGCAAAACTAAGTTTTTACTTGAAAAATTAAGTTGACCTTACTTGATAAATTAACATTGACTTTACTTCCAAAACAAATCAAAACAAAACAAAACAAACAAAACAAGTCTCACACACAAGAAATTAAGTAGCCTATAAACAAGTTTTTGAGCCGTTTCCGTTCTACTTCCTGAACTCCTCCCGTCGATGCAATCCACTTCCGTTCTGGCGGGCTGGGTTTGTTTTGCTAGCTAGCTCCGTTGTGCCGACAAAGCACTGATATCGCAGTGACAAAGAGGATATAACAGTCAATTACAATTACAACATGAAGAAAAGTGGTTCGGGAATGACGTGTGCGGTAGTTGGTTGCAAAAACTCCTGAACGAGTGGTTAGATAGAGAGTGCTACGACCACAAACCAGCTACAAAGAGGCAATGTCCACGCGCTCCATTGTTTAAATTTTTTCGCAAGCCTGATACCGACTCGGAATCAAGGGCCTGGCTGAAGGCATTGAATCTAAAGAAACCACCCCTCAACGTTTTTGTTTGTTCCTATCACTTTGTTGACCAAAAACCTACCAAGGATAATCCTTTCCCAGAGTTGTGGTTGGGATACAACCGCCCTCCCCAGCCAAAGAGGCGTCAACTCACCCAGCGGACCACTGCCTCCCCCCAGATAAAGAAACGCAGACTTGAATCTGAGGGTAAGTTCAGCAACTTTAGCTATGAAGCTGACAATATTGTTAATTATGAAGAAGTTGTCATACATTAACATTGCTACTGGTATTTTGCTACGGCAGTTGATTGTTTTGGAGATGGGACAAACAATGCCGACGTTAGCTACATCATTAATTGTGTGTGTGTGTGTGTGTGTGTGTGCCTGCCTGCCTGCGTGTGCCTTAGTCTACATAATAAATACAATGCAAGGTGGCAGGCTGTTGTGATGATGATTGTGTGTGTGCGTGTGAGTGCAATGTTGTAGTACACATTTTTCCATTGTGATGTTTGTAGTGAGCGGACTCTATGCCTGCATTAATTTTGCTCCATCCATGTTTTCTCTTCCCCTTTTTAGATGCTCGTGAAACCTGTCAGCCGGTCTGTGAGGCCGAGCCTGCTACACCAAAATTTCGAGATGCCCAGACCCAATGGGAGGATCCGTCACATATTGATCACATTTACTGTTCAACAACACAGTCTGTTAAAGTAGACAAGGCCACACAGTGCGAGGCAGAAATTGGTCCTACTGTGACCAGCACCACGGTCATTGATGATGCTAGGTCCCGGCTGCATACAGGAGTGCTTATGGTTCAATTCTTCACCCTGGTGACGGTGTTGTTGCCTTTCAGTAAGCCATCAATTACCCTTCCTGTTGTTGACCAAATACTTATGACCTTGATGAAACTAAATCTAAACCTAATATTAGGAGATATTGCTCACCGCTTCAATGTGTCTACATCCATGGCAAGCATTGTGATTAGTCACTGGATTGACGTGATGGGTGAACAGTTCAAAGTCCTGATCCTTGTCGTTTCAGAGGAACTACCCTCGAACCACCTACATCATTGACTGTGCCGAAAGTGCCATGCAGAGAGCCACAAACCACGACTCAAGGAGTGACACTTTCAGCCAGTATAAATCACGCAACACTGTGAAATATCTCGTCGCTGTGGCCCCTAATGGGCTAATCATGTTTATATCTGATGCTTATGCTGGCAGAAGCAGCGATAAGTTTATCACCATGGACAGTGGGTTCCTAGACTATCTGAGGGCTGGTGATGAGGTCATGGCGGACCGTGAGTTCACCATTCGAGACTTGCTTGATGAGAGAAGGGTCAGTTTGAACATCCCTGCTTTCACCTACAGGCGCAATCAGTTGACCAATGAGGAGACGACATGCACCAGGCGAGTAACCAATGTCCGCATACATGTGGAAAGAGCAATCCAGAGACTGAAGGTGTTTAAGATTTTATCCCAGACTGTTCCCATCAGCATGGCACCGAAACTGGACAACATCTTAACCATCTGTGCTGGCCTAGTTCACCTGAAGAGTCCACTGATCAGTGAGGTTTAGAATCTTGCCCTGTGTCCCTGTCTACCAACACCCAGCCATGTTGTTCATTAAATACAGATAAACACAACAAATACTGCGTGCATTGTATTTTTTTTAATATTATATATGAATATTTTCATAGTGATGTAATTGTGTGGGCTGCTTTTGTATTTTACTTTTTATTACCTGTTAGGATTAAACACGCATTCTTTCTTGTTGAAGCCATTTGTTTAGTTTCCTCAAAACAATTAATTAATCCAGTGTTATTTATGTACAGTATGAGCTTACTATGAATTGTGAACTGTGTTAAAATAAATTGTAGCACTCTAAGGATTGAAATTACATCAAACTTTATTTTCACTCAAACAGTAGGCACACTGATATATTGCACAGCATAAAGAGATCATGTAAAAAATGGACATCTTTTGGATCCTGTGGGCATGACCTAAATAAGGCAGTTTATTTTGGTTTTAAAATGCTGAGATATTTACTGCAGAACTGTAACCTTCCCTCGACAAAATCATCAACAATTTTCGGGAGCATGTGGGCAAAGTAGAATGTGCGCAGCCTTATGATATGCCCCTGGACAAAGCCTTGGTCGTAGGGTACTTTCGATTTCTAGGTGCTCAGTTTTGTTCCAGATCACCAACTTGGAGTGCTGAAGCCCTGTGCAGTGCATCCCAATTTGTACCTGCATGTAGTAGCCTTTTGGACCATTGCAGGCAATATGGTAATCTACCCTATCTCCGTTTGCCACAGTTGTGATTTCGCAGTTCTTTGTTGCCAAAGATTCTGCAAGTGACTTGTTTCCCATCACAGGTGATTTGATCTCCAACAGAATGTCGTTGTTTATCACTCCATCGGGAGATGCTGCAAGCCATGGTTCCTTTTCGCACACCACTAAGCCTTTGGTTTCAATGCTGTTGCCCAGAGTTTCCCAATAGTCCCTTGCAAGTTCCTCCCCCTCCGCTCCTTGACGGGTTGCGGCATTGCAACGGAAGGATGGGTGTAAGTGTTCTGACAAAAACTTGTCAGGCACCGTGGTTGAGCGAATGGGCACCTTTCTAGCTGTGCTCGCTGTGATGCGCACTCTCCGCGCATCATGCCAGACCTGTTCTTTGTTCTGTGCTTCTGTAGCCTTCTCAATCTCCTCAAGCTGGGCTGTGGACATGTTAATGTATTCATCATAGAAGGTTCTGCATTTTACACAAGCCAGTGGTGTGTGGTGCTCATCATGGGTTTAGGAGATGGAGGTGTGGACATGGTGTTGGCTCAGTTATGGAGGAGGTATTAGCATTAAAGCAGAGCTGCAGGAGGCTATTCCCAGGGCAATTGAAAAGTGCTGCCATTGGTGAGGCAAGTGCGTTCTTCCTCCACTCTTCATGAGTCCTAAAGAGTGTCACCTCCTGTGCCGGTTCTGGAGTGGTAGAGGATGGCTGAGAAGTTGGTGGTGGCTGGTAGAGATCCTTCCTGTTGTGTCGTTTGAAGCGCACATACTTCATCTTCCTCTGACCAGCATTTCTTTTAGACCCAGCATTCCACTGGTTTTGTCCGTCTGTGCAGGCACGCCTGGTTTTCCCCTGTCTCACAGCATTTTCTACCTAGAGAGATATAGTAAAAACAGTGCATAGATATTATAATGGGTTCACTGCACACATGTCATATGATGTAATACATTGCACACATAGCCTACAATGAATATGCAGAACATTGGGCTTGCAGAAATGCACTTTATGAAGAAAATGCGTTATTATCATAATTCAATTCAATTATGAGCGCGCTTATGTAAACGGCACCTAAAAGCTGTCTCAAAGAACCAGCAAAAGTAATGATTATGAATATGTAAAATATTGCAATGAGACATTTTAATTGTTTATTCATAAACAAGTGTTCAGTTCATGCATAAGCTCCAGTTCAGGCCGGAGCCTTATGTTGTCATTATCTATTGTCTGTCTGCTATATTTATTTTTTATTTATTAAATCCAGGAATTTGGTTAATGAAAAATTGATTAAAATTAAGATTCAATTAATACAAAACGAAATTCGCTTTAAAGGCTTTGTTCTTTCTGTTTTGAGGTGTCTGTGAAAGTTTGAAAGTCTTTAGTGCCGCTTTCAGAGCGCTCACGTCACGTAGGCCTAACATTGTTTTTCCTCATAAATGCAAACACGAAAATTAAAACACAAAAGAGTTTTTTTTTAAATAACAAATTGATGGATTTATAGAGTTTTGAAAAGAAGACATAGGCCTAGGCTACAATGGTCAAATAATTACCTTCCACAGGATCGCAGCTGAGTGGGAACAAGCTCTCCCTGGTCCAGCAACACACGTACATCCTGCAGTTTTGACTTCTCCAGCTTCAGTTACCAGCACCCAAGCATTATGCCATGCATTGTTCAAACACTGGCTAGGCTCTACATTTGCTTTCAGATAAACAAAACGATCATGTTTGTATGACATGACACAACCGACTTTGTTGCTGTGCAGATATTGATATGCCTCGGAGGCTTTCAGATTGTCCATTGCTTTTCCATCTATTGCCATGAATTGCACGAAGTAGGAGCAAATCTTGCTGTACGTTATGTTGAGCCACGTCGTCATGTTATCCTCCCAGTTCTGCACTGAATTCGGGTGGAGGAGAGTAGCGCCGTCTCCAGTCAAAGTAGTAGAACCGTGTTCCCAAACTAGCGTCGACATCGCTGTGTTTACACCGGCAGACGTTGTGCAAACAACTTCCGGCGGAAATTAAATGCATTTGTGTCGAGTTATGGCGCCACCCGGGATACAGCGCGTAAACTTGTGTATACAAAGACTAACTTGCTTTATCTACATAATAATCTGATGCAAGAATTTGCCTTACCTTTTTTAAGTAGACCAGGCTCAATATTTTTATCAGTGCATTTCCGCAACAGGGCAATTCAAAGTGCTTTACATAAAACATTAAAGAGCAGTTAAAAACAATTAAAAAATTAAAAACAGATAAAATACCAGATAAAGTTACAGTGCAGACCTGCCAACATGTACGCATTTTGCATACTCGGCACGCATTTTGACCCTTAAGTACGCTTGTACGATTCGCTGCTCTCTAGGTACGCATTTTGTTGCATCTCGCATTTCGCTGGTTTCAGTTTCTATGCAATCTACATCTATGACGTTGATTCTGCCGCTGAGCCACAGCGTGTAAGTGGAGTGAAAAGCTTTTTGGCCAATCAAAGCGCTGCATTTTAACTCTCCGCCCACCTGCCCCTCCTAGCCAAATGCTTCACGCGTTTAATTCAATTCAGTGCCTCAGCAAGCCAGGCTGTCCGGATAACTGTAGGCTTGCATGCCATGGCTGAACCGCCTCAAAAAAAGGTTCAGAACAATTTCTTAACGGGAGAGATGGCCTTTCCTCTACCTGTCCAGGCTACCTCACATAGACAGTATATAGAACCTCATCACGCGTTCTGCACCGTGTGCAAGACAGACATCGACATCAGTCACCAAGGGGCAACAGGTAACGAACACAGTCCCATAAACAAATACTCCCCACCCCCCGAAACATAATGATATTAAAAATAAATGGATGATAAGAAAAAATCATTAGTGTCCATCAGTGATGGGAGTAACGCGTTACAATTCAGTGGTTGAAATGACTGCAGAGACGGATACATTTGCGACACGGACATTATTTTCCTGAGTTTTTTACGCTGCGTTGAAGCGAGCTTTCCCGTCACTGTTCCGTGGTCAGAACCAGAACCAGAGACGGTAACTGACAACATCTGTTTCCTGTCAGTGGCGAGCAACTGACAGATAACATGTCGAGAATTAATGTTTAGTCTTGCTACACGTAATATTACATTTTATCAGCGGTGGAAAGTAACAATATACCGTCGGCTACTTGGATTCAATTTTAATTGGGTATTTTTCATTTAATCCTACTTATGAGGCTACTTCTAGTCCACCACAATTCAGACTGAGTCAAGTAGGCTATTGTACGTTTTACTTATTTATTTTATAGCTTTAGTTACTTTGCAACGTCAGATTAGTAATACAAAATAATATGAATAAATTATTATGTATTAAAGTGGGTAAAGATGAGACTTTGTTGACCCCGTAGTGAAATTCACAAGCTACCTGCCAAGAATACTTCTGCTTTTATTTTGGTGAAAGTAATGCAAAAGTAGTGTAAGCATTACAATTCAGAGACAGTAATATTGTAATATAACTAATTACTCTCAAATTACAGTAATTAGTAATCTATAATGTATTACATTTTGGAATTAACTTGCCCAACACTGGTGTCAATAGACTAGCCTATCACACCTGCCATCCTTCCCATTAGTTGGGGGCAGTTAGAAAAGTGGTCAAATTTTTAAAAGCGTATCTGAAAATATCTGACCCATGTTATTTATTAGCCTATAATTGTGTCTCTGTCAGGCTTCAATCTTGTGCTTTTAGTAGTTGCTTTAGGCCTATTTAAAGTTGCTTTATGAGTAAATCATTACTAGACTACTTAATTTCCCTTCAGTAATCAGAAGGCGGCTACGTGTTAACCTGGTCTAACTCTCATCTTTAACACAGAAGTTCTTGGGCATATTTATTAGCTCTCTGCATCCTGTTGGTTAGACTAACAAATATATGGGCACAAAATATTGGACAGCATATAAGAAAATATTTGTATAGTAGTTTCACTACGCGTACAGCCATTCATCCACTCCTCTACACAGTAATAAATTGTAATCTAGAAGGTAGTGATGAGCCAAACAATGTATTTTCATGTGGAAGAAGTTTCCATGGGCTATCACTCCTAACATTGAATTGAAAACAAACTGAGGCATAGCCTATGCCATGTACTCATACAATTTCTTCAAGGTTGGCAGGTCTGACAGTGCAGTATAAGAAACTAGAAAATGAAAGGAAAAGGAAATTTTGACCGTGTGCCTACTACTTGGTGCACATCCGAATAACACTGGCTAACACTGGCTAATACTGGCTATAACGATTATACCTCTGAAGTTCCTTATTTAATTCAAACAGCCAAACAGCAAAATATTATTCATCACCAGAGAGATATGAGTCTGGCGAACACATTGATGTGGTTTTTATGTTTGTGGTGTCAAACATATGTGACACAGAGCAGGTAACAAGCAGGGAACCGTATTTTCATTGTTTCTATCGGCAGTTAGTATGAGCAGAGCCAAAAGTTTAAGTCCGGTGGATTCCATAGTTACATGTCTGCGACCAGCACAAGATTTCCTACATTTTGACAAACAATGATGTATGAAGAGTGAAAACTGTAGGGGAGAGACCAATTTGTTTGGAAAGATTTCAGAGAATCATACTGCAGCTTCACCCTCTGTCCTCCCCTCTAACTATGAACATTCCGCCCCCAAACGCCCACTTTGGAAAATCTGAAACGGTCTGAAAAGTGGACAATACATAAACTGTGATTTGGTAGAAACCATGCTTGATATCAGAATGCCCAGTCAGCCCAATAAACGCCAAAGTCTTGTCTTCAGTTTAAACCTTCAATTTTTCTACATTAAAGTATGGCGATACAGTATGGCCCCAAAGAGGGGTTGTTTTGAGCGATGTTAAGCTATTTTTCCGACGATTTCCCATTAAAGTCTGTGGGAAATTTTGCAGCATTTTTTTTGCCAATATTGTGAAAACCGCGTGACAAATCTACAAAAGTCAAAGCACACCATTCCCATTACACACATTTTGATGTATTTTGTGTGTATGTGTTGGGACAAAAATGTTGCAGAATAAGTATGCAGGAGAATAGTCATTCTGCCTCAGCACACTGAATTAACACTTATTTAAAGAAAGGCAACACCAAAAGAAAGGTCTTCAGCCTTGATTTAAAAGAACTGAGAGTTGAGGCGGACCTGCAGTTTTACAGCAAGCACACCTGTCCCAGACGACCTGAGAGGTCTGGGTAGTTCATAGTGTAGTAGCAGATCAGAAATGTATTTTGGCCCTAAACCGTTTAGTGATTTATAAACCAGCAAAAGTATTTTGAAATCAATTCTTTGAGGCACAGGAAGACAGTGTAAAGACTTCGAGAACTGGAGTGATGTGATCCACTAACTTTGTCTTAGTCTCACTAAGCAGCAGTGTTCTGAATCAGCTGCAGCTGTCTGAGGGACAGGGGTTGCAAATTAGTCATGGCTATAAACCTGTATGCATGGCATCTACTTTGTATTCTTTATAAAGCAATGTTCTATGCATTTGTCCCTGGCAAATAAACATTAAATAAATAAATAAATAGATTTTTTTAGGGAGACCTGTAAAGACACTTTTACAGTAGTCAAGTCTACTGAAGATAAAAGCATGGACAAGTTTTTCCAAATCCTGCTGAGACATAAGTCCTTTAACCCTTGATATATTCTTAAGGTGATAATAGGCTGACTTTGTAATTGTCTTAATGTGGCTATTGAAATTCCGGTCAGAGTCCATGACTACACCAAGATTTCTGGCTTGGTCTGTTGTTTTTAACATTGTCATTTGAAGCTGAGATCTGACTTTTAATCGTTTCTCTTTTGCTCCAAAAACAACTACCTCAGTTTTTTCATCGTTAATTTGTTCAGTTTGTCAGTTTTTGTATTGGACAATACCCCTGGCGATAAGGTTATGTAAATGTGTGTGTCGTCCGCATAACTATTGTAATTTATTTTGTTGTTTTCCATAATCTGAGCCAGTACATGTACATTTTGAACAGAAGAGGCCCCAGAACGGAGCCTTGGGGAACTCTGCACGTCATATTTGTATGCTCAGATGCATAATTACCTATAGATACAAAGTAATCCCTATTTTTTAAGTAGGATTCAAACCAGTTTAGTACTGAGCCAGAAAGGCCAACCCAGTTTTCCCAATCGGTCTAGTAATATGTCATGGTCGACTGTGTCAAATGCAGCACTGAGATCAAGTAATACTAAGACTACTATACTAATAATACTAAGTTTTGCCACTATCTGTGTTTAAGTGGATGTCATTAAAGACTTTAACAAGAGCCGTCTCAGTGCTGTGGTGTGGTCGAAAACCATCAAAACTGTTGTTTAGTGACAAGAAAAAGTTGAGTTGTTGAAAAAACGCTTTTTTAATGATTTAACTTAAAACTGGAAGGTTTGATATTGGCCTATTAGTGATGACATTAGTGATGTGTCTAGATTGTCCTGTTTTAAGAGTGGCTTGATGACTGCAGTTTTCAGGGCCTGTGGGGAGATACCTGAAAGAAGAGACGTGTTTACAATCTGTAGAAGATCAGAAACCAAACAATTTGAAACATTTTTGAAAACGCCCGTTGGTAGAATATCAAGGCAACAGGAGGAGGTTTTCAGATGTTGTATAATGTCCTCCAGATTTGTATGGTTGATCGTATGAAATTGTGTCATATTGGAATTTGTTTTGCCTGGACACTGTGACAACACATATCCTGTACTTGATATGGAGGCACTAACTGTCTAATTTTCTGAATATGGTCTTTGAAGAAGATGGCAAATGGATAAAAGTTCAGATTGTTAACCTATCAACAGTAGCAAACAAAGCATGTGAATTATTATTGTTTCTGTCGATAATGTCAGAGAAGAAGGACCGCCTTGCATTCCTCAGTTCCAAATTATAAATGTGAAGTCTCTCTTTATAGGTGTTATAATGGACTTGGAGATTAGTCTTTCACCACCTGCATTCAGCTTTTCGACACTCTTTTTTTTCTGTTCTTACCAGTATGACATTTGTCCATGGAGATCTTTTCTTACCAGAGACAGCTTTGACCTTAGTGGGAGCAATGGCATCAATAACATTTGTAATTTTACAATTGAAATTATCTACAAGCTCAGTGACTGAGACCCTAGTGGAGGAGAAAAGCTGAATGAATGTTTCACTGGTGTTTTCAGTGATATATCGTTTTCTGATTACCTTTGTTTGGACACTTTTGTGCCGTTAAAGAAAACACAGAGAGAGAGCAACAACAGTCCAAAAAGGAAATGTTCAGGACAGCAGCACTGTTATTATGGTCTAACCAGGTTTCAGTTAAAAACATAAAATCAAGATTGTGCTTAATAATAAAATCATTGATTAAAAAGATTTTCCTGCCAAAGACCTGATGTTTAGTAAGGCTAGTGTTAGTGTCTTAAAATAATTATCCGTCTCATTTTTTGGGACAGGCTGTGGCTGACGAGGAATGGATGATAAATTTGCTAAGTTTGCAGTTAAGTCCTTCTTGTTACTTAGCGGATTCACCATTCTTTTTCTATTACCTATCACAACATAAATTGAGGAAAAATGTAATACACAGGGCCTGGGCTTGTCCTGGAAAGAGTCATGAAGTCATTGGACAGGTGAAGAGAGGGTTGAGATTTTCTGTCTCTGCTCTGTGGTCTCCCATGGTCAAAGCTTTGCTCAGGTTGGGGCTGTGGTGGATCACTGCCATGCTTTATGTCTTCCTCTTATTTAGATTGTTCTTGTCTTGTGTCCTAGGCCAAGGGAGAAGATATATTGCGCAGAAAGTAAAAGTAGGTTAGAAGTGAACAGCTTTACTCCTAGCTTGTTATGGAAAAATCTATTTGCTTTAAAAAGATGTCTGCAGTCCCAGAAAAAGTTAAAATTATCAATGAACTGCAGAGAATGGACAGTACATGCAGTTGAAAGCCATGTGTTCTGTTACGTGCAGGGGATTAAAGGACCCAAATGCAGAGAGAGAGGCAGGCAGGCAGGCAGCAGGTTTGAGCTCGAGGGTTTAATGTGAACAAAAAGCGGCAGCACAGAGACTGGAAAAATACAGGGAAAAACTCAGAAGATTCCAAAAAACACTTGACAAGCTAAAAACACAAACTAACAGGGCAATGATACAAACTGACGGGCAGAACACAAGCAGACACACAACGATCTGACAAGAGACAAAGGAAACACAGGGGCTAAATAAACTAGGTAACGAGGAAACACAAGACAGGTGACACCAGGGCAGGGTAACAGGTGGAGCACATCAGACAATCACACAGGCGGGAAAACACAGGAAATAACCAGACATGACAAGACAGAAAACAGGAAACAGAACAGGGAACACAACAAGATATACACAGACCACAGAATACAATAAACACAACAGGAAACCTACAGAAATAATAACAGGCAACATAAATGTCCAAAACCACAACAGAAAAGTCCGAAACCCCAAAAGTGTTCAGTGCCAACAATCTGCTGAATCTCTCAACTCCTCTTCTGACTGGTGGTAGAGGGCCCCTGATAAACACCTCTGCGTTTAGGGAGCTGACTGTGTTCAGCAGATCCATAAAGTCCAGTTTCAGCAATTCAGACTGTTGCTTTACAACATCATTTACCCTATATGCAGTATAATGTTCTTCACAGTTGGGTGTGCTGCCACGAGATCCTGGATTCTTTGGGCCAAGTCAGACACCATGTCTTTTGGAAAATAGAGTATTTTTGTGTTTTTACTGCTTTTTACATATTTTACAGTAGAGTCACCCACAATCATTTGTTAACTTTCCCTGTAGCTTTTTACTTTTTGAATTGCTCTCAGTCCTTACCCTGCTGTGTGACAATAAGACGCAATCCAGGGGCCCATTCTTCGTACGTCGCTAACTCACTTAGCTGGATTTGATTGTTGGCGATTTGGCATGATCTTGGATTGTTTAGTTCTTCGACGCTCATCCTGGACTTGCTGTCATAGCAACAGGTGCGCAATCTTAAACCTGCTCGCGAGCAGGCTTATTTCATGTCAACAGGATTAGATCCCGGCTATAGGCTATAAACGGAGGTGATTTGGGAAGTCTGTCGCAGCCATGTCTTGTCCGTTTTTACGTCAGGAACCTGTTGCTGAAGGTGTCAGAATAATTCAAAGAGCTTTTTGAAGCAATCGCGTTTTGCGAGATCAACAGGATCCTTTAGCGCAGCGCGATAATCTACTGATTGAGAGATATCGTTTTTTCTCGGGAGGGTCTCATCTACATTATCAACTTGTTGGAGCCACACGTTAAAAGTTTGACTCGTCGGAAAAAAAAGAGAACACAATGGCATTACAATGAACTACACTAGGAAAAAAAATATGATCAATAACATATTGCAAAACATTACTACATTAAGTTATGCAGTTTTCACCTTTACAAGTCAAAGCAATTGACTCAGTATTTATCTGTTGGAATGACTGTACCAGCCATTTGGATTATAGACATACTTAATTTAATGCAGCAACAAATTATTTACACTGTAGCAAGATGATTTAAAACTCATTTCCCTGTAATTAAGGTGTTGGTGTTACTGGTCCCTGGCTTTAGGTCTAAGGAAAGGCTGCCCCCAGGGATGCCCTCCACAATGGGTCGGTTCGCATTTAGCCCAGGGCCAGCTCTTCTGCCGGGGTATAATGTGGGGGTGCAGGACCACCACCTGTTTTTTTATGCTCCGCCTTTTTCTTGGTTGCTGTTATAAACAGACAAACACATCCTTTAAAATGTTTTTGGGTAAAAGAGACTAAACAGTAGAAGTAGAAAAGCTTACTAGTTTAAAGAATATTCTTGTACTTCACTTTTACTAGTTCCCATGTTCTAGTGGGTCCTGAGCTGGCTCTGACATTAAGCAATTATGAAATTATTAAAATACAAGAATATATACTGTAATAACTGATATAACCATAACATGGAACACTTAGGGATTTAATTTGTCTGCTTCTTTTTGCCAGCCCTCTCTCCTGGCTTTTGCAGACTTTGAGGTGTTCCCTTGCGTTTTAATTATTGTTTCAAACTCAGCATACTCCAGTCATAGTTCTTGCTCTGCTGCGTTGAAAAACTGAGCGCGCTCTTTGGCCACGGTGAGCAGCCAATAGCAGCGTTGCGGATCAAAGTTTCTGCTATCGATACATATCCCCTTTTAAACAAGCGCATGAACGCGCAATTATCTCACTAACTCAATCCAGCTATACTAATCATCAACAGCAGGTGTGTTCGAAGAACCTAATTAGCCAGATCATGATTAGCACGATGATATCATCTAGGATGTGTCATTTGATCTCGGATGTTTTAAGCAACGTACGAAGAATGGACCCCAGGTCATCAGATGGAGGTTGTTGTGGAAAATCTCTTTGGTGTTCAGTGATGAAGCTGGAAATTAAGATTGTCTGACACGCTGGAGTTATCCAAGTTATTTTCTTTATTCTTCTTGCAAGTAGTGGAGACAGTTTAACAGAATGACAAGGCAATCTGAGAAAGGATTTCACAGAGTTTTTATAGCTGAGCATACAGAGGGAGGGACTGTACTTCTCGTTGACTCAGCTCCTTTTACTGCCGGTTCTGCTGCTTTTACTGCTGAGCATGAGCTTTTTTCAGAGAAGACTGCCCCAAGCCACTGAAGTTGGCCCTCTGCCAGGCACTGCTCAGTGCTGAGCAGCACGAGAGAGAGGGGAGCCGTGTAGCCTCAGCACGACAGAGGCAGAAGGAGCTACAATCGCTTTTTAAAATAATAGAGTACTATAATGGACCCCTATAACTGATATATTATAATATAGAAAAGAGTAAATATCTTGTAGTATAAAAGTGAAAACATATAAAGTGATGAGAATATAAAAAAACATGGATTAATGGAGTTATGGATAACATATAAAAAGATCACACATCAGTATGACAGATATCAATGTTCCACTACATTTCCCCTTTTGATTATTCATTAATCATTATTTTACAAAACACTTCACAATTTCCAACATCAAGCCAAAAAAATCACAAAGATTCAATTTTAGCCATCATCAATGTGAGTGTATGAAGGCAACTGCTGTCTATGTGGGCATAGACATCCTAAGGAGTAGAGCAGACTAAGAGGAAGGTGATTTAGTCGTTATACTCTAGTATCATTGAGCCTCATTCACCAACCGTTCTTACGAAGAAATGTGTTCTTAAACCCTTCTTACGCACCTTTTTATGAATATTCTGGCATTCACTAATGTTTTCTTAACTTGGATTTGTTCTTAGCTAAGAACAAAATCTACGAACACTGAAAAGCACTCTTACGCACATTTGAGTGATGACAATTTGCTCAAAATGATTGCTTACTGCATTTTATTTAATTCTACAGTCGTTTACAATGATAGTATTGTACTGTAATGTATTTCTGATCATTTGTTGATAAAAAATCATATTCAAAAAAGACACTACACTGCAATTTACATCAGCAATTAAACTGATTAAATCCTGCGTTATTTGGTGATTGATCACTATTTATAGGGCCGAAATGCAGTGGTAGAATGTAACAAAGTACAAATTCTTCGTAACTGTACTTAAGTACATTTTTTCACGTATCTGTACTTTACTTAAGTAGACTCAATAGTGCATAGCCTACTTTTGACTTTTACTTTGTTACATTTTGCAGCAATTATCTATACTTTCTACTCCACTACATTTTTACAATGTTCCGTTACATTTTCTGATCAGTTTCCCCCTGCCAAAACGTCTTCCTGACCGTGACACGTTTGTCTCACCAGTGAAGTTTTGTTGCCGTAGATACTGTAGGCTATATATGGGGCACCGCTGATCCAAGCCGGCTCCGGTGCTCCAGAGCCCGGGCGCAGCGCCGCTGACCCTCGGTAATACAGCCCCGGTAAAAGTGAAAATGAAAACGTTTTTAAATCAAAGTTGCCATCTATTTCTCTCCACAGCGTCGTTTACTCCTCCGCCAGGCTGCGTAAGACGCGTTCATATCTTATTTATTTGGCTGGACCTGTTCACATCTCCCCATTTGCGCTGCTTCACACACTTTATTTGCTTACTTGCATGGTTAAAGAAAATGAAATACATCCATGAATAAAACCAACCGCATTCCGATTCTAACATATTTCTGTTTCATGGTTAGGATAGGAACTTTTCTTAAAAGCCAGGCCTTGTTTGTGGTTGTGGACACCTTCTACTTTTACTAAAGTAAATATGTCTCTGGTTATTTGTACTTTTATTTAAGTACTGAGATTCAGTACTTCCTCCACCGCGGCTCCGACAACCTGTATCCCAGGAGGTGCACAGGAAGTGTCATGTCCTTATATGGGAATTTTTGGGGCGTTTTCTTATGCTAATTATGAACAACTGGCACGCGCTTTCAGTTACGAAGACGTGGGATTCATCAATCCTAAGAACACAGGTGTGAACAAATCTGCTGTTTAAGAACACGTCATGAATCCGGCATAAACTTTTCTTAGAAACCTTCTTAAGAACATATTTAAGAGAAAACTTAGGAAGATATTGGTGAATGAGGCCCATTGTCTTCTTCAGAGTCACTGCTAGTGGAAGAAGGTGGTGAAGGGATCCAGTCCAGTTTTGGGAAAAGATCAGGAGTGTCTTTTAAAAAAGGGGCTGATGTTCTAATTGGAGATATCGTCCAACCTGACCAGAGACTGTGTATATGTAGATAAACATCATTGCCTTCATGCAGGTTAGGATACAGGTGCAAAAACACAGCACAATGCCAAATGTAATCAAAACCTGGATCAACAATTGGACCAGCATTGCTTTACATGGGCCTAGTCTGCCTGTCAGCCATTTGTTAAACGAATAACCTGCTGAATCTGAGGGGCCAAATGCATTGCGTATTGTTTCAAGGGCATGGATGACAGAGGTAATGTCAGAAATGCCAGGGATCAAGGTGACATAAGCATCCCCAATAAGATTTAGAGTAACACACAACCCTCCAGTCTTTGCTAATAGATAATCGAGTGCCATCTCATGCTTTAAGAGAGTCATACGATGAGACTTTTAAGTTGAAGACAACAATTTAAAACCCTTAACTGTCTTGTTTGTGAATTGGGACACGGAATAGGTAATGTTATCTATGTGATCTGCTAGAAAAGCCACTCTATACCATGTTAAAAGCCCTATGCCCCATTTTTCTCCAAGAGAGATCTACCAGTGATAGGACTCCAAGTCATAAAACTGTGCCATTTCGTGCTTTACACAGTGATTGTGGTCAGGGGATGGTTTGGTGGCTAGTACTTTAACATTAGCTATAGAATGGTTCAACAGAGTGCAACATCCCCACCACCTCCGTGGCAAAACCATGTACAGACTAGTGCCGCAATGCCACAGTTGTTTAAAGGATGATCCTGTGCCTGGAGAAATTTCAAAAGGACTCATCTGAGACTATGAGGTCGATACCTGGTATACGAACAGAAATATGATCGGTATAATACTTTTCACACAATGTCATACTCCTATTTTGTCACAGATCATTGTTACAGAAGCATATCTCAAATTGCTTGGTTTTGGTCTTAAGGAGAGGGATGGAAGGGTGTAGAGTTACCGCGCTCACAAACGTTAAAGGGATAACTAGGCCTGTCGCGATAGTCAATAAATCGAGTTATCGCATGATAAAAAAAAATGAGCTCGATAATTTTTCCGGCCGCGATAATTTACATTTGCATGCTTGTTTATTTTCCTCGTCTCTCCCTCTCTCTCTCTCTACCAAAGAGACTGGAGGACCACTCTCGGTTCCTTAGCGTAACGAGGAGTGAAACCTCTTGTCAGTCGCATGGTCTTTGGGTGGGCGGTAGGCTACTCCAGGTGGAGAGAGCGAGAGAGTTGGAGCAGGGTTTCCCGCAGCACTTTGCAGTTAAGGCGCCGTCAAAAAAAAGAAAGTATATGAGCGATATCACCCGTGTTACTCGGCGTCCCGTTTTCTCCCTTTCATTCCAAACCACACAGCTGACAACCTGCAGGTGGAGACTGTGGAGACGGGCTCGGACATACACGCCGCTGTGGACTCGTCAGTCTCGCAAGCGGTTTCAGGAAAGTGGCTGCATGTGTCCGACAATGCACAGAACATTAACGGTACAAGCCTACAGCTGTCCGCGGACACGGAGTGTGGAAAGTATGTCAGAGTTGCACCAGTGTGTGTGTGTGTGTGTGTGTGTGTGTGTGTGTGTGTGTGTGTCTGTGTGCGTCTGCCCGCCCCCACGAAGCTCCGACCTGCAGAGGAGCAGAAGCCGCACCTTCGCCAAAATGAAGACTGAAAAACAAAACTATTTTGGTACATTTACTCGCCACGTGGCAGATAGCCATACATATAGATTTTATTTATTAATTATATATTATTTTAATGTAATATTTAGTGTTAAATAATTGTAAAATGTAGTACAGAGTCTGTAGTCTGAGAACTTACGTGTCACAAACGGCAATTCCACAACTGTACATCAGCGTGAAAGACGACATACTAAAGGAGATCAAAGACATATTGTGGATATTTAAAATGTCTTCCAGTTCCAGTGTTAAATATTCTTTAGAAATAAAAGTGTATTGATCTTTGAAAAGGTGTACCTGTATTATTATTATTATTATTATTATGACATTATCATTATATTAGATGCAAATGGTCTCTCGATGACAATATTATTGTTTATCGCAATAATTTCTGGGACAATTTATCGTCCAGCAAAATTTGTTATCGTGACAGGCCTAGGGATAACTATAATGGCAATGGACTATGATACAGTCACGTATGACTTCTGTCAGTCTGCCTTTCTGGCTAAACCAATGAAATAGTTGGGCTGTGCAACTCTCTGGGTCTTTAACTCTTCCGTTGTAGGTGTATTGGAAAGTCACCTCTATCGCAATGAGAGAGCAGTCGTTTGCTTTCTGAGGGGCTAAGACAAAGAGATGTTCGTGGCTAGGCGGTGATAGGAAAGCCAACATTACAGCTGAGTCAGGAAATGTTGAGTGTACAGACCACTTTAAGAAAGACCACCATGAGTTATGCTATGGGTAATATGGGGACAACTCGTCTTCGTCCCAATACCATGGCTTCCAAAGTGTATCAACAAACAGATCACGCTTTTGTCTGAATAATTGGGTCGATGCCTGAGTGGGTGCTGTCGGCAGAATAGAAACCTCACATGAAGCTGGTGTGGGATTGGTAGCGAATGGTAGAGTTATGAGTGGCTTTCTCTGTATGGGTACTACTATGATGATCCTGAGGGTCAATAGGAAAAATGTTGTATCGCATAGGCCACACATGCCCGATTGTCTAAATTGGTGCCATGGTCTATTTCCAGGCATCATGAGAGAAGGGCTTCTGGTACACTCTGCTGCTGATGTATTTGCTTCTTCAGGTGTGGGCACTTTCTTACAGTGGCTGGTGTGTATCCATGTAGCTCTTTCGGCAACTTTCACTGCCGTGTGTGTCGTCAAAAGAACCTGGAAAGGACCCTGCAACCATTCGGATCTCCGTTCTTCCTCTTGAAGTTCTTTACCACCACATAGTGGTTGGCTGGATCTTATGAAGAGGTCTCTGGGCTTGCTGAAGCAGGGCAGCTACCACCTGTTGTCTTATGTTTTTCAGGGCAGAAGAGAGGTTAGGTCAGTAAGTTATTATGGCATCTTCACACAGAGAAGTTGAGGGAGGGGGCTCCATGGGGTGGCTCAGTCTGTTACACAGCAGGGAAAAATAGGACCCAATCACAGAGAGAGGCAGGCAGGCAGGAGAAAGTTGGCGTTGAGGATTTATTTGACCAAACACAAAAATCAACCAAGGGAGTCCTGGGAGCTGCAGCAGGCAAAAAAACAGTTCCAGGAGGTGGTAAAAAGGAATCCAAAAAACAAAGGAAGTACAAAAACAGGTAGTTACAGGAAAACACAGAAACTGACTTAAGCGGACACTGGAAGACATGACAGGAATCAACACACACAAACTAACAGGGCAAGGACACAAAACGATCTGACAAGAGACAAAGGGAACACAGAGGCTAAATACAAGAGGTAATGAGCAAACAAGGAACAGGTGATACAACAGGTGAAACACCTTAGGAGAGGCAGAGTAATCAAAAAAGGTGGGAAAACACAGTAAGTAAAACTAGACAAGATGTAGTGGAAGTTTCCTTTGCAGCAGACGAAGGGTTTTCAAAGTTTAGTAAAGTGAAACAAATAAGACAGTCTGAGACTAAAACCAAGTTGGGTTTTTGTATTTTATTAAAAATATATATTTGCAAATATAGGAGCAACATGATTTCACAAAAGGCACAGCGGCCCAGTGTGGAGTCAGTCCCTCAAATGAGTGAACAGAACACTAGGCTTATATGCATCTTCAAAATGACAGCACACACGCATTGGCTAATTATGACGCTACAATTTTTACAGGCAATCTGATACACATGAAGATAATCAGGAAAAACACAAGAGACATCTCGGAGCCATTTCACCTCCTCCTCCCTGTACGACTTTCACCCTCCCAGTTACATCTTAACTGGCATGGGAAAACAAGAGATAGAGGGTGACTTTGTAGCCCCTATCTGTTCAGACAAACAGTGCTCACATTATGTTCCAGACTGGATGTCTCACAAAGATAGAATCAAAATCTACATGTGGGAAATGAGATAAACTCTTTCAGCATTTGTGAGAGTATTAATGTACAAATAAAACATAAAAATATAAGGAATTATGCTTAAATGTAATTTTTCCCATTACATTCCACCCTTTTGATTACAACCTAATCACAATACACAAATTACTTTAATGATTATATATATTTTTGCAAATAGCGTCTTCCATGTTCTTCCATTGTCAGAGGTTCGTCCACTAGCACTTTACAAATCGTCGGAAACAATCTTTACCATTGTGTGTGTGTGTGTGTGTGTGTGTGTGTGTGTGTGTGTGTGTGTCCCCTTCTCGACTGTTCTGAACCTCTGTAAGAAAGGAGCATTTAAACACACTGCTTTTCTAAGTCTGATCTATGTCATCATTGATTCAAAAATATTGCTACATTACAACCCTACAGACAAGGTTCATACAGATAGTTATAGTGGACAAAGTAAGTACTGATTCCAAACTGTAAACATTTTCTGTTAACACCAATATTCCATTAAAAATATGTACTTAAGGTACAAAAAAGCAGCAATATCGAAAAGTCCTCACATTTTTTGAAACTGGAAATGATCAAAGCAGTTTTTCTGCCAATCAACTAATTGATTTAAGCAACTAATCATTTCAGCTGGACTTGTAGGCCTATATATTTGTCGGGCAATTTGATGACAATAAAACATTATATTTCATAAACATATGTTTTGTGTACAAAAATCCTAATTCTTTTTAACCCAAATATGTCAGATTACAATAGCATCTGTAAGCATTTGACACAATTCTGATACTAACCTTTTTGTCTTTGAAATCCAAATTAGTTATTCCTAAAAATGACATAATTTGTCCTTGAAATCAATATGAGAGTAAATATTGTGTATACCATTGTCTCAGTGCATTACTCATAATGTAATCATTAAGCAGGCGCATCAACATTCAACATTTTCATTTAGATGTTTAGTCTTAATCATATCTCCAAGTTGTTGATACATTTAATCGTCATGGTTTCAAACACCATATCAGCGCTAAACCTTACACAACTTACACAGGTCACCAGGAAAGATGCAGCAACTGCAAAAGACTAGAAAAATACAAATTAAGGTATTCCCCTTTTCAAACCAGGGGCCTCATTTATAAAACTGTGCGTAGATTCTATTCTGAAAGATTTCGTGCGCAAAAAAGTCAGAATTTTCGTACGCAAAAACAATATTCTGATTTATAACACCTTGCGGCGCACTCTTCTCGTAATAAATACGGACGTGCGTTACCTTATGCGGTCATGCACGAGCCTCACACTCCTCCCAAGGTCATCCCATATTTGTCCTAATAAGGTCCATGTTAATCAATCAATGAATATTCCAGCCTTGAAAGGAGCCCTTGATCACCAATCACGAAACGGAAAAATGGGGGGAAAACACGATTCAGTGATTGTGAGATTGATGTGCTCCTAACAGAGGTAGAACATCGAAACTAAATCCTGTTTGGAAGCCTTAACCCTTGTGTAGTGTTCATATTGTTGTTACACAGCCTTAATACTTAACAGATTTGGCTAAATTACCAATGATATACATCATTTATGGTTCATATTTGCCATTTACCCCTGTGAGATCACATTTATGATATATGATCATTTTCGTTTTTTTGCGAGAAAGGAAATTCAATTATTAAAAAGGTAAAAAATAGAAACAAGATTTTGGATCATTATTGGTGCAAAACAGGTGAAAGTGCTTGAAATGTGACAATTTGGTAACTTGTATGGTAACTGTGTGGGAATAGCAGGTGCAGAAAGACAACATTCACACACAGACACCTACAATCAGACACGACCACATAAAGACGCACAGACACACACACACACACACACACACTCAAACAACGCATTTCCCGGGGAGAGGCAGGGGAGAGCAGCGGAGGAAAAGCGCATTTCCTCCGCTGCACGGTGTGGGAGGATCCCCTGCCTCTCCCCCGTTGCTGGAAAACAAAAACTGGGTTAGGTTCGAAAAACGGGCATACCATCGGAGTTCACTAAAACGCAGTCTACAAAACCTTGGGAGCATTACGCACGATCACACGTGCGGTCAAAAGTTTGCGGAAAACTGGGAACATTTTTACGCATGGAAATTCTTCTGCGAGGAATGTTGCGACGACAAATTTCACCCTGCTTCACGCAACTTTTTCTTGCGTAACAGGTTTTATAAATGAGGCCCCAGGTTTCTAGGAAGTCTTGAATGGATCATTTATGCCTGTATTTACCCAAAAAATAGTTTACGGATGTTTATGTCAGACTTTACCTAAAGCCAAAGCTATTTTTATCAACTTTTCATCAATCCAATTCAAATTCGAACAGTGAAACGTACTTTAAACATTTCCTGACACACCAACTGAATACTTATCTTAAATGTAAAAATAAGTACTTCTAATTATCTTCTCCTAATAGTGTGTGTATTTTCAGAATGTGAGTCTGTGTGCTACTTAACTTCACAATGCGTCAGATGTGTCAGAGCAGAACGGTCTCTCGCTCCCCCCCCCTCCTTCTCTCAGTCCGTCTGCTGGTCCGTACCTCCAGATATGAGCGTCATCAGTTCATCACAGAATGTTCTTCCAGGCTTTGGGTAGGGCGTGTGGTTTGCTGCTGGCTGTTTAGTTTGACACAGTGCATCTCCAGATGCTGAAGTCACAACCAGACGCCTAGCACTGGTCCACCATCCCTTTCCCTCTGGGCCGAGAACTGTAGCCAGACCACAGACCTTTATCGTGTCTAACTGTGCTGTGGTCTGAGGTGCTGTGATGGTCAATTTTCTCTTTTAGATTACTTTAAGGGTTGTGTTTCTGCGAATAGTGAAAGTCAATCAAAACAAAACTAAATTTTCTTTAGAGTAGTTTTTAAATTAAAAAATTATGTGAACACCCTATTTATTAAACACCTTATTTATTATTGCTACTATCCCTTCTATTTGAGGCATGACAAGCTCATGACTCAAAAACGCAGCACATATAAATAATCTGTTCAGTGGTTTAGCCATTAACACTGTCCTGTGTTACACAGCAAAACCTCTATAAAAGCAACAAAAAGTTCAATGAATCATTTCTTTAAAAGAAAATGTTTTCAACATCAACTTAATAATTTAGTTTTAACCTATTTGTGATATAGCAAATCAAAATACAAACAAAGTCTTTAGTGCAGCTTTACTGAAAAACTCACTAGAGTACAATATTAAATGAACTATTTTCAGGCTGAAATCTCACATCAACCTGTATTGGTTTCAATATAACCAATAAAATAAGACGTATTAAACAAAAATATGTTGTTTATTTTTATCTTTAGTTTGCAACCCAAAGTTATACTAATCGCTGTCTGGTAGTTCTAAAAATCATTATGAATTAAAGTTTTTAGGCCTATAGAGCAAACCTAAGTACTTCTAATTTGACATCTATTTATCCAATGTGTTACCTGATATGGGAAACATATCACATTCTATAATTTAGGACAAAAACTATATCAAAATCATTGCTGAACCATTTACTGTACATGCACAACTCCTGTTTTTCTCTTATCTCTGAGTGTGTGTGTGTGTGTGTGTGTGTGTGTGTTGCTATGGCATTGCTGCTCTGTAAGCTTAGTCTACAGTGAGGGGTTACCAATCACCTCACTGAGTATCTCTGCTGCTCTCATTGTGGTTGTTAGCAAGTCATCAGGAATTTGTGCCTTTTGCAGTGATACACAATATGTTACCAGTTGGTCCTTATACAATGGTGTGTCTGGTGGGTGCCCTTTTTACCCAAGTCCAATGTGTGGAGGTGCTGTAAACAAAATCTCAAAAGGGTGACAGGTTAAGCCGCTTGCACATGCACATTTGATACCTCCGTACAATAAGCAGAGCTTTTGTCAAATGTAGGTATGTTGCATTTTGAATGCAAACCACTATACTTGAGATTTTGGTTGGAATTCTCCATTTTGGAATTATTTCAGTGAGTAGAGCTTTGGCTCCTACACTGGCTGTCTGTTTTGACATGACACATGCCTGACAGTAGTCTTGATCCAAAAAAATAATAATTTGTGAACCAATGTTGTTTCACCATTGTGAAACAATTGTTTTTCCCTCAATTGTATCTCCATCATACTAATCATCCCCCCTTTTTACACATGGTTTTTAACCCATGTGTCAACTTTGCAAAATTAGGAAAGAAAAAGATGGATAGCTTTCTGTTAGAAAAAATGAGCTCTACTGCTTGTACTGAGAGATGAGATGGCAGAGGTCCAAATCGGATAGCATCAGAATCAGGTACAACAGAGAAGCCCACACAGTTCAGGCCAGTGCTAGAGTCTCTGGAAGAAGAACTGTCAACCTAAAAAAAATGAAATCAGGGTTAGTGAGAGGTGTGTCAGAGAGGTCAGGTCATGGTATTCAGACCACCTGTATCTCTGCAACACAATTGTTTCTCTCTGTCAACTGGTGTGTGGAGAAGAAAATCAGGGTTAAGAACAGTACATCTGTTAGAGTGACATTTGGCAATCTAACAGAGTAGAAATATCTAAGGTACCTCTCCACAGATAAATAGAGTTTTTCATTCTGTTCCCACAAAATGTGTGACACAGAATGTGGAACAGGGCATATTTAATGCTTCGGCAGAATCAAGTTTGCAGAGAGAATTTGCAACCGGACAGGTTGTCGTATGGTGTTGCAGTAACACAGAGTCACGCAGCTCTTGTGCTTGTCAACGGTCTGCATAAACTGTTTTTAGGGATCTGGCAGTCCCAGCGTCGGGGAAGACTGCAGAGCCAGTTTCATATTCACGAACACTTCATTAGCTTCGGCAGCAAAAAGTCTTACAGTGACATCAGGAACGTGTACAGACATTTTAGGTGACAGGCTCAAGTAAAAATCTTAAGTGTTAACATTAAACTAAAAAAGCTGCTATTCTGTTCATTTTACATGAAAACAGCACTGTACCAAAAAACCTTTTCTCAAGAAAGAAAAAAAGTAGATGCAGCCTTGAGAGATGTAGAAAAAACACAAGCTGGGCACTAAAACAGAACGATATTGGTTGTCAGTCAAGCATGCAGCTACAACACAGTATCAGTCCAAATCTGATGTGAGGTTGTCAAACTGTCATTACAACCCGGTCTCACGGCAGTTCGTGTAAATGTCAACGTTATTCTTAATCTATTGATACATGTTCACGGAGACGTTTTTTACGTGTAAATGTCACGATATTTTTCTTGTGTTCACGGAGACGTTTTTCTCGTTTTTTACGTGTAAATGTCATGTTATTTTCTCGGGGAAATGGCCTGAGAGGCGGCGAAAAGGATGCTCCATAAGCCGCGAGCACCACGCTGAGCGCCCCGCGAGGCGCCAGCGGCGCCACGCAGGCACCCACGAGCACCGCGAGGCGGCAAGGCGGCCCGCTGGGGACACACTGGATGAGAGCAGCCGGAGGCCTTGAAAAGAGCAGCAGAGGTGCCAGCAGGGCGGCCCGCTGGGCACACGCCACAATAACGGGATAGCGGAGGGGTTGGGTTTAGGAAAAACCTGGGGAAGGTGCCTTAAGCGCCAGGACGCGCCACACCGTGGCTGCAGCGGGACAAAGCGTCCAAACAAAGCACCACGGGGCCTTTGATCAGCCGCCCGGGTGAAAGTCCTGTGTTGTTTGACAGCCCATCCACCACCCCGACCAACCTCCCTACGCAGATTTCGGCTTTTATATTACTCCCTACCATTTTAGATTGCTGTGGCCTAAAATAGCCTTCCCATTGAAATATATTACTTCACATTTTTCGTGTTGTCCGCCACGTAAAACCGACCAGCGTCTCCGTGAACTAGTATCAATAGATTTTAATGCGTCCACATTTACTGAAACTGCCATTGAGCCGGGCTGGTCATTATGTCTCCTAAGAACCGTTTAGGCATTCTTCATCAGGCCCTGTAGTAACACCAGGCTGTGTAATGTGCAAGTTCATCAGGTTTCCATGTAGTCAGAGGCAACGGTGCAGAGGCCGCCTCAGTAGGAGTCATTTAGCCACACTGTAATTAACAAATAATGTTATGTTAGATGCATCATTACGAAATTCTCAATCCATCAGGTGTTGAGGTTAAGCCAATATTAAAGTGCACATTAAATCACTATAATAATTATATAACTATTATGGCCTTCTAAAATTTTACAAACAGTCTCTAGTAGACGAAGACAATCAGGAAAACACAAGAGACATCTCAAGAACCATCTCACCTCCTGCCTCCTCCTGTCCACGACTTTCACCCCCCAGTTGTCTTAACTGGCATGGGAAAACAGAGATGGATTTAAGGGTGACCTTGCCCAGCCCCTAATCTGTTCAGACAAACAGTGGTCACATTATGTTCCAGGCTGGATGTCTCACAAAGTTAGAATCAAAATCATGTGGAAATGAGATAAACTCTTTCAGCATTTGTGAGAGAATTAAAGTACAAATAAAACATAAAAATATAAGGAATTATGCTTAAATGTAATTTTCCCATTACAAAGACAAGACAGAAAACCAGACTATCAAAAAAAACAGGAAACAGAAATAATCATCAAGGAACAGGAATACACAATACAAACTGGAAAACTAAACAAACAATCCATGGAAAATACAGTAAACAGAAACAAAAATACAACCAACCATAATAATCGTCAAAAACAGGGAAACAAAACACTCAACACCACAACGCAGTCCTATGTGGGGTGGTGCTGCAAAAATAATGTTTTATGGACTTAGGTAAGATCTCGATCTTTTCCTCATTCTCATGTACATCAGAACCAGAGGCAGAGCTTTTGTCCATGGTAGGCCTGTTTCTGTGCAGCATTTTGCCAATATACTTTTTACTGTGACGTTTTATCCCTCCACTGCCCCTCCACTGGCTGGGGGATACGCACAATGTGTTCTCAGGTCTACGCCTAGGTATGCACCAGCTTGGTGTATGGCTTCATTCTCAAAATATGAACCTTGAGATTTTGGTTGGAATTCCCCATCTGGGAATTATTTCAGATGTTTTTGAGGTATGTAGTCAGATTTTGGGACGATGACAACTGGCTGAGCATTTCGGATGAAGCATAAATCATACTTATGAGCCGCCCACAAGGAGGAGGGGATTTCCTGTAATGGTGGGGGAAGAGAAGATGTGTCAGCCAAAAGGATCAGCGCGTCTTCACTCTCATCAAACAAATGCACAGACCTCCATGCATTAGTGGTTAAATGATAATGCTGTTTGAAAACCCCTTTAAAGGGTGAATACATGACCTTAGGGTGGGGTGTAAGAGTCCAGTCAGATATCTGTTTGCATTCCTTCACAAAGGGTCCCAAATCACGCCAACGGTCACTTGATGCTTTGGCAAGGGAGATGTGTGAAAAAGAGGCATCCACTCGGAACTGACGTTCCTGGTTAGAAGACAGCGAAAGAGAAACTGCGCATCTACTGTTAGTCCACTATATTTCAGAGCAAGCAGCAAATAAAAGAAGCAGAAAATCGTTTACATTGTGATAGAAAATATTCTCATAGTCTGAGTCGGGTCCGTGATATACATGAGCCGTACAATGCAAATGTTCTGATAACATAAAGTCTGTAGTCTCTGAAGTCAAAGAATGAGCTCTGTTGGCTGTTGCATGGCCACGGCTGAGGGAATTTTCCATTGGTACACATGCAGTGGTGTCTTTGAATTGTATTTGAGCATGCTGTAGTGAGAAGAGAGGTTTTTAACAACCTTTAGCCCTGTTGAAGTTGACACCAAGCTTATGCCTAAAATAAGCATTAAATCTCTATCCATTAAGTTTACTGGACACACCGTTGACAAAAGAAATGCATGTTTTACCTTAGTTTCAATCATAGGATCTTGGGGATCTGTGTGCACACATTTTAGGGGTATTGAAAAATTTTCTTTTATGGCAGTACCTGAGGCGCCGATAGAATACAGAAATCTACCACTTGTTTTGCTTTCTGGCAGTAAATGGTGTCTTATTACAGAATGAGTGACTCCGGAGTCTACTAAAAATGTTACAACCTTTCCATTTACCAGGAGCTGTGTTTCAGGCAGGATGTTATACACCTGTGTGTCATATTTAGCATAGGTGCTTACTGTCAGGCCCGGATTATCCATAAGGGCACTTCGGCCAGTGCCCAGGGGCACCAACCATTCACAACCAGTGGGGGGACACCACATGACACAAGTGTATGTATGTAATTGGCAAGTAAAGAAAAACATTTTTAACACAACCCAAATACATATTTGACCGACCCACAATGCTGCAATATATATAGTATGGACTTTGGCTTTTTGAATTGTTAGACATTTTGAATTGAGACATTTGAATAGTGCTCACTGCTCATATGCCTACATATATGTAGTTGGATAAGTTAGTAAATTACATTTGAGAAATCCCCTTGATTATGTCTGATATTTTTGGCAGTGGGAAAGCAAGTGTTGGTTTCTCTTTGCATAATGAAAATGCTTTGTTTTTTGTTAGTTTTTTTGGCTTGTCTGCTGGGGTGATGTACTGATGTGTATTGATTTTGACATTTTGAATTGAATGCTATGCTTTTTGAATTCGACATTTTGAATTGAGACATTTGAATATAGTGCTCACTGCTCATATGCCTACATGTACAGTATGTAGTTGGACAAGTTAGTAAATTACATTTGAGAAATCCCCTTGATCATGTCTGATATTTTTGCCAGGAGGGGGGGCGCCTTTGAGGTATAGTGCCCAGGGGCACCACATTGTCTTAATACGGGCCTGCTTACTGTGGGTGGTTTTTGTCTTTTGCATTGCTCCAAAAAATCAATAGCGGTCAACAATGCCTGTCTCTGGTCATGTGTGTGTGTGTGTGTGGTTTGTGATGCAGCTAGAGGATCTTCATTGAGTGTGCAGAATGTGTGGTGTATGTGTGTGTGCGTCACCTCCTTTTTCTTTATTAGGCAAACACGCTGTCTCCTCTCCGCTTACTCTCCTCCCCCTCTGGCTTCAGTCAGCGAAACCTCTGGCAGCCTCAGTGCGATCAGCTCGTTGATTAGCGTGTCTCTGGGGAAATTTACGAGCCCAATGGCCTGGCTGGCGGCAGTAGTAACAAGCATAATTTTCCTCTGGCTGTTCTGGGACCCATGTTTACTGTTCACAGCCTCTTTCACGTCCTCTGCCTCTCCCCCTTTGTTAAAACCCTCCCCGACGAAAGTTTGGGAGCTATCGGGGTTGTTGCCCTGAAACTGTGGTGGAGTCAGGGTCATCTGGGCCACATCCTTGACCATGGTGAGACGGGCCTGATGATTTTCCTTGTCCCTGTTCATTTTTTTTTTTTTTTTAGATCAATTTTTTATTATTTTTATATTTTTGAACATACACCCCACCCTCTGCGGTCTTGAGGAAAACAAAAACAAACAAATAAGCAAAAACAAAAACAGAGCTCACGCCTTGCCTAGTTGCTCTCCTCTAATTCTTGTGATGCTGAGGTCATTAGGACTGATACCTGCGTTTCTCCATAGATCTATAGTCGGTGATTTGGCTTTGTTAATCCTCGCTGAAAAGCTGACTGACTGACGTGCTGACGTGTACGGTAAGCGTATTGTCACTTCCGGTGTTGTCACTTCCGGTGTCCCCGTGTTTCAAACGCTAGTTTGCTGCTCCAGCAAAAACTTACTCAACACTGCTTTATTGTTTAAATTAGCGGCTATTTGCCTGGATTGCATTTGAATTACAATTGTTCTACTCAAGCACTTATACTTTGCTTCCCTTACAGCCACTGCCTCGCTGATCTTACAGTTGTTAAAACGCTGTTAGCTACTTTAGCTTAGCCATTAGCAATGGCTAATTCCTCTCCCTCTCCTGCTCTCTCTTGCTCTGTGTGTCAAATGTTTAGCTATTCCTCGGCCTCCTTTAGTGATAACGATACATGTAATAAATGTAGTATATTCGCTGCTCTGGAGGCAAGGCTTAGTGAGTTTGAGGCACGGCTGCGCATCATGGAATCAGAATCATATGCTTCCGTAGCTACCCAGCGCCACGTAGTTGATGCGGGCCAACATACTGTAGCTTCTGCTAGCTGTCCCCCGGCAGACCCCGAGCAGCCGGGCGAGTGGGTGACTGTCCGAGGGAAGTGTAGCATTAGATCTAAACCAGGGAGTGCACATGATGACGGTCGCTCTAAACCGGAGCATCTTCGCCTCTCTAACAGTTTCTCCCTGCTCAGCTATACACCTGCTGAGAAGCCAATTCTGGTCATTGGGAGCACTATACTGCGACATGTGAAGCCGGCGGCCCCAGCGGCTGCGGTCATATGTGTCCCCGGGGCTAGAGCGGGCGATATAGAATCCCATCTAAAGCTGCTGGCTAAAAAGAACCGTAAATACAGTAAGATCATACTTCACGTAGGTGGTAATGGTCGTAAATCGGAGATCACTAAAATTAATGTTGAGTCACTTTGTGTATACGCAAAGACAATTTTGGACTCAGTAGTGTTCTCTGGACCCCTGCCAAACCTGACCAGTGATGAAATGTACAGCCGTACGTCATCCTTCCACCGCTGGTTGTCGGGGTGGTGCCCAGCTAACGATGTGGGCTATGTGAATAACTGGAGGGCGTTCTGGGGAAAGCCTGGTCTGATTAGGAGAGACGGCATTCATCCCACCTGGGACCCGCTCTCATATCAAAAAATCTGACCGAGTCTATTATCGTTCATAAACCATGACAACCCAAGTTTGATATTAGTAATCAGAGGTGCAGTGCAATGCGCCCCTCTGTGCTTCCGTTGGAGCAGTCGCCCACTCATAGTCTAATAAGCACGGTGTCTGTCCCCCGGCTCAGATCGGTTAAATCAAAGGTAAACAAAAGATGAGCTATACTTAACAACCTAATTGGAATTAATTGGACTGCAACGATAGAACAAAATAGGAAAATTAGATGTGGACTATTAAATATTAGATCTCTGTCTTCTAAAGCAGTATTGGTAAATGATTTGATATCAGATAATAAAATTGATTTATTTTGTCTTACTGAAACCTGGCTGGGCCATGAAGAATGTCAGTCTAAATGAAGCCACTCCTCCCAGTCATATTAATACTCAAATTCCTAGAGGCTTAGGCCGAGGAGGGGGAGTTGCAGCCATCTTTGATTCAAGCCTGTTAATTAATCCTAAACCTAAACTAAATTATAACTCGTTTGAGAGTCTTGTTCTTAATCTTCAACATCCAAAATTGAAAACATTACAGCCAATTATATTCGTTGTTATTTACAGGGCTCCAGGTCTGTATTCTGAATTTTTATCTGAATTCTCAGAGTTTTTATCATGTTTAGTCCTTAAATCAGACAAAGTACTTATTGTAGGTGATTTTAATATCCATGTGGACGTTGACAATGATAGCCTTAGTACTGCTTTCAACTCATTATTAGATTCAATCGGTTTCAGTCAGAGTGTGCACAAGGCGACGCACTGTTTTAACCACACCCTCGACCTTGTGCTGGCATATGGTATATATTTCCGCAGAATTCGGTATTATCAGATCATTCTTTAATTACTTTCGAATTCTTACTACCTGACTATACTAAATTAGATAAAAGCTTCTACACTAGATGCCTATCTGACAGTGCTATAGCTAAATTTAAGGAAGATATTCCAACAGCATTTGACTCTATGTCATGCCTTAACATAACAGAGGACCTTTATGTTAACCTCAGTCCCTCTCAAATTGATACATTTGTAGACAGTGCTACGACCTGCCTACGGACGACTTTAGACTCCGTTGCTCCCCTCAAAAAGAAGATGATGAAGCAAAGGAAACTAGCACCTTGGTATAACTCCCAAACTCGCAAATTAAAACAAATCTCGTGAAACCTCGAAAGTAAATGGCGTTCCACCAAAGTGGAAGAATCTCGTTTGGATTGGCAAGAAAGTCTCAAAACCTAGAGGAAGGCCCTAAGAAAGGCCAGATCAGACTATTACTCATCACTAATAGAAGAAAATAAGAACAACCCAAGGTTTCTTTTCAGCACTGTAGCCAGGCTGACAGATAGCCACAGCTCTACTGAGCCATCTATTCCTCTAGCTCTGAGTAGTGATGACTTCATGAGCTTCTTTAACGATAAAATTATAACAATTAGAGATAAAATCTATCACCTTTTGCCCTCAACTTCTAACGGTTCACCTTTAAACGCAGGCACGCTAGAAAGAATGACTATTCCCGACATATACTTAGACTGCTTTTATCCTATAGACCTTCAACAATTAATGTTAAAGATATCCTCAGCTAAGTCATCTACCTGTCTCTTAGACCCCATCCCAACGAGACTACTCAAAGAAGCGTTACCCGTGGTTAACACTTCATTACTAGATATGATCAATATGTCCTTATTAACAGGTTATGTACCGCAGTCATTTAAAATAGCTGTGATAAAACCTCTTCTGAAAAAGCCCACCCTCGATCCTGAGGTCTTAGCAAACTATAGACCTATGATATCTAACCTTCCATTTCTCTCCAAGATCCTTGAGAAGGTAGTCGCTAACCAACTATGTGATTTTCTACATAGCAATAGTTTATTTGATGACTTTCAATCAGGATTTAGAAAGAATCATAGCACAGAGACGGCACTGGTGAAAATTACTAACGACCTTCTAACTGCTGCAGACAAAGGACTTGTCTCCATTCTTGTTTTACTAGCTCTTAGTGCTGCATTCGACACTATTGACCATACAATCCTGTTACAGAGATTGGAACATTTAGTTGGCAATAAAGGAATCGCTCTAAGCTGGTTTAAGTCCTATTTCTCTGATCGATCTCAATTTGTTAATGTTAATGATAAATCCTCCAAGTACGCTAATGTTAGCCATGGCGTTCCACAAGGCTCAGTGCTTGGACCTATTCTATTCTCCTTATATATGTTTCCTCTTGGTAATATTATTAGGAAACACTCAATTAACTTTCACTGTTATGCGGATGACACCTAATTATACTTGTCAATCAAACCAGACGAATCCAGAATGATCCAGAATGTTCTCACAAGAACTAAGAAAAGAGATCATATTTCTCCTGTATTAGCTTCTCTGCATTGGCTTCCTGTAAAATCCAGGATTGAATTTAGAATCCTTCTCCTGACCTACAAAGCTCTAAATGGTCAAGCACCATCATATTTAGAAGAGCTCCTAATACCTTATTGTCCCACTAGAGCACTGCGCTCCCAGAATGCAGAGTTACTTGTGGTACCTAGAGTCTCTAAAAGTAGAATGGGAGCCAGAGCCTTCAGTTATCAGGCTCCTCTCCTATGGAACCAGCTCCCAATCTGGGTTCGGGAGGCAGAAACTGTCACCGCATATAAGAATGAACTTAAAACTCTCCTATTTGATAAAGCTTATAGTTAGGGAGTGAGGAGTTGCAGCGTCCGCCTAACCAGGCCCACATGCTTCTCTTCATAGTCGTTAGATTAAAAATGTAACAACAGTAGAGGGAGGCAGGCCAGCACAGCCCGATCCGGCAGGGGAGAGTTTCAAGCCCGAACAGGCTACCTCTCCTTATGACCTGTCTCTCTTAGTTACGCTGTTATAGTTCTAGACTGCCGGGGGACTTCCTTCCTTTGACACACTGAGCTGCTCTCTCCTCTCCCTTTCTATTACCATTTGTGTGCATCCCGTCCCAGAAATGCTTGTTATTAATCCTAGCTTCTGGGGAGTTTACTCCCTGGAGTCCTTATGTTTTTTCACCCAGTGTATTTCCTTGGAGAACGTTGGCACCAAGATCTTGGTTGCAGCTGTCACCGTGGTCCTGCTGCACTCCCTGCTAAGCTCTGGAGTGCCCTGCAATGTCATGCTGCGTCCTGCTGAACCCTGCTGCTTCCTGCTACGTCCATCCATGCTCTGCTGGGCCACGCTACATCCTGTAACGCCCTGCAGCGCACTGATATGACATGAACTACTACAACTACCATTTGAAGTCACTGTTCCATTATTAATGCTTGCTCTTGAGGGAATTACTGTAATTGTTGGGGCTTTGTAAATTATAGAGTGTGATCTAGACCTACTCTATCTGTAAAGTGTCTCGGATCAACTGCGGTTCCCCCCCACACGCTTTTGTAAACGTATTATGCAACGTAATTGGTGGTTGGCGTATTTTCTGGACATAGTTATGCTTGAGCTCTCTACAGTTCAATTCAATTCAATTTTATTTATAGTATCAAATCATAACACAATTTGTGTTATGATTTGATACTATAAATAAAATTGGCTCCTTATTTTAAACAGCTCGCTTTGAAGACACAGATGTCTTATGTACTTTTATTTGACGAGAGCCTGAATCATTACCTACAGACTAAACAGTTAGACGTCCATGTCAGGCTATGGGACGGGCCCGAGGTGAAGACCAAATATTTCGGTTCAGAGTTCCTGGGCCATTCAACCGCCAAAGATGTTGTTGAGAAACTCAACAACTTGCTTTCACAGCTCGGAATCACCAACCCCATCCAAATCTCGATGGATGGACCGAACATGAATTGGAAAGTGTTTGAAATCCTTCAAAAGCAGGTGCAGATTGACGTGGGAAAGTCACTTATCAACATCGGGTCGTGCGGTTTGCATATTCTACACAATGCATTTAGAGGCGGATGTAAAGCGACTGGGTGGGACATTGAACATGGACTTTCTGTTCTCTACTGGCTGTTTCACGACTCCCCAGCCCGGCATGAGGACTTTGTGACAGCGACTGGATGCAGTACGAGCATGCTAAAGTTTTGCAAGCACCGGTGGGTTGAGAATGTTAACGTAGCGGAAAGAGGATTGCAGCTCTGGCCGCATGTGAAACGATACATGGAGATGGTAGGGAGAGGCGAACTCCCCAACCCAAAGGTGAAATTGTTTGAGGAGGTGAAGAACCGGTGTGCTGATCCTCTCTTCACTGTAAAGGTTGGCATATTCATCAGCATTGCGCAAGAAATTGAGCCCTTTCACACCATGTATCAGACGGACCAACCTATGCTGCCGTTCCTTGCTGAGGACATGAATAGACTAATCAAAGGTAAGCTTAAACATTAAATCCAATTGCCATATGTTACTTGTTTTCTAAGTAACATTTATTGACAGTGTTGGGCAAGTTACTTCCAAAATGTAATCGATTACTAGTACTGTCACTCGCAGACTTTTTGTCCCTCTGTGCTGAAATGTTTCACGGTGTTGGTGAATTCTATCCTGTCAACACACACCCGCCTGCCGGCGACCCGGTGGGTGTTAACGGACATGTTCTGACATGTTACATAATAAGTATTTAACCACAAAAGTTCAAAACTTTTGTCAATATGGACATGCTGTACATCGTTTGATTGGTAAAATTCTCTGCAATTCAATCATTCAGTTCATTTTACTGAAATCATAAGCACCAAAGCATTATTATTGATCTTAGTGCTCATGCTATTGGGGAAAAAAAAAAAAAAAAATGATGATGCTTTCCTACCTATAGGCTGTCCTAAACGCTCAATCCTCGTCCATTCCTGGCTTATTTATATTCCTCTAGTCCATAAGTGTCCACAGATCAAAAGGATAACAAGGGTTTTTCAAACGAATTAATCCAGGTTATGAATATTGTCCTGTAGAATCCATGCTAATTGTCCGCTAACTGTCTGCTAACTTCATTAGCCGATCTCGTTCCGTCTGAAATAATATATTTATCCTTGCCCTGCATCATGTTGCTGGGTATGTTTGTTTTCCTCAGGGTGCTGCCTACACAATGAAACTATCCCCCCACCTTTTTCTGTTTAGTTTTCACCCCAGGACAGCCCCCGACGTAAAGCAAGCGCTCCCACTGTGGATCGTCAATATGCTGCGTCATCTCTCTGAGCAGTCATCTTAGAAAAAGCTGTCATTGGCTATCAACACATTAATCATGGCAGTTGTAGCCAATCACATTTCCTTTCCAACAGTATATAGCATGATAGGAATATCCAATGGGAACCAGTCCAAATGAATGGGTAACAGACCTAAGTTCCGCCTCCCAGAGCCAGCATGCGCATACATCTGATTTATGAGAAAGAAATATGTTCAACAGTGTTTGAATGAATGTAAAAAGGTTTTGTAAGTCATTTTAAGTATTTAGTGTGTTTTTTCTAATAGCATAGAAGTGAGTAAAAGCATTTAGCAACATTTGGTCACTTGGAGAAGTTTTGGAGAGGTTTTGGCACACCGGTGACACTTGTTATAGCAAATACTGAAAACTCCCTAGCTCCCATTAGGTTAGGGTTAGAGTTTTGAAACGTTATAGAGGTCTTCTTGACAAGGTCTATAAGGTATGTGTTGTGTCCTGCATAGTGTGGCAAAAAGTATTTTTTTTTTCAAAAATTGCGTTTTTTTAGACAGGACCAAAATAACTATTTTAAACATGTTTGAACTGCTGTAGTGTATGTTGTGTTTTAATCACATGCTAATCAAGCACATGTCCATGAAGTAGAAGAATTTAGGTTTCAAATGAAGCCTCATACATGCATTTTGGCCTTTCAGTTCTTCTGTTATAAGCTTTTTCCTTTGGGAACGAGAAATAGGCGAAAATCAGGCAAAAGAGGTGGATTTTAACAGGTTAAAATTGCTCATTATGCAGTGTAATATATCTTATTTTATTGGATTATATTATGATTAAATATGACTGATAATTTAAATAAAATAAAAAAAAGTAGCTTACTTGTACATAATTATTTTCTAGGCTTTAAAATGTATACAGATGTGACATTTTCCCCTCATACTTCTGTCGGAATGGGTACGAAGTTGCCATTGCATTTAATTTGAAATGGTATTAAAAAGGTCTGAAAAAGCCTTGAATTTAAGTTGGAGGATCCCGGGGGTACCCTGTTACAGCAAACAGGAATAGATTACTGTAATTGTGTTACTTTTGTAACGTGTTACTCCCATCACTGTTTATTGAAGTTAAAAACAGGCAACACATTTTAAAATAATTTGTCTAAATAATGATGCACATTATATTGTTTGATACAGCATGTACCTTATACAGAACATTATCATTATAGAACATTATGTCTTTTTAAATATCTAAAAAAATAAATAAAAAGATGGTTAATGCACACAATACAATCAGCATGTGATTGAATTGAAATATACATGTAGGCATGGTTGAAATGTGCATGTGGTTGTTTTATGGTCTTTAATTGTTGAGTAATGACATGACATTATTGTTTGCAGGACTCATGGGCCGATTTGTGGTGGACACGTACCTGAAGGAATCATCCACACTCAAGCTCCTGAATGTGCCTTACCAGGACCGTAACCTGCACAAAGATGCTTCTCAAATTGACCTTGGGTTCGCTGCAGACTCTACACTAAAGCAACTTAGGTCCACTAAAAAGGTTTCAGAGAAGCAGTCCCTAGAGATAAGATTGGAGAGTAAGACACTTATGATGACTCTCCTTGACAAGCTGCTGGCAAAGGCTCCTGTGAAACACAGCTTAGTAAGATGCCTACAATGCTTTGACCCGAGACAGATGGCCAAATCTAAGGAGCAGTGTGTTAGGCAAATGATGATAGTACTACGCAGTATTGTGGAGGCTAAACATTTAAACAACACTGTATGTGATGATGTGATGAGAGAGTTCCGTGAGTTTTGCGATTTGGCTAACTTGCAGAATAAATTCAGGGATTTTGACCCCAAAGCAGAACGTGTGGACACACTGCTGTATGAGACAATGGGGACCAACCCCTCTTTTTCCAGACTGTGGGATGTAGTGAAGGTTGTACTTGTCCTGTCTCATGGACAGGCAAGTGTAGAGAGAGGATTCTCAATAAATAAAGAGCTAATTGTGGAGAATCAGAAGGAATTGACTCTGGTAGCTCAAAGGCTCATTGTTGACCATGTCAGGTCTGTTGGATGTGTATCAAAGGTAGCCATCACAAAAGAGCTGCTTCTGTCAGCAGGAGGAGCCAGGAAAAGATATCATGGCTACCTTGATGAACAAAAAAGAGTGTCAAAACAGGATGCTGTAGACTTAAAGCGGAAGGAGCTTAGTGACGAACTCCAAGGTCTGAAAAAGAAGAGGGCCACCATCGAGACAGATGTGTTTGCCCTCGAAAAATCTGCTGATGAATTGTCAGAGAAAGCAGAAAAAACAAGTTGTCTAACGTTCATTTCCAAATCAAACTGTTTCCGTCGGACAGCAAAGGAAAAAAGAGCTGCTCTGTTCAACATTGACAAGCAAATTGATGAAAAGCTTGTAGAAATGAAAAAGTGAAGTGAGTGTGTGTGTAAAAAGGGAAGGTTGTGTCCTCCATATGCATGGTAAACTTAAGTGGGGTTAAAAAAAGATTAAACTGTTAGTTGTGCCTTCACTATTCAATTTCCACTACTGCCCAATTAGTTGTTAATTTGCAGTTGCTGTGTTTTTTCAGGACACTATGATATACGTGTATTTTACCCTGTGTCCTTCAAAAATCTTGCTCTGTCTGTGTGTAAATAAATGTTTTTTGTATTGAACCACATACATTGTCATCCATTTTATTGTTAAACCTCTGAGGGTAAACTTTAACACATATTTTTATTCTTATAATGTCGACTGACATTTTCAGGAATACATAGTCATGGAAATGTGCCAAAAAGTCATGGAAAAGTATTGGTTAAAATGTGTATGAACACTGACTTTTGGCACTGTGTCAGATCCTGATTGCAGGAGGATTCATAGAATTTTTAATAAAAGGATTGGAAAGTGGCGGTGATATCTTTAGGATTCATTGAGATACCTCGGTCCGTGCGGATGCTTTTGATAGTAGCTCTGGACTCGCTTTGTTTTAATTTCAGAGCTAGCAATTTGCTTGGTTTACAACCATTAAAATAGTAATTTTGCCTCACTCTGTGCATTGAGAATTAAGCTCTCCTTTTTAACAAATCATTAAGCTCTGCTCGATTTGTGACTAAAAGAGTATCTGTAGATTTAGAAAACCACGTCTTTAGAGACTGCTCTAACGATTTACAACGCTCTTCCAACTCCACAATCCTTGCCTCTCTCTTTTTCTTCAAATTTGCAGCAAAGGAAGATGTGAAATCTCTAATAAATCCTTTAGTGGCTTGCCAGATGTACGCCGGGTCCGAAACTGAGTCAGTATTGATTGATATAAACTCCGCCAGTTTGGCTCTAAATTCTGTATCAAAATCTGTGTTTTGGAGAAAGGAATTATTAAATTGCCACCTTCTAGATCTTTCTCCTAACATATCACAACGGAATGTGGTTATCAGTGCATTGTGATCAGACAGGATTGCTGGTTCTATTGCTGTTGTGTGGAACATTACCACTGGAGCACAAAAAATAATCACTGCAGGAGTGGGTGAGGTGACGTGTGGAGAAAAATGTGTAATCCTTGCTAGTAGGATTGTGCATCCTCCATATGTCTTTAAGATTCCACAAATGCATTGAACATGTCCGATGTGTGTTTTTGGGCTTTCGTGTGGCTGACCCCTGATCTATCCTGATTTAAATCTAGTACCACATTCATGTCTCCCCCTATAATTAATGAATATTCATTGAGAGAGAGCAATTCATTGGTTAGGCGTGGAAGAAAGCTTTCATATGTAGCCAGTGCGTATACTGAAACGAAGGCTATTTTCCTACTCCTTATCGTAGTACATATATATGATATCCTGCCTGAAGAGTCTTTACTACTTTTGTCTACGGTGAGTGTGCATCTCTGAGACAGCAGCACAATGGAGCCCTTGGTTTTGGTGTCGTCTCTAGATGAAGCAGCAACCTTAAAGTATTTATTTTGTAGACGATTTACATCTCTTTTATGTAAGTGTGACTCTTGTATAAGTGCCACGTCTATGTTTTTCCTTCTTGAATAATCCAGGAATTTAGCTTCTTTGATCAGCCCGTTTAGCCCCCTGATGTTAACTGAAAGGATTGAAAGCTAAAAAAAAATAATTAAATTAAATTGATTATTAATATAAACCTAATCACTTTCATTACAAATTAAATGTAATACATTTTAAAACTTGATAAGTAAGAGATAAACACATAATTTAAAGGGGTGATAGAATGATTATATAGGGTATTTTACACTGTTCCTTAAGGTCTCCTAATAGGGTATGTAACATTGGTTGGGCTGAAAATTGCCCGAATGCTATTTTATTAGGCCCTAACTACCCTGTGAATATGGCTCTATTTGGAACAAGAGCTTTTCTTCCAAATATGGTATGCTCATGAATATTCAGAATGAGCTACATGCTGATTGGTTTGAGCAAACTACATAGAAACACATGGGAGACTCGACAGCAGGTCTCATATTTCAGACACTGCAAAGTTATACATTGTTTATCGGGCTATTTCCTTATTAAATTCACTTCTGAGACTTTTTTTAGCGAGAAATCAACTATATAAAGCTCAAATATGGGCCGTTTTACGAAAATTGATGGCCAGTTGCAAATTTGGTAAGACTGTGTCGGAGTTCAGCAGCCGGTGCTGCCTCGCCGCCCGGCCTGCCTTCCTTCACAGACCCCGGCCTGCTATGAGGTACTTGGAGCTCCGTCACGGCAGCCCACAGCACTCCAAAGTCACTGTTTTTTTTCGCTAATGGACAACCAAACGCTGCTGCCCTGACAGAGCTCAGGGCCTCCAACTCCCCTCTTACTGCTAGCTAAATGGCCCGTGTATGTGAGCGAGAGCGTGGTCAGCGAGCTTGTTACGCCAGCAATCTCTTACCACAGTTCCAGTTAATCTTTTAATGTGTGTAATTATAATGTGTTGAGTTATTTAAACAAACGATTGGGGAAATAAATGCTGCTTTGTAGCTACAAATCACGGATAGTTAGCTTCCTTTTCGGCATAATTCGAGTATATTTACAGTTTGAATTTCGTCACGCCATGTATACAACATCTAGCTAAATGTCTTATAAAGCTAAAAACGGTGTCCGATTTCAAGTTAATGAATATTTGTGAATTTCAGAGGAATTCTAAGAGGAGGCTGGCTAGCTCTCATTGATAAAGCTACATCCAGCCGCAGGCTCTATCGATGAGACGGACAAGCAGCGTTTATTTCCCCAATCATTTGTTTAAATAACTCAACACATTATAATTACACACATTAAAAGATTAACTGGAACTGTGGTAAGAGATTACTGGCGTAACAAGCTCGCTGACCGCGCTCTCACTCACATACACCGGGCATTTAGCTAGCGCAAAAACACATTTGAAGTGTTATGACTGCAGCACAAGGTAAGAATGCTGGTTTATTATTATGCTGCCGCCGTGCAGTTATTATTGGCATAATTTATCAACCGTTCAGTTACAGTTCAACTGAAAGTTTATACGAATTATTGGCGATAATTGTGTTTTTTTTACACGCATGTAAAGCCTACTTACGTATTGGAAAACCAGAATGAGGTCACACCTATTTTTAATTATCCTACCGTATTGTTATAAAGTTATTAGGCCCAGTTTAACACGCGTTAAGAACTTTTGATACATTAGGCCCAATATCTTTATGCCTTTAATTTGCTATTGCTGTGCTACAAAAACTTAAGGTTGCATTTCTCTATTTGTTTGTGTTGGGGACCAAGAGTTGGTTAAACAGTGATTTGGCTCAATTTGAATTGACTGCGAGACAAAGGATCTTGGCCTACATGTAAATTCCAAAGCCAGTCTCATGAAACTCAGACAAGCCAAATCTTCGCAACATGGAGATTCTCCATTTAACACGAGGACGGCAAGGCAGACTGGCGGTGAGACAAAGAACTGCTTCACACCTTGGACCAGGTTGCAGTTCTCCCATTGGCTGTCGGTCCTTGAATGCACCACACGCCACTAGGAGGCGGAGGAAGGATAAAAGGTGTGGGCAGTGTGTTTTCTTCCCTTTTCCATGATGACTCCGGTCGCAATAGGAAGCACTCTAGCCCGGGCTAGCAAACTAGCATCATCTCGCTGGTACAAAGTATATTGGCCTGATATACAAAGGGGATCCGAGGAAATACTTTGTCGAAGTATTCCTTCATCTGCAGCGGGCTTAATCAGCCTGGATTTAAGAAAGGGACTGTGTTCTTTTTCTTGTTTGGTCGACCTGGAATCACATTTTTCCCTCTGCTCCGGACGAAACGGATTGTTAAGCTATGGCCAAGACACTTAACTGACAGACAACGCATACAGTAAGAAGGCTTACACAGTTTCTGGGCAGAATATTAGAACTAGTGCGTTTTGTTTTGTTACTAATGAGCAAAAGGGTTCGCTACCACTTGTTTGCCATTAATGTGATCTGATTTAATCATGTACATGGTCCATATGTGATTATTAATCTGTGCTGTGAATATATAAGTGATCATTATATCGTTTGATTCATGTTGTGTTAAGTAGCTGGGTTAAAACCGTAATTGCTATCTGCTAACTCCTTTCATGAAGTTTAGTTACTGTCTGCGATAGAATCGCGAAAATCAGCTGTGAAGCCACTGAGCTGGCCGTTATCAATATTTCAGATCAGAGTGCTCTTTTCCTTCCTCTTCTCCTCTTTCTTCTTTTACTAACACACACACACACACACGACACAGACTAGCCGCATTAGCTCCCGAGCTAACGCGGTAGGCTAAACTCACACGTGGAATCTGCAGGGAATCCATTTACATTCGTAAAAGAGCTAAACAGGAACTAGCTACCAGATCGGCTAAGCGTTGCCGTTGCCTAAACAACCCCGGCTTCTTCGGCCCGTGCACCCAGCACCACTACCGCCCTCTTGAGGCTAAATAGTTTTGTGCAGCTCACAGGAGCAGCCATCTTTGGAGTTGTTTTTGGGTGTTTAGAACTACACTCTCTTTCACACACACACACACACACACACAGACACAGACACAGACGTGTCCATGTTGCTTTTGTTTTGCTTTTTGGTTGTGATATTATAAAAAGGTATATGAGTTTATTATTGAAGAATTATTGTTTAGCTACTGATAATTGTGAAGTTAATAAATCTTAAATTAGCAGTTGCTTGTGATTATTTGTGTACTGGTTGTGACAACTGCTGGTTGATCAGGTCCGTTGCTTGGATTCACCCCCTTCCCTTATTTCCTTTTAAAGGATTTACACAGAAATGAGACTGATACACAGTTTGATTATTGGTCCCTGATTTGCAGGGTGGTGCCCCGTTTTGATTGTTTGTCGATTTGATAAAGTTATTAATAACCATATTCGTAACTTTATTAATATTGATAAAACATCTTTGATAATTTGCCAATGATCAAATCTGTACCCTAAGGGAATCCTACATTGTGAGTGAAAAAGGAGGGGGTGGTGTCGGAGTGCAGTTCTAAACACCCAAAACAACTCCAAAGATAGCTGCTCCTGTGAGCTGCACAAAACTATTTAGCCTCAAGAGGGCGGTAGTGGTGCTGGGTGCACGGGCCGAAGAAGCTGGGGTTGTTTAGGCAACGGCAACGCTTAGCCGATCTGGTAGCTAGTTCCTGTTTAGCTCTTTTACGAACGTAAATGGATTCCCTGCAGATTCCACGTGTGAGTTTAGCCTACCGCGTTAGCTCGGGAGCTAATGCGGCTAGTCTGTGTCGTGTGTGTGTGTGTGTGTGTTAGTAAAAGAAGAAAGAAGAGAAGAGGAAGGAAAAGAGCACTCTGATCTGAAATATTGATAACGGCCAGCTCAGTGGCTTCACAGCTGATTTTCGCGATTCTATCGCAGACAGTAATAAAACTCCATGAAAGGAGTTAGCAGATAGCAATTACGGTTTTAACCCAGCTACTTAACACAACATGAATCAAACGATATAATGATCAGTTATATATTCACAGCACAGATTAATAATCACATATGGACCATGTACATGATTAAATCAGATCACATTAATGGCAAACAAGTGGTAGCGAACCCTTTTGCTCATTAGTAACAAAACAAAACGCACTAGTTCTAATATTCTGCCCAGAAACTGTGTAAGCCTTCTTACTGTATGCATTGTCTGTCAGTTAAGTCTCTTGGCCAGAGCTTAACAATCCCTTTTCGTCCGGAGCAGAGGGAAAAACGTGATTCCAGGTCGACCAAACAAGAAAAAAGAACACAGTCCCTTTCTTAAATTCAGGCTGATTAAGCCCGCTGCAGATGAAGGAATACTTTGACAAAGTATTTCCTCGGATCCCCTTTGTATATCCTGTGAGAGGACCGAGGAGGAGGGAAAAACGTGATTCCAGGTCGACCAAACAAGAAAAAGAACACAGTCCCTTTCTTAAATCCAGGCTGATTAAGCCCGCTGCAGATGAAGGAATACTTCGACAAAGTATTTCCTCGGATCCCCTTTGTATATCAGGCCAATATACTTTGTACCAGCTCGAAACTCGACCAGCGAGATGATGCTAGTTTGCTAGCCCGGGCTAGAGTGCTTCCTATTGCGACCGGAGTCATCATGGAAAAGCGAAGAAAACACACTGCCCACACCTTTTATCCTTCCTCCGCCTCCTAGTGGCGGGTGGTGCATTCAAGGATCGACAGCCAATGGGAGAACTGCAACCTGGTCCAAGGTGTGAAGCAGTTCTTTGTCTCACCGCCAGTCTGCCTTGCCGTCCTCGTGTTAAATGGAGAATCTCCATGTTGCGAAGATTTGGCTTGTCTGAGTTTCGTGAGACTGGCTTTGGAATTTACATGTAGGCCAAGATCCTTTGTCTCGCAGTCAATTCAAATTGAGCCAAATCACTGTTTAACCAACTCTTGGTCCCCAACATTTGTGTCAGGACTGCACCTGTGGTAACAGTGGCAACCAGCAGAGAGCTGCGGAGGATCAGACTGGCTTGCTTCACTTTGATTTGATTTAATATACTGTAATTCAGTGATGTGTTTTATACCGTTGTGTTTTGTGGCTCCGTTTTTGAGCTTGTAGTAGGCATATTCCATACCATTGTCGTAGCTTTGTGCCTATATCCTGCATTACCTGTGCCTAGTTTGTTCTGTCTTGGATTTTGGACTTTATTCTTGTTTTAGTTTTTTTCGCTTGTGGAGCGTGTACCTGTGTTCCAGTTTTATTACCAAAGCCTTAGTACTGCTTTGACAACACAAATGCCTTTGTTTTAATAAATAGAGATATTCTGTCTTCATCTTGACAGTATAAGAAATTTAACTTGGTTGAATAGCAATAACGGCCTATTATTTTCCGGTGTTTCGGGATCAGTATCCTATGGCAGGCTCATTGTTGTCTTGGAAAGGCTATTTTGAATGAATTGAATCTCTATACACAGTTCAATAAATTGTGATTGATGCAGTTTGGTGTGTGGTGGTTGACTTTGGTCGATTAAGTGTCCTCAAAAATATAGATTATTGACTGAGTAGGCAGCATTCATCATTTCTACACACAGTCCTCCTATATCACTGATTTAAGCGCACAAAGCTGCTTCTCCAAGGCCCGGTCGATTAATTCCTCCATGTTAGAGAACGTGTCCATATCAGCTGCTCCATTAGCCACCACTCTATTAGCCACCGACATGCTTCACACCTTGGACCAGGTTGCAGTTCTCCCATTGGCTGTCGGTCCTTGAATGCACCACACGCCACTAGGAGGCGGAGGAAGGATAAAAGGTGTGGGCAGTGTGTTTTCTTCCCTTTTCCATGATGACTCGGTCGCAATAGGAAGCACTCTAGCCCGGGCTAGCAAACTAGCATCATCTCGCTGGTACAAAGTATATTGGCCTGATATACAAAGGGGATCCGAGGAAATACTTTGTCGAAGTATTCCTTCATCTGCAGCGGGCTTAATCAGCCTGGATTTAAGAAAGGGACTGTGTTCTTTTTCTTGTTTGGTCGACCTGGAATCACATTTTTCCCTCTGCTCCGGACGAAACGGATTGTTAAGCTATGGCCAAGACATTTAACTGACAGACAACGCATACAGTAAGAAGGCTTACACAGTTTCTGGGCAGAATATTAGAACTAGTGCGTTTTTGTTTTGTTACTAATGAGCAAAAGGGTTCGCTACCACTTGTTTGCCATTAATGTGATCTGATTTAATCATGTACATGGTCCATATGTGATTATTAATCTGTGCTGTGAATATATAAGTGATCATTATATCGTTTGATTCATGTTGTGTTAAGTAGCTGGGTTAAAACCGTAATTGCTATCTGCTAACTCCTTTCATGAAGTTTAGTTACTGTCTGCGATAGAATCGCGAAAATCAGCTGTGAAGCCACTGAGCTGGCCGTTATCAATATTTCAGATCAGAGTGCTCTTTTCCTTCCTCTTCTCCTCTTTCTTCTTTTACTAACACACACACACACACCTGACACAGACTAGCCGCATTAGCTCCCGAGCTAACGCGGTAGGCTAAACTCACACGTGGAATCTGCAGGGAATCCATTTACATTCGTAAAAGAGCTAAACAGGAACTAGCTACCAGATCGGCTAAGCGTTGCCGTTGCCTAAACAACCCCGGCTTCTTCGGCCCGTGCACCCAGCACCACTACCGCCCTCTTGAGGCTAAATAGTTTTGTGCAGCTCACAGGAGCAGCCATCTTTGGAGTTGTTTTGGGTGTTTAGAACTACACTCTCTTTCACACACACACACACACACACACAGACACAGACACAGACGTGTCCATGTTGCTTTTGTTTTGCTTTTGGTTGTGATATTATAAAAAGGTATATGAGTTTATTATTGAAGAATTATTGTTTAGCTACTGATAATTGTGAAGTTAATAAATCTTAAATTAGCAGTTGCTTGTGATTATTTGTGTACTGGTTGTGACAACTGCTGGTTGATCAGGTCCGTTGCTTGGATTCACCCCCTTCCCTTATTTCCTTTTAAAGGATTTACACAGAAATGAGACTGATACACAGTTTGATTATTGGTCCCTGATTTGCAGGGTGGTGCCCCGTTTTGATTGTTTGTCGATTTGATAAAGTTATTAATAACCATATTCGTAACTTTATTAATATTGATAAAACATCTTTGATAATTTGCCAATGATCAAATCTGTACCCTAAGGGAATCCTACATTGTGAGTGAAAAAAGGAGGGGGGGTGGTGTCGGAGTGCAGTTCTAAACACCCAAAACAACTCCAAAGATAGCTGCTCCTGTGAGCTGCACAAAACTATTTAGCCTCAAGAGGGCGGTAGTGGTGCTGGGTGCACGGGCCGAAGAAGCTGGGGTTGTTTAGGCAACGGCAACGCTAGCCGATCTGGTAGCTAGTTCCTGTTTAGCTCTTTTACGAACGTAAATGGATTCCCTGCAGATTCCACGTGTGAGTTTAGCCTACCGCGTTAGCTCGGGAGCTAATGCGGCTAGTCTGTGTCGTGTGTATGTGTGTGTGTGTTAGTAAAAGAAGAAGAAAGAGAGAAGAGGAAGGAAAAGAGCACTCTGATCTGAAATATTGATAACGGCCAGCTCAGTGGCTTCACAGCTGATTTTCGCGATTCTATCGCAGACAGTAATAAAACTCCATGAAAGGAGTTGGCAGATAGCAATTACGGTTTTTAACCCAGCTACTTAACACAACATGAATCAAACGATATAATGATCAGTTATATATTCACAGCACAGATTAATAATCACATATGGACCATGTACATGATTAAATCAGATCACATTAATGGCAAACAAGTGGTAGCGAACCCTTTTGCTCATTAGTAACAAAACAAAACGCACTAGTTCTAATATTCTGCCCAGAAACTGTGTAAGCCTTCTTACTGTATGCATTGTCTGTCAGTTAAGTCTCTTGGCCAGAGCTTAACAATCCCTTTTCGTCCGGAGCAGAGGGAAAAACGTGATTCCAGGTCGACCAAACAAGAAAAAGAACACAGTCCCTTTCTTAAATTCAGGCTGATTAAGCCCGCTGCAGATGAAGGAATACTTTGACAAAGTATTTCCTCGGATCCCCTTTGTATATCCTGTGAGAGGACCGAGGAGGAGGGAAAAACGTGATTCCAGGTCGACCAAACAAGAAAAAGAACACAGTCCCTTTCTTAAATCCAGGCTGATTAAGCCCGCTGCAGATGAAGGAATACTTCGACAAAGTATTTCCTCGGATCCCCTTTTGTATATCAGGCCAATATACTTTGTACCAGCTCGAAACTCGACCAGCGAGATGATGCTAGTTTGCTAGCCCGGGCTAGAGTGCTTCCTATTGCGACCGGAGTCATCATGGAAAAGCGAAGAAAACACACTGCCCACACCTTTTATCCTTCCTCCGCCTCCTAGTGGCGGGTGGTGCATTCAAGGATCGACAGCCAATGGGAGAACTGCAACCTGGTCCAAGGTGTGAAGCAGTTCTTTGTCTCACCGCCAGTCTGCCTTGCCGTCCTCGTGTTAAATGGAGAATCTCCATGTTGCGAAGATTTGGCTTGTCTGAGTTTCGTGAGACTGGCTTTGGGAATTTACATGTAGGCCAAGATCCTTTGTCTCGCAGTCAATTCAAATTGAGCCAAATCACTGTTTAACCAACTCTTGGTCCCCAACATTTGTGTCAGGACTGCACCTGTGGTAACAGTGGCAACCAGCAGAGAGCTGCGGAGGATCAGACTGGCTTGCTTCACTTTGATTTGATTTAATATACTGTAATTCAGTGATGTGTTTTATACCGTTGTGTTTTGTGGCTCCGTTTTTGAGCTTGTAGTAGGCATATTCCATACCATTGTCGTAGCTTTGTGCCTATATCCTGCATTACCTGTGCCTAGTTTGTTCTGTCTTGGATTTTGGACTTTATTCTTGTTTTAGTTTTTTCGCTTGTGGAGCGTGTACCTGTGTTCCAGTTTTATTACCAAAGCCTTAGTACTGCTTTGACAACACAAATGCCTTTGTTTTAATAAATAGAGATATTCTGTCTTCATCTTGACAGTATAAGAAATTTAACTTGGTTGAATAGCAATAACGGCCTATTATTTTCCGGTGTTTCGGGATCAGTATCCTATGGCAGGCTCATTGTTGTCTTGGAAAGGCTATTTTGAATGAATTGAATCTCTATACACAGTTCAATAAATTGTGATTGATGCAGTTTGGTGTGTGGTGGTTGACTTTGGTCGATTAAGTGTCCTCAAAAATATAGATTATTGACTGAGTAGGCAGCATTCATCATTTCTACACACAGTCCTCCTATATCACTGATTTAAGCGCACAAAGCTGCTTCTCCAAGGCCCGGTCGATTAATTCCTCCATGTTAGAGAACGTGTCCATATCAGCTGCTCCATTAGCCACCACTCTATTAGCCACCGACATGCTAGCAAAATTCTCTGAACGAGTAGACAGCCCAGGCGACAACGATACACGCTTTTTTGTGCCTGCAGGCATTTCACCGAGTCACCATGACAACAGACAAGATGTTTTGGCATCGGAAAAAAAAGCAATAGACCTGGTTATTTAATGAAAAATGGAGGCGAGTGTCGGAGCTCAGTCTATTGTAACCATTGCGGGTGCCGGTCACGGGCTTCTCCCTTGTCCCTTTTATTGCCAGTTTTAACAGCTGCAGTAGCAAGGTTTTTCTGTGCATGGGTGGCGTGTCTCACCACTTCAGCAAGGTGAACGTCCTCGTAGACGATGCTTGTGGTCTTTATCCCTGTTCTAATGTCTGACAAAAGTCCATTCAGGAGAGCCTGGGTAACATGTGTCTCCCAGACACCTCTGGTCTTGCCCAAGTTTTCAGGTTGTTGGATCCCAGAATGGATGGTGAATATTTCCAGGAGGCGAAGGCAATATTCATCCACTCGTTCATCAGGTTTTTGTTTGTATGCAGAAGTCTTTGTCATGTCCACTTTGACAGGAAAAGCTGTCTTTATTGCATTGACAATGGCTGTTATGCGATTTTGGTATTGAAGATTGCTGGCATGGTTCCAGTCGGGATTCATCAGCTGTTCTCCCACCTCTCTACTTGGTTGCTGATTTTTGTGGACAGGACGGGTCCCATGTGTTTCATCAGTAGGCAACATATCTCTGGAACGGTGGGCTGGAATTGTCTGCAGCAGATCAGGAACTGGTCAGCAAATTTGTCGCCTGACAGATCAACTGCCGGCAGCTGTGCCAATGAACAAAACTGGACGGAATTAGAACGGAATCTCACACTGGAAGAAATTGTCACTGCAATAATGTCCCTGCAGGGTGGAAAAGACCCAGGTCCAGATTATCACGCACACAGATGTATGGACACACAGATGCAAAACTCAGGTACGTAAAATGTCACAAAAAACAGTTTATTGGAGACTCACTAAACTCACAAGCAGAAGTTTCCAAATCGGCAGGCAAATGGGGTAATCCAAAAAACAGGCAGAGGTCAAAATCCAGGGAAACAACTAATTCACAAACAGGACACTAGGAAAACGCTTGAAGGCTGAACACAAAGGAAGCAGACGATCTCGCACTGGGGTAAGGGAAAGACTGACCTTAAATACACAAAACAGGAGAGACAATGAGACACAGGTGTTGCACATTAGGGGCGGGGACATGTAATCACAATGGAGGGGAAAAAAAAGACAAACAGGAAGTAACTAAGAACACTAACAGAAACCTTCAAAATAAAACCGGACATGGAAAGAATCTACAACAATGAGAACCAAAACGTAAAACAATAACTTGACACAGGAGCAGGCATGACAGTACCCCTCCCTCAAGAGCCGACACCCGACGGCCCAGGATCCGCAGGATGGAGGTGATGAAAGTCACGAATGAGATCAGGGTCCAAGATGTTGCTGGACGACACCCATGATCTCTCTTCTGGTCCATAGCCCTCCCAGTCCACAAGGTACTGACGATCCCTGCCGCGCTTCCTGACGGCCAGAAGTTTCTTAACCGTATACACGGGACCCCCATCAATGATGCGAGGAGGAGGAGGGGCCGGAGCCTCAGGAACCAGCGGACTCGTCAGAACCGGCTTGATTCGGCTCACATGGAAGGTGGGATGTACCTTCATGGTCCTAGGAAGTTTTAGCCTCACAGAAACAGGATTAATAACTTTCCTCACAGGAAATGGACCAACAAAACGGGGTGCCAACTTACGGCTCTCGATGCGGAGGGGAAGGTCCCGGGTACTAAGCCAAACTTTCTGACCTTGAGTGTAGGTAGGAGCCTTGGATCTCCGACGATCCGCAGCCGCCTTGTACTCGGAAGACTTGTGAAGCAAAACTTGAAGCGCCCTGGTCCACGTCCTCCGACAACGGCGAACCAAGGCTTGGGCTGCCGGAACCCCCACCTCACGTTCCAGCGCAGAAAAGATGGGGGGGGTTGGTATCCGTAGACACACTGGAACGGAGTAAGACCGGTAGAGGAGCAGGGCAGGGTGTTGTGGGCGTATTCCACCCAAATCAGTTGCTTGCTCCAGCTAGCTGGATTCCTGGAGGACAGGCAGCGAAGACCCACCTCCAACTCCTGGTTCAGCCGTTCAGTCTGTCCGTTGGACTGTGGATGATAGCCAGATGAGAGACTCACGGTGGCCCCAATGAGACTGCAGAACGCCTTCCAGAATCGTGAGACGAACTGGGGTCCCCGATCTGACACCACGTCCTTTGGAAGTCCATGTAGCCTGAACACATTGGAAAGCATTATCTCCGCCAACTCTTTGGCAGAGGGTAACTTGGGCAACGGAACAAAATGAACCATCTTGGAGAACCTATCTACAATGGTGAGGATAGTGGTGTTACGCTCAGAGAGAGGCAAACCTGTGACGAAGTCCAGCGATATGTGAGACCACGGTCGAGAGGGAACAGGAAGCGGATGGAGCAATCCAGCGGGGGGTCGATGAGAAGACTTGTTCTGGGCACACACTGGACAAGCTGCCACATACTCCTTTACAGTATCCACAACCCCAGGTCACCAGAACCGTTGACGCACCGCATAAACTGTTCTCTTCACTCCAGGATGACACGACAACATACTGGAGTGGGCCCAATGGACCACTGTAGACCTGAGCTCAGGAGGGACAAACAAGCGGTTCGGCGGGCAACCGACCGGGACAGGTAAGTTAACAGTAGCACCTTTGACTCTCTCTTCTACCTCCCATGACACAGCACCAATAACGCAGGATGCAGGAAGGATTGTCTCCTCCGACTTGGGGACTGAACCAGGGTCAAACAGACGAGACAAGGCATCGGGCTTGGCGTTCTTGGAACCAGGACGATAAGACAGTGTAAAGTTGAATCTAGCGAAGAACAACGCCCACCTGGCTTGCCGAGAGTTCAGCTGTCGTGCAGACCGTAGATACTCCAGGTTCTTGTGGTCAGTCCAGACCAGGAAAGGAAGCTCCGCCCCCTCCAACCAATGTCGCCACTCCTCCAATGCCACTTTCACGGCCAGCAACTCCCGGTTGCCAACATCGTAGTTCCTCTCCGCAGGAGACAGTTTATGGGACAGGAAAGCACAGGGATGCAGCTTACCATCCGAGGGAAGGCGTTGGGAGAGGACCACCCCCAGCCCAACATTGGATGCATCCACCTCCACCACAAACTGTCGGCAGGGATCAGGCATGGTCAGAACCGGAGCCGTCACAAAACGTTCTTTCAGGGACTGGAAGGCAGAGTCGGCTTGAGGTGTCCACTCGAACCTAGTCTTGGAAGAGGTCAGTTTATGCAATGGTGCAGCAACAGAACTGAAGTTTCTCACAAATTTCCGATAGAAATTAGCAAACCCCAAAAACCGTTGAACCCCCTTGCGAGTAGCGGGGACAGGCCACTCCTTAACTGCCTTGACCTTCTCAGGATCCATGCGCATCACCCCCTCCTCCACAACATATCCCAGAAAGGACACCCTGGAAACATGGAACTCACACTTTTCTGCTTTAACAAACAGTTCATGGTCAAGCAGTCTCTGCAGAACAGCACGGACATGTCGGACATGGTCATCAGGGTTACGGGAGAAAATCAGAATGATCATCATCAAGATACACAAACACAGAAACATTCAGCATATCTCTGAGGACGTCGTTAACAAAAGCCTGAAAAACAGCAAGAGCATTAGTCAAACCAAACGGCATAACTAAATATTCGTAATGTCCACTAGGAGTGTTAAAGGCAGTCTTCCACTCGTCCCCCTCCCTAATCCTAACCAAGTGATAAGCATTTCTCAAATCAAGCTTGGTAAAGATAGCAGCACCTTGCAAAAGTTCAAAAGCAGAAGAAATCAACGGGAGGGGGTACCTGTTCTTCACTGTAATGACATTGAGTCCACGATAGTCAATGCAGGGACGCAGCGACCCGTCCTTCTTTCCCACGAAGAAGAATCCAGCGCCGGCTGGTGAAGACGAGGGCCTGATGATACCGGCCTCCAGAGCCAAGTCGATATAATCCTTCATGGCCCGTGTCTCAGGTGAAGACAAGGAGTACAGACGTCCTTTCGGCGGTGCGGACCCAGGAAGCAAGTCAATGGGACAGTCATATGGTCTGTGTGGCGGCAAGGCAGAAGCCCGAGACTTATTGAATACCTCCCTCAAATCCATGTAACAGGAAGGAACAGAGGAAAGGTCAGGAAAATCCCCCTCCGCAGCAACCTCCGCGGTCACCGAGGGAACAACAGGAATCACCTCCACGGGGCCGGCCGGAGAGGGTACCGGGTCCATAGCCACCCTGGCCAGAGTAGGCACAGAAACGACCCCCACCGACGCACCTGCTGGTCTGGACTGGAAACACCTACTGGAACACTCCGTCCCCCACCCAGTAACAACCCCTGAAGTCCAGTCGATGTGAGGGTTGTGTTCACGGAGCCAGGGAAACCCGAGAATAACTGGGGACAGAGAGGAATCAACCAACAAAAATGAAAGAGTCTCCGAATGCAGGTCAGGAAAAACCAGAGCCACAGGAGGTGTGCGATGAGTTACCCGCCAGAGTAACCGGCCGTCCAGCGCTGTAGCCTTCAACGGTGTGGGTAGGGGAATTGAAACCAGTCTCAACTCCTTCACCAGGGAAATGTCCATGAGTCTGGCATCGGCCCCGGAATCCACCATAACCTCCAGAGACCTGGAAATCTCCGTGGAGGAAACAGTCACAGAAAACAATGGACGAGAGGGGACGTTAGTGACAACAGTATGGCTCACCAGGATCCTCTCCCGCCCTGGTGAGCCTCTCCTTTTACCGGACACCGCCCGATGAAATGACCCAGCTGTCCACAATAGATGCAGGCTCCCTCTCGGAGTCTCCTCTGTCTCTCCTCAGGAGTGAGACGAGCCCTTCCCAGCTGCATGGGCTCCTCCCTCCCAGCCGGCTGCGGGAGAGAAGCCGGTTGAGGCGGTAGTGAAGGAGAGCCTGTCTTGCCCGAGAAGCCCCCACCGGGAAATCTCCGCGATGAACTCTTGAAGGCGCCCTTCTCCCTCTCACGCTCCATTAACCGTTTGTCAATTTTAATGGCCAGAGCAATGAAAGCGTCGAGGTCCTCTGGCAGATCCAAAGCCGCCAGGTGATCCTTTAAAGCACTAGACAGGCCACACAGGAAGGCATCCAAAAGAGCAGTCTGATTCCATCCACTCTCAGCTGCCACCGTGCGGAATTCAATGGCGTAGTTCGCCACCCTCCGCCCGCCTTGACGGAGGTTCACCAGCACCCGGGCCGCTTCTCTGCCTGGAGTGACATGCTGGAAGATCTGAGTAAATGCCCGGGTAAAGTCGGCAAAAGAGTTGCACAGGTGAGAATCCCTGTTCCACTCCGCCGTAGCCCATGCCTCTGCCCGACCAGACAGATGAGAAATCAGGTAAGCTACTTTAGCTCTGTCTGTGGGATAATGGACCGACTGGAGCTCATAATGCAATCCACACTGTGTTAAAAAGGCTTGACAGTCACCAGACTCACCGGAGAACCGTTCCGGCCGGGACAGATGAGGCAAAGCAGAGTGACTGGCAGGCGGCTGGACCGATGAAGCAGCAGAACCAGCAACCACCGTGGGCCCAGCAGTAGAAACCGGACCCATGGAGCCTTGATAAGCAGATGACGTGGATGCAGACTGGATGGCTTGGAACTGCGTAGTCAGAAGGGAAACTTGATCGCCAACGGCTTTCTGGAATCCCAGCTGACGCTCCGCCATACCACTCAACTCCCGTTGAATGGTGGACAGCACTTCCTCAAACTGGTGAAGCCGCTGTCCTTGAGATCGCAGCGCATTCTGTACCTTGTTTGAGTCGGCGGAGTCCATATTGTGGCAAGATCGTACTATCACGCACACAGATGTATGGACACACAGATGCACAACTCAGGTACGTAAAATGTCACAAAAAACAGTTTATTGGAGACTCACTAAACTCACAAGCAGAAGTTTCCAAATCGGCAGGCAAACGGGGTAATCCAAAAAACAGGCAGAGGTCAAAATCCAGGGAAACAACTAATTCACAAACAGGACACTAGGAAAACGCTTGAAGGCTGAACACAAAGGAAGCAGACTATCTCGCAATGGGGTAAGGGAAAGACTGACCTTAAATACACAAAACAGGAGAGACAATGAGACACAGGTGTAGCACATTAGGGCGGGGACATGTAATTACAATGGAGGGAAAAAAGACAAACAGGAAGTAACTAAGAACACTAACAGAAACCTTCAAAATAAAACCGGACATGGAAAGAATCTACAACAATGAGAACCAAAACGTAAAACAATAACTTGACACAGGAGCAGGCATGACACAGATGGGTTTCCCATTGAGTTTTATAAAAAAAATATTAAATATGAATTAGCCCCTATTCTTTCAGTTTTTACACAAAAGCACTCTCCCACCAACATTCCGCCAAGCATCTATAATCAGGGAAATAAAAACCAAGATATAGATATATGAAAGTTTTACTGATATTGAAACCCAATATAAAAAAAAAAAATGATGCCACTTCCCTTCAAAATATCTGAATAGGTGGCCAAGACCAAAAAACACGGGCGTGATCTACCAAGATCTCACCACAGACCCTCTAGCAGTATAACCGGGTACCATTTTGCGTAGACATTTGTTTTGGAGTAATAAAAAAGCCAATCAAGTTTTTCCAACAGAACTGTGTTGTCCAGGCATTCAGCCATATGTCTTTAGTTATTTCAATGTTCAGTTCTTTTTCCTATCGTTGCTTCACGCAGTACTTCACTGTAGAGTCCTTCTTCAGTCATATGATGCCACGGTCAGTGTTGGGAAGGATACTTTCAAAACGTATTTCGTTACAGAATACAGAATACATGCCCACAAATGTAATTTGTAACGTATTCCGTTACGTTACTCAATCTGAGTAACGTATTCTGAATACTTGGATTACTTCAGGATTACTTCCACATTGAATTGCGTTTTATAAGTGTAGGAATGCGGCTATCACATCCAGCTTACTAAAAAGGCCTATAATGGTGTGTTCTTTTTATTCCAACTAGCTGAATGTGTACCTGAACAAGCAGATAGATTATTTTATTGGTAGTCCCAAACTGCATACTACAAAAATCTAACCGCGGTCTAAGCTACCACAAGCAAATTTTAGCTAACGTTAGTTAGCATGTCAAACGGGGCCAGTCTTTAAACGGCTCTGGAGCTAGTAAATCAGCACCTAGGAGAATGTAAAGTCGCACGTCAATGTTAAAATGGCAAGGTGACCAGTAAAACTACAGCAGACGACTACCCTTGGCTAATTAAAAAAATAACTTACTTTAAGATGCTTCTTCAGGTTGAAAGTGGAGTAATTTGGACGCTGAAAGGAGGTTGGTTGCTGGCAAGCAGAGGCTGCACGGCACAGTTAGCTGTATTTTATTCTCCCTGTTCGTTCTTTAATGTGAAATGCTGTTTGAATTTCCAAGATAGAAACTTATTGCTGCCCTGGCTCTGTCGTGCCCGTTCCGACTCCATTGTGACTGATCACGCAAATAGCAATTTTTTTCTATTTCATATCGGGGCTTCTGGAAAATGCATTAAGTTGCCTTAATTTATTCAGAGTGAATAAACTCATGAAACAGAAGTATCGTCATGTAATCCACTGATTTTAACAATGTAACTGTATTCTAAATACCAACTATTTAAATTGTAACTGTAACGGAATACAGTTACTCATAATTTGTATTCTGAATACGTAACGCCGTTACATGTATGTAACACTGGCCACGGTATAACTTACTTATCAAACCTTTGATGTTTCCTGAATAATAAGCATCAATACATATCTGAATAACAATTGGTAACTCTAAAAGCGATCGTAGCTCCTGTGCAATCCTTTGTCCTCGACACACTTTGTCAGATTGCCTTGTCATTCTGTTAAACTGTCTCCTCTACTTGCAAGAAGAATAAAGAAAATAACTTGGATAACTCTAGCGTGTCAGACAATCTTAATTTCCAGCTTCATCACCGAACACCAAAGAGATTTTCCACAACAATGTGGTGTCAGAAGTGGGATAGGGTGCGAATCCGTCGGAGATACGAAGGTTCGTCAGAGGCTGATCACCGGAGTTGAGTCTGGCTCTTCCTCTACCGCTGTACATGTGTTTGAATCTAGTTCAAGCTTAATTACATAAAGCACAGAGTAACCTGATAATTTGCTGTGCTTGTGTGTGTCTGCAGATACGACTCTGTGCATGCTGTCTCCCTGGTCTGACTGGAGTGAGTGTAGTATGACGTGTGGGCAGGGCGTGCAAACACGTCAGAGAATGCTGAAGTCTGATCCTGCAGGGTGCACTGAGGAGCTGAAGCAGACAGAGAAGTGCATCCTGCCAGAGTGCCGTAAGTACCTGAAGTACAAAACCTTACTACAAACTTTACTGTTCTGTTATTGTTATTTCTGTTGATTCCTTTTGTTCTCCTCCTTCTGTTCTTCCTTCCAGCCATTGACTGCATGGTCTCGGAGTGGTCCGAGTGGTCGCAGTGCAACAAGTCCTGTGGTAAAGGACACACCATTCGAACCCGTATGGTTAAACTGGAGCAGCAGTTTGGGGGCAGTGATTGTCCCGAGACCATTCAGAGGAAGAAATGCAAGATCAGGAAGTGCCGGGCAAAAATAAAGGAGGACAGAAGAGGTGCAGTTGCTGGAGAAGGAAAGAGAAGTAGACAGGGTAAACAGGGAAGAGATGCAGCGGCAGAAGAGCAGCCAGGTTGGTGGGAATAATTTGTTATATTGTCAATATTATTAAAGCTGCATTAGACCAAAATTAAGATGCTACTGTTCCAATAGGTTGCAGGATGCAGCCGTGGGCCAGCTGGATGGACTGTACCAAAATATGTGGAGGGGGGATCCAGGAACGTTTCATGATGGTGAAGAAAAGAGCTAAAGGCACTCTGATGGCCAGCTGTGAGGACCGGAAGGAGATCCGTGCTTGTAACATTCATCCCTGCTAGGGGGTACTACTGAGTTATAGTGGAGGGGAGGGAAGTAGCAGGTAAAACACAAGTTGTGAAAATATGGGTTTATTTGATAAGATGATAATGGGGAACTTTTTGTGTACAGGGAGGTAAGGTTAAGGGAGGGTGAGATGATGGGCTAGTCTGACCTTTCGGAAACAGGATATCGGTTTTGGTAAGTAGAGGGGAAGGGAGGAGAAAATAGGAAAAAACGAGAAGATGGCTGTTTAGTGAAGCCATTGTAGACATTTAGTTAACAGGGATGACATTTACTTTTGACCACAATGGAAGTATGAGAGTAATGTCTGTGTCCTGCAAAAAAATCAAGAAACAACTACAATAGCCTACAATAGTAGTTTGCCTTTAATGCACACATTTTTGTAGCCTGGATGCCAGCCGAACTTAGCCCCGCCCACAAAATTTTAGGTCTGAGTATGACCACGTCAGGCTAACATTTTTGTGTAGTTCCAGTAGTTTTGTTCTCTGGAGTATGAAAATTCCCTGGGAATTCATGCCAAAATCTGTTTCTATTTTCTAAGAAAAAAAACCCCACATGAACCTGGGATTTTTGGCACGTGTCTGCTTTGTAATGTATTTACTGACACAAAGATGCCTTTTCCAACCGTCATTAATGATACCATTGTAGTGTCATAGCTATAGTTCGCCCTTGAAATGACATTATTGCGCTTATACAACTGGATCAACTTTCTTCTGATTCTTTTTCATCTTAAAATGGCAAGCTGCTGTTGTTTAGAATGAGTGTGAAAAATGCAAAGTAATCTTTAAATGAAAGGGAGACGGTTCAACTTAATAAGATTTGTAGGCTGGCATCTTCTATAGTGGTGTGTTTACGCATATATATAACCATTACTGTGCAGGAGGAACTTCCATATACCTACCTAAAGATATGTACAACTTGTAGAGGGAGACTGCAGGCAATCATGTTACAATCTCTAACATCATCTGTGGTGTTTCTGTTACACAAGAGACTTTTGTTCCCTAACTTACAAAACAATAATAATTTAAGTACCCCCTTAAAAGAGCACCAAGCCTGGGGAGGAACACCACCCTAAGAACAAACTTAAACAGAGAACAGAAATCCCTTCCCCTATTAGAACATAATTCATTTTAAAATCATGGACCAACGTTCAACCCTAGTATGGAGTTTTGTCAGTTTTCAACTGACAAAACTTGACAAAAAAGCAAAAAACAGACTAAAATAAAGGATTTCTTTTCTATTTTTTGCAAGACATAGATACAGGAATTTTCTAAAGACATATGGATGTACTGTATAACTACTATCTAACCAACCCTTAAACCCTTATAAATGACACTACTATCTAAGTACTAAAAAACACTTTCCCTAATTAACAGATACATTTAAATGGAGATATTTTATACTGTTAAAATGAGTCTTTATAAACTGTATGGCTGTTTATCTGTTGTTTCAGCATTAAACCTCTTATTTTAGCATGTGTATCATGTTTGGTTGGACTTTATGCTTTCTCTGTCATAGATGTTGACTTAAAATGGATTGCTGTACTGTATGTGCCTATGTTGGTTCCTAAAAACACAAACAACCGAAGCCAAGTGTCACATCTTACACATGTGCACCATTGAAGTTTGAGAAAATTTCAAACTTGCCCATAAAGGGCTTAAGGGGGCTAGCAGTAGCTACCTAGCTTGATTGGCAGAACACTGAACAAGACATTTTTAGGCGACCAAAATGTTCCAATTAACTTTAATGAAGTGAAAACACTCTTCATTAAAGTTAATTGGAAAGTTTGAGGGTCAAAGTTTAAGTCGAAAACACGGACAACACTAGGTTGACCAGATTTCCTGGAACTAAAACCAGGACACTTCACGCGTGACCGTAGTGCTCGTGCACACACACGCTTTTTAACATGAACATTAACAGCCAGGTCAGACATAGACACAGATTAGACACAATTTTTCCAACAGCACACGTAGGCCTACTGCTCACAACATAACGGGGTATCTCAGTTGGGTACATGAATTATGAATTCATGCATGAATTAATTCATGATTTGTGCATTACTTCATTCCCTTATATCTTATGAATCATCAGGAATTGACATGACTTCATAGCCTCTCATTCATGACCTCATGCACAATATGAACAATACATCAACTAAAGCATTAGGTAAGGTGGGTACACCATTATGCACAAGTTTTGTTCAAATCAGAATTTGTGTATGTCGCCAAATTCATTTCCTTGTTTCTGATATGAAGATGAGTAGTGTGTGACTTAGGCTATGTTTACACGGAAACGATCTGAAGAGAAAACGCAAAAGTGGCGTTGCGTTATCACTTTTTATTCTGCGTTTAGACGAGCGTTATGGAGGGGAAATCTGCGTGCATATGGTGACGCAAAAGCGTGTGAAATTCAATGTAGTATGCACTCCAGGTGACTAGGTGGCACTGCCACACAACACCACCAAGGCACCCACCTGCGTAGAACATTCATTCTACTTCTCTCCTTAGTAGCGTGAAACCAAAACATGCCGAAGCGAACAACAAAAGCTTGTCTGGAAAGACGAGGAGGTGGAGTTGCATGTTTGTCTGATGATGACCGGCACAGTTGACCGTGATAAGCCACAACACAGCACCCACGGGAGCACTACCAATACCCTGAGCATCGCGGCCCTTCAGCCGCTGCTTGAGAGCAAGAGGCAGCGGGGAGAGGAGGCTGAAGCAGACCCTCCTCTGCCCGCTGACGGCTGACCGCTGCCACTCGCTCGCTCGCTCTCTCTCTCTCTTCATCCGTTACGTTGTCGCCTGCTCTGGCTCAAATGAATAGCCTACATATCGTCATCGAACTATAACAACCTTATCCACATTGTTGAAATTATTTAAATATTGAGCCATTACATTGAAATTCTAACAGGAGCCTATAATTTCTGTAGCCTACTCCGTAACAACAGACGCCTTTTTCTCATCTCTCTCCACACCGCTGTCTTCAGACTTTTGCGTTTTTACCCTTTAGACGGTAACGCGACGGTGGAGCGTTTTTAAGATTTCCACTCTGGAGGGTGGTTTCACTTTTTTGCGTTTTTAAGCCCCAAAAACGCTGTCGCTGTGTAAACGAAAGGCACATCCGATAAAATATTTTTACGTTTTCACCCGCGAGCGTTCTCGTGTAAACAGGGCCTCAAACGTCTCACATTTACCAACAAAACATACAGTGAAAGACATTTCAGACCGTCCTGCCAACCTGTATACATTTTAACATGAATGTACGCTGTAATGTTTTTTCACTCTAAACTCGCTGAAGGTGTTGCTGTTTCAATCCTGTCGGCTCTCTGCAGCGGGTGGGGCTGTTGCTCAGTTCCTCCCGCGACTGACTTGCGCGCACACACACACACACACAAACACACACGGTGGATGCAGGAAAAACCGGAGATGAGACGACACGATGATCATGTAATCGCTGACAACCAGGACAATTTCATAGTGGTTGGTGTAAACCGGGACATTTTAGCGTCCCGACAGGCTTTTGTCGGGACTCGGGACACGCAACTGAAAATCAGGACTGGTCACCCTAGACAATACCCAAAAATAAGTTAACGGCTATTTTAATACACCCTGGGCTAGATTTATCAAGCCGTTTGCGCCTGTTTGGAGACGCTAATTGGTCGCAAAGACGGACGTAAACGATGCGGGCTATTTACAAACAGGGCGCACTTGGGTAAAATCGCAGATTGTCTGCCACATGAGCGAGAAGAGACAAGTTGCGCTTTCAATATGCGTTCGTGGGAGGGTCGCGGGGAAAGTGGGAGTTCCACCCAAAAAGGTGGGAGGATAAGCGCAAAGTGCACCTAATTATATATTCCTTGGTATTTACAAAGACAGTCAGTCAGTAAGAGCGCGTCTCTATTCTGCGGGGGAAATTCTCCACCTCTTAAAAGCAGTTCTAAACCAGCCGCAATCGAGTTTCCTCGTAGACCTTTATGCCGCTGGTGAAATGGCAACAGTAATTTGAGCAAGACGAAGACATATATAGGCGAGGCTGACAATATTTTTAACACAAGAATCACACTTTGTCAGTGAACACAACATCATTTAGCGTTACAGATCAGGCAGCCATGCAATATTAGGCCTACTGGAAGAAATCAAAGATGAAATTGAATCTCCCACTCAGCGTTCACATCCCATTCCAGCAGTTGTTAAACTCCTCGCTACATTACAAATATTGGCATCAGGATCATTTCAAACAGTCATAGCATCAGCAGTGGGAATATCACAGTCTGCACTCAGCCGTATCATAGCACAAGTACCGCTTTGCTACAGCGCAATTTACGGTATAGTGGGCGGAGAAAGACGCTGATTGCCTGATGGGTGTCAGGGTTGATAAATACTACGCAAAATGTGGAAGCATAGCGTGCGCTATTACCGAACTTGCATAAACAGACGCAGCACAAACTGCGCTAGTGTTAGTAAATCTAGCCCACAGTGTCACGGTTAGAATTGCTAAGCCTCTGTCCTAAATGACAAGTCGGCATGAATCCACGCTCTTAAGCTTCTCCTGCTTTGTCGTCAATTTTAAAATAAATGGGACCCTAATTTACTAAATGAACATCATGCTGTATTGAAGAAGACGTGAAAGTAGTGATTGACCCCATAAACTCATTATGAAAATGTGTATTGAGGTACTAAATCAAGTGAGAAGTAGGTTCATTTTCCAAGAGACCTCCATAGAAACAGACTAGTTTTTGCAACCAGCTGGAAATTAGATAGAATACAGATTTAAGGCATTTCCACATTGGCTTCATTTTTCAGACCCAAAAGCTTCATTCATTATATTTTTACAATCTTTTTTAATTCTTTTATTATTACTTAGCAGATTATGTTTTTTCTGTTTTAATAAAAATGTCATCTCCAAAGTATTATTTTCTGTAGATGTTTTCTTGACTTTCTTGCCTTAGTTCTTTTCTTTTCTTAGGCCTTTTGATATATTTCTTGGCCTCTGTATCACTTGACTATTTTCTAAGAAACCTTTACAATAAAAAATGTAAATGTAAAAAACATGATGTCATTTGAATATTTTTGATCAACTCTAATGTTCATTTTGGGTTATAACAGCTTCAAAAATATACTTAGTTTATCATCTTCAAGGTTCACAAAATTAAAAATACATATTTTTCTTCTTACCCGTAGTGCTATTTATCAATTGATTGTTTTGGTTGCTCAGTGTTGGAGATATTGACCACAGAGATGTCTGCCTTCTCTCAAATATATGTTGTGGTGATCAAAGTGCACCACAATATATAGTGAGGTCAGAAGAAAAAAAAATGGGGGAAAACATTTGTTTTGCAATGATCATTTTTATACAAGCAGCATTGGGGTCTGGGTACACTGAACAATCAGGAGGTGAAGCCAATGTCCAGAAAACAGAAGGTTTAAGGGATCATGAATCTAAAACAGGTAAAATGATTTAAATGTTGATCATTGTGTAAAACAATTGAGTCTATAGCCCTAACAGCTTTCTCAGGTCTGGTAGCGTACTTACAATTTCAGTCCACTAGATGGAGAATCAACAATCATATAACCCATGACGAAATCATGGTCAGGTTGTTACTGGGAGCAGCTTAAATAGAAGAACTGATTCATACTCAAATATTGTGTCCTAGTAGTTATATAATCAAGCTAAACATTTCCTATTTTCTTTTTACATTTGACTCACATTCTTTCTTCAGTTCTGTTTAAGTTTTTTAACAATATCTTTATTAGATTTTCATTTTACAAAAAGACAAACAAGAACAAAAAAAAATAAAATAAAAAAGCAGAGACGTGTGTAAAATGGTACAGAAGTGTACAAACAAATTCTGTCAGAACATGCAGTACAGGCCAAAAGTTTGGACACACCTTCTCATTGAATGTGCTTCTTTATTTTCATGACTATTTACATTGTAGATTCTCACTGAAGGCATCAAAACTATGAATGAACACATATGGAATTATGTACTTAACAAAAAAGTGTAAAAATAACTGAAAACATGTCTTATATTTTAGATTATTCAAAGTAGCCACCCTTTGCTTTTTTTGGTAACTCTGCAAACCCTTAGTGTTCTCTCAATGAGCTTCATGAGGTAGTCACCTGAAATGGTTTTCACTTCACAGGTCTGCTTTGTCAGGGTTAATTAGTGGAATTGTGTCCCTTATTAATAAAAAAGCAAAGGGTGGCTACTTATATTTTAGCTGGCTACTAAAATATAAGACATGTTTTCAGTTATTTCACACTTTTTTGTTAACTACATAATTCCATATGTGTTCATTCATAGTTTTGATGCCTTCAGTGAGAATCTACAATGTAAATAGTCATGAAAATAAAAAGGAAACGCATTGAATGAGAAAGTGTGTCCAAACTTTTGGCCTGTACTGTATTTTTCACACTATGCACACCTGCTCAAAACAACCGTCCCAATAAGATGAAACTAAGAACATGGCGGTCAGGGGGCCTACCCTATGAAGGCCCATAATCATGGGTCCACAGAAGATACATTAACATGTAGTCCAGAGAGCAGGAGAAGAGGAAACCTGGGTTGTGTAGAGGGTGCACCTATACTGTTCCAGGCCCGTGCATCAGGCGCGACAAATCATTGTCCTTCATATAATTGATGAAACGACCCCAGACATTTTGAAATACCTCCTGTCTGTCCTTAAGAGTGTAAGAATTTTTTTTCCAGAGGTAAACAAGAAGTTAGTTCCCTAAACCACACAGTGATAGTGGGTTTACCAAGGTTTTTCCATGATAAGGCTATTGTCCTTTTTGCTTGCAGAGAACATATGTTTATAAACATTTTTTCCTGAAGCTTTATTCTATGACCCTCTGGATAAAGACCTAGCAGAAAGATCCTGGGTTCCAGATCTAATCTAATTGAGAGAATCTCCTGTACAGACAGTCTAACCTCCTCCCAAAACTCCCTCACTCTTGGACACTGCCAGAAGCAGTGAAATAAAGTGACCTTATTTACCCCGCATCTATTACAGGTGTCTGGGATATTAGAATTAAATTTGTGTAATTTTGCTGGAGTAATATACACTCTCATTAACCAATTTTATTGTAAGAGTATTACCTGACCCTGACTGGGCTGCTTTACATGCGTTACGCCAATGTTCCAATGATAGATCCTCCTGTAGATCTGTTTTCCATGCATTTAATTTAGACTCAGAAGAATCAGGAGAGAAATCAGAATCAGAATCAGAATCAGAAAGGGTTTTATTGCCAAGTACGTTTTTTGACACATACAAGGAATTTGTTTTGGTGTTGCTGGTGCACATCACACATTCTCTAAATGTAATATTAAACAATATAAGTATAGGTAAACAATATAAGTATATGTACACAGTATGTATTAAATTAAAAATAAAGATAGAAATAAAATAAAATAGATAAATAAAGAGCAAAGAGCATTAGAGCAGAGAGAACAGTGGCATGAAGAGCCAGGTGGAGAGTCACGGTGGTTTCCGGGCCTTGTTAATAAGGCTAGTGGCGGAGGGGAAAATGCTGGGGGTGGGAGGGGTCAGCCACAATCTTTCCAGCACGCTTCAGAGTCCTGGTGGCGTAAAGGTCCTGGAGCGGCGGCAGATTGCAGCCAATCACCTTCTCAGCTGACCGAATGACACGCTGCAGTCTGCCCTTGTCCTTGGCAGTGGCAGCAGCGTACCAGATGGTGATGGAGGATGTGAGGATGGACTCAATAATGGCTGTGTAGAAGTGCACCATCATTGTCTTTGGCAGGTTGAATTTCTTCAGCTGCCGCAGGAAGTACATCCTCTGTTGTGCTTTCTTGACGAGGGAGCTGATGTTCAGCTCCCACTTGAGGTCCTGGGAGATTGTAGTTCCCAGGAAGCGGAAAGACTCCACAATGTTAATTGTGGAGCCACAGAAGGGTCATGGGGGGCAGGTGGGGCTGGGTTCTTCCTGAAGTCCACAACCATCTCCACTGTCTTTAGAGCGTTGAGATCTAAATTGTTTTGGTTGCACCACTTCACCAGGTGGTCAGCCTCCGACCTGTAAGCGGACTCGTCTCCATCAGAGATGAGTCCGATGAGAAGGTGTCGATCCGCGAACTTCAGAAGCTTGACGGACTGATGACTGGAGGTGCAGTTGTTGGTGTAGAGGGAGAAGAGCAGAGGCGAAAGAACACAGCCCTGAGGGGATCCAGTGCTGATGGTCTGTGAGTTGGAGACGTGTTTCCCCAGCTTGACATGCTGCTTCCTGTCAGACAGAAAGTCAGTGATCCACCTGCAGGTGGAGTCAGGCACACCAAGCTGGGAGAGCTTCTCCTGGAGCAGAGCCGGGATGATGGTGTTGAAGGCAGAGCTGAAGTCCAAAAACAGGATCCTGGCGTAGGTTCCTGCAGAGTCCAGGTGCCGGAGGATGTAGTGGAGGGCCAGGTTGACTGCGTCATCTACAGACCTATTGGCTCTGTAGGCAAACTGCAGGGGGTCCAGGAGGGTGTCGGTAATGGCTTTGAGGTGTGAAAGCACAAGGCGCTCAAAGGACTTCATAACCACAGAGGTCAGGGCGACGGGTCTGAAGTCATTAAGTCCTGTGGTCCTTGGCTTCTTGGGGACAGGGATGATGGTTGAGGTCTTGAAGCAGGCTGGCACGTGACATGTCTCCAGTGAGGTGTTAAAAATGTCTGTGAACACTGGAGACAGCTGGTCAGCACAGTGCTTCAAGCATGATGGGGAGACAGCATCTGGTCCAGCAGCTTTCCTGGGATTCTGTCTCCTAAAGAGTCTGTTGACGTCCCTCTCGTGGATGGAGAGAGTCGTCACTGAGGTGGGTAGGGGGGTGGAGGTGGAGACCTTTAAGGAGGGCATTGGTGGGGGGGGCCCAGGGCCCTGCTGAGGTGGGTGAGGTGGAGGTGATGCACAGTGGCTGTAGCTGTAGGGAGGTGTCGTGGGGGGATGGTGTCAGGACTGACCTTTTGTCTTTCAAATCGACAGTAGAACTCGTTCAGGTCGTTGGCTAGGTGTCGGTCATCGAAGGAGTGGGGGGGGTTTTAGGCTTGTAGTTGGTGATCTGCCTAAGTCCTTTCCAGACAGTTGCAGAGTCATTAGCTGAGAACTGGTTTTGGAGTTTCTCAGAGTATCGTCGTTTAGCCTCCTTCACCGCCTTGCTAAACTTGTACTTTGACTCTTTAAATCTGTCTTTGTCCCCACTCCTGAACGAGTCTTCCTTAGCCAGCCTTAACCTTCTGAGTTTGGCTGTGAACCAGGGTTTGTCATTGTTGTAACTCACCCTGGTGCATGATGGAACACAGCAGTCCTCACAGAAGCTGATGTATGACGTCACAGCCTCTGTGTACTCATCCAGACTGTTGGTAGCAGTCCTGAACACATCCCAGTCAGTAGAATCCAAACACGACTGGAGATCCTCCACAGCCTCACTGGTCCACTTCCTTGATGTCCTCACAACAGGTTTGCAGAGCTTTAGTTTCTGCCTGTAGGTGGGGATCAGGTGGACCATGACGTGGTCAGAGTGTCCCAGTGCAGCACGGGGGACGGCGTGATAAGAATCCCTGACTGTGGTGTAACAGTGATCCAGAATGTTCTCCTCTCTGGTCGGGCATTTAATATGCTGTCTATATTTAGGGAGTTCGTGAGTGAGGTTCCCTTTATTAAAGTCACCAAGGACAATAACTAGGGACTCCGGGTTGGTCCGCTCCACGCACAGAATCTGGTCGGCAAGCATGCGCTGCGCGTCCTGCACGTTGGCCTGCGGTGAGATGTAAACACCGACCAGGATGAATGGCGCGAACTCACGGGGTGAATAAAAAGGCTTACAGTTTATAATGAAATATTCCAGGTTAGGAGAACAATGCTGCTGGATCACTGTCACGTCGTTGCACCAACCGCTATTGATGTAGAAACCGATTCCTCCACCTTTAGTTTTGCCGGAGAGGTCCGTGTCTCTGTCCGCTCTGTAGAGTTGGAAGCCTGCCAGCTGCAGCGCAGAGTCCGGTATTAATCCACAGAGCCACGTCTCCGTGAAGCACAAAACAGCAGATGAGAAAAAGTCCCTGTTTCTGACCAACAGCAGTTGTAGTTCCTCCAGTTTGTTGGGCAGTGAGCGCACGTTAGAGAGGAATATTCCCGGTAATGGTGTGCGTAATCCTCGCTGGCGGAGACGCACAAGCACACCAGCCCGTTTCCCTCTCCTCCGGCGTTTCGCTGCATGAGCAAAGGTGAGCGCACCTTTGACCAGAATGTCCAAAATTTCCAGTGAAGGGAGAAGAAAAGTGGGAAATAAGTCCGATGGTATTGTTCCCCTGAAGTTCACGAGCTCTTCACTGGTGAATGAGATACGGGTACCATCGCAAGAAACATAGTTAAAACACAAAACAAAACAAAACAGAGCGCACCAACACACCGTGTCACCATTCTGCGGCGCCATCTTGGTATACCAAATCTTTCCGTAAGTCATAAAATTCAGAAAAGATACCCCTTTCAAAAGTATTTTTTGTAAAGATTTTCTCCAGTATTGTTAGTGGGGGGCAAAACATAATGAGTTTGATTAGTTTTGATAAAATTCCTTAGCTGAAGGTATTTAAAAACATTTTTGCGAGGGATATTATATTTTCTAATTAACTCCTCAAAGGTGAAAATCTTTCCATTGTTGCCATAAATATCTTTTACTTGTTTTACCCCTCTATCTGCCCACAATTTGAAACCAGCATCGGCTCTCCCTGGAGTGAAGAAGTTGTTGCCCCAGATTGGGCTGAAGTAAGAGAGGGAGGGGGGGTCTTTTAAAACTTCTTGCCAGACTCCAATCATGTTTTTAACTATAGGATTAGAACACAATATTTTTATATCTGTGGTGAAGTAAAACATAAACATTCTTAGTTGTACTGCCCAAAAATACCACACCAAATTAGGGCATTGTAACCCCCCTCTGTCGTAGGGTAGATATAAAAGAGACAGACGAAGCCTTGGGTGTTTATTATTCCATATAAAATTATTGAAAACATTTTTCATTCTGGGGAAAAAGTCTGAAGGAGGCGGCAAGTGGATATTCTGAAATAAATATAAAAGTGTGGGGAGGATGTTCATTTAGGTGTATTAATTCTACCAATCAGAGAGATAGAAAGACCGGACCATCTACTATTGTCCTTTTTGCTTGCAGAGAACATATGTTTATAAACATTTTTTCCTGAAGCTTTATTCTATCACCCTTTGGATAACATTTTTGATTCAAATTTTTTGTAGATATCTATGAGCAGGCCATCTTGGCCCAACGCTTTCCCAGAATTCATGCATTTTATTGCTGCCGAGATTTCTTCCATTTTACATTCCTCTAATTTGGGGAAGTTGAGACTATCTAAGAATGCCAATGAGCTCTGGTCTGCTAGTCCTCCAGTTACTTCAGAGCTGTAGAGTCTTTCATAAAAGTCAGTTCTGTTTAATTTTCTTAATGAAACACATGAAAGAGGATTAAGCTGCTGGTGTGTCTACGGGCGCAGGAGGGCAGAGCTCCAGAGAGGTGACACTCTTCACTCTCTGGAAATGATAGGTGATAAATGTGTACATTGACTTGCTGAGTGTCAGGGGATGGGGGTGTGAAACAGCGGTCACACCCAGCTAGGCCTAGCACTTAGTGAACCGTACATAAAATGCACAACAATGCAATCAAATTAAGGATTACATCAATACGGGGCATAGTTATGCTTAGCATTATTGTACCTTGGTACAGTTCAAAAAGGTTGCATCAACCTCAATTAATGACTGAGTTAATGCATCACGAACGAAAAACTCAGGAACAGCATTACTTATTTCACAAACGTGAAGAAGTTCAGGAGACTTTGATGAATTACACAGGAACATTTAATGAGTTCTCAATTGAGGAGAGTTTGGGATTAAACAGTACAGTGTAGGTGCCATCCCAACTTCTGAAGTTCCTGTCTTCCTGAACTCACGGTCATTGGTGTTTTTTTGTCCCCAACGTCTCCTTCCAGGCAACACGGCAATGGTTATGTTTAGGATTAAGGTTAGGGTAGCTGGAAGGCACCGTTGGAGGCAAAAAACACGATCGATCTGAACTCACTCGCTGGAAGTGTTAAGTTTGGCTGAACCTTTAATGTAAACAAAGATATTGCAGGCGCCTAAATCACAGATACTAAAGCCTAGTTCAGCCTATCTCTCTCTCTGGGAAGTATGCAAAAGTGTGGCAGGCCCACCAACCTCCAAAAGGAAACAGTCCTGAAACAAAATGTTCCCTCATCATGCAGCTGCCTAAATTCCCTATCTACGGAGGCACAAAGTTGCACCTCTGCCTGGAAAGGTTATGAGGTTAAGTTGGATACTGATCTGAGTGAAACCTGGGGTACCACTGTCTCATCTTACATAGCATGTGTTCGTAAACTGGAAATTCCACCACAAACATGACCAGACCAACAAATGGTTCTAGCTAATGTGTTCATGCTAACATGCTCATGTTAGATCCTCTAGCTGTGAATATGTTCACTCAGGAACTTTTGCCTTTGGTGAGTGTGTGAAGCCTTTCTGCTGTTTGTGACAAGAATCCCTGAAGTGACTGCAGAGCCTTATTCAGCTCTGAAAGTAAGAAAATTTTGAGTGGACTGTTTATATTACGTTTTGAGAAAAATATTAAGGGCTGTACAGTGCACAAGACTCACAGAATGACGTTCAGACAGGTCAGTACAATATAACTAATTTAACACTCTCTCCAGATGAAAACGACAACCATGTTGGCTGTGCCAGGCCAAGGCTGTAGCTGTACAGATAACAGTAGGCTCCAGAATCTGAAATGGGGCCAAAAAATAATTTCATTTTTGAGGAATTTAAGGAAATCAGAAAATCATTCAACAACGGTAAAGCAGCAACAGAAAATGATTTTGGACTTAGAGGGTTAGGTCAAAGCCTTGTAACGTTTATTCTCGTATTTTGTCTGTTTTAAATTTTTTTTAATCATTTTTAACTGCTCTTTAATGTTTTATGTAAAGCACTGGGCCATGATGACTATGTTAGTCTAAATGAAGCCACTCCTCCCAGTCATATTAATGCTCAAATTCCTAGAGGCTCAGGCCGAGGAGGGGGAGTTGCAGCCATCTTTGATGCAAGCCTGTTAATTACTCCTAAACCTAAATTAAATTATAACTCCTTTGAAAGTCTTGTTCTTAATCTTCAACATCCAAAATGGAAAACATTACAGCCAATTATATTCGTTGTTATTTACAGGGCTCCAGGTCCATATTTTGAATTTTTATCTGAATTCTCAGAGTTTTTATCATGTTTAGTCCTTAAATCAGACAAAGTACTTATTGTAGGTGATTTTAATATCCATGTGGACGTTGACAGCAATAGCCTTACTACTGCTTTCAACTCATTACTGGATCGGTTTCAGTCAGAGTGTGCACAAGGCGACGCACTGTTTTAACCACACCCTCGACCTTGTGCTGGCATATGGTATTGAAATTGAGGATTTAATAATATTTCCGCAGAATTCGGTATTATCAGATCATTCTTTAATCACTTTCGAATTCTTACTACCCGACTATATTAAATTAGATAAAAGCTTCTACACCAGATGACTATCTGACAGTGCTATAGCTAAATTTAAAGAAGATATTCCAACAGCATTCGACTCTATGTCATGCCTTAACATAACAGAGGACCTCTATGTTAACCTCAGTCCCTCTCAAATTGATACATTTGTAGACGGTGCTATGACTTGCCTACGGACGACCTTAGACTCCGTTGCTCCCCTGAAAAAGAAGATGATGAAGCAAAGGAAATTAGCACCTTGGTATAACTCCCAAACTCGCAAATTAAAACAAATCTCGCGAAACCTTAAATGTAAGTGGCGTTCCACAAAAGTGGAAGAATCCCGTTTGGATTGGCAAGAAAGTCTCAAAACCTATAGGAAGGCCCTAAGAAAGGCCAGATCAAACTATTACTCATCATTAATAGAAGAAAATAAGAACAACCCAAGGTTTCTTTTCAGCACTGTAGCCAGGCTGACAGATCGTCACAGCTCTACTGAGCCATCTATTCCTCTAGCTCTGAGTAGTGATGACTTTATGAGCTTCTTTAATGATAAAATTACAACAATTAGAGATAAAATCCGTCACCTTTTGCCCTCAACTTTTAACGGTTTACCTTTAAACGCAGAGTCGCTAGAAATATCGACTAGTCCCAACATATACTTAGACTGCTTTTATCCTATAGACCTTGTGGGATTATAAGGTCAATCATGCATTATCAGAGGTATAAGAACTGTAATAAAGTATCATATTGTAATTTGTGTGATGTGTGAAAGTTGGAAAGTATAACGCACACTCTTGACTGACTGATGCACCCAAAACAGGAAACAGATGTAAAAGACAAACCAGATAGATTCTTAGAATTGGAACGAAGGGTAAGAATAACTAAAGTGTTGTTATTTCGATTACACCCAGGCAAGAGATAGTAGCAACTAATCAGAAACTAGACATGAGCTGTATAGGAGATAGACATGCATCCGCTGTGTAAAGGGTGTCGCATGAGTCATGGGACGGATATGTCATTGTATTGATGTGTATGTGAATTGAGCCTAATAAAAGCTGGCCGAAAGAGGAAGGAGGCAGACCACACTTTGCCAGGGTAGACAGAGGTGTCTACAGGGAAGTGCTGCTCTCCTTCTGCAGAAGCCATTTGAGTGTATTTGGTCTCTGTGTGTTCATTGCATATTTACAGGTGGGGGGGGCTGAAGTGACCTGAACTTGGGGTGCACCTTTTAAGCACAACAATTTGGGGGCTACGTCCGGGATATCAAGAAAAGACAGGTCACCCAGACCACCTGAATTGACTTTCCAAGCCGAGGTGAACGGAGTGCAGAACACCAAGTCGCAACACAAAAGGTAAGCAGACCTTTCTTCTGCATTGAGCACAGCTAAATTAACATCGGTGTTCTGTCTCTCAGTAATCCAAGCTTGCTAAATTTTGATATATGCATAGTGTAAGGTAAAAGAATATACCTGAGTGTGGCAACTCCACCTGGTCTCTGACGAGGGACAGGATAGAGCTGGGTTAGAGGCCCGAGAGGTGAGGTCTCTCAAATTCTACAAGGGTTTGAGTCCCAGGAGCTTAAAAAACTCCCAAATTCTACAAGGGTTTGAGTCCCGGGAGCTTAAAAAACTCCCAAATTCTACAAGGGTTTGAGTCCCGGGAGCTTAAAAAACTCCCAAATTCTACAAGGGTTTGAGTCCCGGGAGCGTAAAAAACTCCCAAATTCTACAAGGGTTTGAGGCCCGGGGAAGTGAGACATTCCCCGAATTCTACTGCATTTTGTGTATTTTTGTGTTTCTGTATTTTACTGTTAAAACGACATATACACATACAGCCTTGTGTGAATGTTGGATAACTGAAAACTGAAAACACAGTGGTACTAGTTAGACTACTGTGGAAGTAGGTGGACGGAAGTCCAAATTACAGATATATAAGCTTTGGTGTCGTGGGTTTTGGGTAAGTCCAGCCCCACTAGGTCTGAGTATTCGGGACATTAGTGTGCCATACCACTCGGACGGCCAGAGCCAGTGAAAAGCCCAGTAAGTAAAAACACATAGACGATATCACGGTGACAACGCACACACAGACATCTGCACACACATAGATAAGGGTAACGCATGACTGAGAACTGTGTATGAGTGCTAGATGAAACTCAACCGAAGCAGCAGTACTGCCTGAAACCTGACGGTGTTAACATAAAGCAGTAGTCTGTTGAAGTAAGTTGGGGGAAGTCTAGATAAGGAATTGAGTGTGGCAACTAGAGATACGTGAAAAGGAGTGCCTCTTAAAGGAATCATGGACGGAGAATTTGACAAAGAATTAGATGATGGGGGGTTGGGGGACCTCATAGTTATTTTTAAAACAGCTGAAGATCAGCTAGCGGCATTAGAAAAAGTGGTACAAACAACAAAAAGAACCCAAAGATGCACAGAGCATAATTGTACAAATGAGAAAGGATGTAACACAGTTATTGGCTGATAACGGAAAAAACTCTCAAGGATAAGGGATCTTTAATACAGGAATTTTGGAAAAAGGAAAAATAGGCCAAAGGTCAAGTGGTGACACAGGCAGCAGCTCTGAAGAGCTGTGGGTGGTTGAAGAGAGGGAAAGTGGAGAAGATATTAGATACCGCAAGTAGAGAAAGGAGGAAGTGGGCAGAGTGGGCAATGTGGTGGCAGGGAGCAAGCCACGTAATGACAAACAAACCAGTAGACAAAAAGCAAGACAGTGATCCTCCTGCACAGGTTTTCAAACCTCCTCCGTATTCGTCCTCTGGCCCTAGTGCTCCACCAGTGTATGCCTCCACTGCAGAGTGTACCCCATCCTACAAGTAAAAGATGGACGGCTGCAGGTAAATATAGAGCCTGACCCCGGGTCAGACATTGAAACAGGGTCTCAGCTTAGCAGTATAAGCCAGGTCAGTCAAGATAAGCAGAGAGAGAGACACGCTGGTGCAGGGGAAGAGGAAGTGCCTGCGTTCAGTCAGAGACAAGAAAGGGAAGTACAGAGAAGAGACACAAAAGAGGAACAAAGAGGGACAGAAGGATGGGCCAAGCTCAGGAAACTAGTGCAGGAAGAAAGGGAGGAGGAAGAGTTAGAAGAGTTACTGGAAAGACACCAAACCAGGGTAGGTAAGGATGTTGCAGAAAGTAGGAAAATAATGGAACAGATGAGTCAGGAAGAGGCTGCAAGACGACAAAACCAGAAATCCACACCTAAAGGTAAACCAGGAAGGGTCCAGATGTGGGTTGACGGGACATTGGGTGAACAGTGAGGGGGGAGGAAACTGTAGGGGAAGGAACATTGGTAGACTTAAAACCAGGTGGGAATTGTACTTTACCTGTAAATGAAGGCGAAAGATCTACAGCCTATAATTATCCGATAATACGGGCAGGGCAATATGACAAATACCGCCCGTTCGGTTTAGGTGACGTACAGGCCTTAGTAGACAAGCTCCCTCCAGTAGCAGAGGGAGGAGGACTCTGGCTTAGCAAATTGGATGGACTGACTGCAGGACAGACCTTAGCATTAGGAGATTTCAGAGCAGTAGTATCCAGATGCCTAACAGCGGCTGATGTGCAAGACATTGAAAAACAAGCACACACTGAACTCAGAGATGATAGCACCTTATTCACCCGCGTTAGCGATAACATAGGGAAAGCCATGCGCGACAAATACCCGCTTCCCCACTCAAGCTCGGTCCCTAAAATTAAGTGGAATCCCAAACAAAACCCCAGAGAATTCCTAGATACTAGTAAAGAAACTTGGGTCAGGCAGACTGGGTGCCATCCAGGAAAACCAGGGATCCAGAGGGAATGGTATAGAAAAGCAGTCTTAAAGGGAGTGCCGGACATGGTCCGCACAGCCATGGAAGATAATCCTGACATGGCAGGGTGTGAATCAACTGTGTGGGAGAGACATATTATACACCACTTGTCACGCACACAAGAAACACTTGATGAGGAACAAGATAGTTTGAAGGAATTACAGGCACAATTACTGAAAATGCAACTGGCAGAGGCTAGACAGAAAGTGAATGAGAAAAAGAAAACTGATGAACCTCAAAAAGTAATGGTAGCAGCTACAGGACAGGGAGACACACCTGATCTGTTCCCAGTGCCGCCCTGGATACCGCCACCTCCACATAATCCTCCACCTTATGGCTATACGCCTCCATCTGTCTCTTTTGGTAACAGTAGGGGAAGTGGGAGGGGTAGACCAATGTGGGGAAATGGGCGTGGAAGGGGTGGACCATTAAGGGGACCACAGAGAGATGATGTCTGTCATTTGTGCGGAGGAACCGGCTATTGGGCCCTCTTGTGGAAAGAATGAATCAAACAGTGAAGGGCAAAATGGCAAAAATCTGTGCACAGACCAAAATGAACTGGGTGGATGCCCCCAGGGGATTATTCAATCAGGAGCTCAGTGAACCAAGCAACGGGATTCACTCCACACGAATTACAGACTGGCAGGGCTTTTCCCGGCCCTCATTCTAAGCTTCTCCTGGTTGAAAACACAGATCAGCAGTTAACCTACAAGGCATATTTTCACGAACTGCAAGGTCTAGTGTCTTTGTTCTCTAAGCAGGTGGAGAATAAGCAAACGGAGAACACCAGCACCACGCCTCTGGGTTCTGTTGAGGGTCATCAAACGAAAGTGGTCAGAACCAAGGTGGACGGGGCCATTCCAGGTGACCGAGAGAACAACCCACGCGGTGCGTCTGAAGGGAAAAAGGAGACACCTGGTTCCACTGGAGCCAGTGTGCCGCAGCAGAAGAGCCACAACGCTCACTGACTGAGATCCAGAAGGATCTCAAAGAACCCAGCGCCGGGTCGGCTGACCCGGACAAGGATTCTGCCAACATAGGGGCAGAATAATCCCCTGGCAGTAATCCAGAGCTCAGGGTAGTCAACCCCTGAGGCTTGAAGAAAGAAGAGCTCCCGGAAGGGAGGAGGTGAAAAAGCGCTCCTCTCCTACATGTAGCGTGTCAAGCTACCAACCCGGACGAAGTTACAGAAGGGAGGAGGTGAAAAAGCGCTCCTCTCCTACATGTAGCGTGCCAAGCTACCAACCAAGACAAGGAACGTCCACGGTTGTATTTTCCTCATATGTTTATTACCTTTACATTTTAATCATCAATGTGCTAAATTGCTACAGAGTTGTTTGACTTAGCCAGAAGAGGTTGAAACCTTATTTTCGAGACTGCATTCACCGAGGCAGCCCGCGCAGAGGGGGCAGAGGACCAGGGAATCCACTTCCTTTTCCATGCAGGACAGATTCTCACTCAATGTGGGGGACAAAAGATCATGCACTCGTATGTGGTGTCACCTACAGTACCGCTCAACCTGCTAGGGAGAGACTTGCTCATTAAGTTGGGGGCTTCTATTTTATGTTCACCTGATGGACTGATTGTGACTTTCCCAGATGGCACTGTTGTACATTGCAGTGCTGGAGGCCCAGGATCACAGGGGCAGTACCTTCTCTCTCCAGTGGAGGATACCTATGCAGACATCTATTGGGCCCTCTTGCAACCAGAGACAGAACAAACACAGGGCATTCTCTCTGCCTACCTGCAGTGGAAGCCCTGGATAGCCCAACTAGAACCATATGTCTCACCACCCGATCCCCCCACATGTTACCCTATTTTATGATATATTACAAACTGAGTGGTATCAAGATCTGTTTCAGGATCAATTACAGGATCACACATGGGGACATAGATTCAAAATATATCTATGTGGCCCCCGGAGGGAGTGGCTGCAGGGGTGGAACTGACAACAGATCAGCAAACATGGTATATGATGAGTGACGAGGCAGTGCCTCATGTTTCCCTAGCATTACATCCGCAACATCAAGCAAAAGAATTGGGGGGGGCATGGTTAAAAGGTCCATGGGCCAAACTGATTGGCAAGACACAAAACTACCAGGAGTTCAGGTTTCACCAGCCACTAAAACATACAGAATCTGCCTAACAGCAGCAAACACAGCCACATTGTCACATGAACAGGTTACCAGACAACATGGCAGAGAGAAAACTGATCACCATTTGGCTCAGCACATGCTCACCCATTTGCCAGATCACCTGTGGGCGGAGGGTCCTACAGATGTGGGGCTTACAGACTGCACCCCGGTGCGTTTTGACACAAATACAGACACTCCTATTTGGATACACCAATATCCACACAAACCGCAGGCAGAAGAAGGGATAAGGGACACAATACAAGGGCTAATGGAGAGTGGGGTGTTAGAGCCCTCACATTCCTTCTGGAACACTCCCCATTCTGCCTGTTGAAAAGAAAGGGACAGGTAAATATCGCATGGCACATGATCTCAGGGCAATCAATGACATTCTGGTCACAAAAACAATCCCTGTCCCTAATCCTTATGTGGCATTGGCCAATCTAGATCCCTCACACAGCTGGTTCACATGTATTGATTTGGCTAATGCTTTTTACTGTCTTCCTCTGGATCCTGCATGCAGAGACATTTTTTCATTCACCTTTAGAGGACAACAGTTAAGATACACTCGACTACCACAGGGTTTTGCATTATCACCAGGGCTATTTAACCAAGTACTGAAACAAGCACTCAGTGACTGCCAACTACCAGACAACACGACTCTTGTCCAGTATGTAGATGACTTACTGTTGGCGGCTTCCACAGCCGAAACCTGCCTGACTGCCACTAAAACAGTGCTTCAACACATTGCTGACAAAGGCTTTAAAGTTAGCAAATCCAAGCTGCAGATAGCCAGAAAGCAAGTGTCATTTTTAGGGCGAGTCATATCACAAAAGGGGGTCAGCATGTCACCATCACACAGATCCGCCATACTACATCACGCCAAACCTGACAAGGTCAAAGACATGCTCTCATTTCTGGGACTGACGGGCTACAGTCGTAACTATGTAGCTAACTATTCAGGCCTCACTCAACCACTCCGTGACATGGTTAGACAACAAGGCATGCGTAACTTGTCAGCCCAATTAAGTTGGACAATGGAAGCAGAGAAAGCTTTCATTGAACTAAAACAATCACTGGCCACTGCATCTGAACTGGCCACTCCAGACTACCGTTTGCCATTTCACTTAGATGTCTCTGGTACAGAATCATGTGTGAATGGGATTCTGTTCCAGAGAAAAGGGGGAGACAGAGTAGTACTAATGTACATAAGCGTCATGTTAGACACAATGGAAAAACGACACCCTCAATGCACCCAACACGCTGCAGGCATCGCAAAAATCATTCAAAAAAACGGCTCACATAGTCATGGGGGCACCAACTCCAAGTCCTGACAACACATAGTGTAGTGGCATATGTAAACTCAGAAACCTTCACACTTACTACCTTAAGACAACAGCGGCTGAGCAAAAATTTTGGAAGCACCGAACATTTCATTTACACACGAAGGCATCAACATGGCAGACCAGATAGGACCAGGTGAGCCGCACACATGTGCAGAAAGGGTAATAAAAGAGGAAAAAAGTCAGAATGGACTTACAGGCCACACCATTGGTAGGAGCTAGAGAGTTGTACACAGATGGTTGTTGTTTCAGACACGAGACAGATGGCCTTAGGGCAGCCTATGCAGTAGTGGAAGAAAAGCAGGGGGTGTGGGTAACACAGAAAGCTGAGAGGTTGGAGGGACCACAGTCAGCGCAGCGAGCAGAGGTGATAGCGGTAATAGAGGCACTAAAGCTAGGGAAAGGACAGTCAGTCAATATTTACTCAGACTCAGCATACGCAGTAGGAGCAGTGCATGTGGAGTTAAAGTTCAGTCAAAGGGTACAGATACATACTGATGTGTGTGGATGCATACACAGGTTGGCCAGAAGCATGGCCCACAAGAAAGAAGGACAGCAAATCAGTCATAAAATGCTTGGTAAATCATTACATACCTGTACATGGGTTTCCTGAAAAAAATCAGGTCAGATAACGGAACTCATTTCAAAAACCGAGATTTACAGCAGGTGGAAGCAATGCTGGGGTTGAAACACGCATTTGGAACTGTTTACCATCCTCAGTCACAAGGGAAAGTGGAAAGAATGAATCAAACAGTGAAGGGCAAAATGGCAAAAATCTGTGCACAGACCAAAATGAACTGGGTGGATGCCCCCAGGGGATTATTCAATCAGGAGCTCAGTGAACCAAGCAACGGGATTCACTCCACACGAATTACAGACTGGCAGGGCTTTTCCCGGCCCTCATTCTAAGCTTCTCCTGGTTGAAAACACAGATCAGCAGTTAACCTACAAGGCATATTTTCACGAACTGCAAGGTCTAGTGTCTTTGTTCTCTAAGCAGGTGGAGAATAAGCAAACGGAGAACACCAGCACCACGCCTCTGGGTTCTGTTGAGGGTCATCAAACGAAAGTGGTCAGAACCAAGGTGGACGGGGCCATTCCAGGTGACCGAGAGAACAACCCACGCGGTGCGTCTGAAGGGAAAAGGAGACACCTGGTTCCACTGGAGCCAGTGTGCCGCAGCAGAAGAGCCACAACGCTCACTGACTGAGATCCAGAAGGATCTCAAAGAACCCAGCGCCGGGTCGGCTGACCCGGACAAGGATTCTGCCAACATAGGGGCAGAATAATCCCCTGGCAGTAATCCAGAGCTCAGGGTAGTCCACCCCTGAGGCTTGAAGAAAGAAGAGCTCCGGAAGGGAGGAGGTGAAAAAGCGCTCCTCTCCTACATGTAGCGTGTCAAGCTACCAACCCGGACGAAGTTACAGAAGGGAGGAGGTGAAAAAGCGCTCCTCTCCTACATGTAGCGTGCCAAGCTACCAACCAAGACAAGGAACGTCCACGGTTGTATTTTCCTCATATGTTTATTACCTTTACATTTTAATCATCAATGTGCTAAATTGCTACAGAGTTGTTTGACTTAGCCAGAAGAGGTTGAAACCTTATTTACAGAGTGTTAAATTATTAGTTGTGAACTCATTAGGTGAGTTCAAAAGGGGGAATTGTGGGATTATAAGGTCAATCATGCATTATCAGAGGTATAAGAACTGTAATAAAGTATCATATTGTAATTTGTGTGATGTGTGAAAGTTGGAAAGTATAACGCACGCTCTTGACTGATTGATGCACCCAAAACAGGAAACAGATGTACAAGACAAACCAGATAGATTCTTAGAATTGGAACGAAGGGGTAAGAATAACTAAAGTGTTGTTATTTCGATTACACCCAGGCAAGAGATAGTAGCAACTAATCAGAAACTAGACATGAGCTGTATAGGAGATAGACATGCATCCGCTGTGTAAAGGGTGTCGCATGAGTCATGGGACGGATATGTCATTGTATTGATGTGTATGTGAATTGAGCCTAATAAAAGCTGGCCGAAAGAGGAAGGAGGCAGACCACACTTTGCCAGGGTAGACAGAGGTGTCTACAGGGAAGTGCTGCTCTCCTTCTGCAGAAGCCATTTGAGTGTATTTGGTCTCTGTGTGTTCATTGCATATTTACAGGTGGGGGGCTGAAGTGACCTGAACTTGGGGTGCACCTTTTAAGCACAACAACCTTCAACAATTAATGTTAAAGATATCCTCAGCTAAGCCATCTACCTGTCTCTTAGACCCCATCCCAACGAGATTACTCAAAGAAGCGTTACCCGTGGTAAACACTTCATTACTAGATATGATCAATATGTCCTTATTAACAGGTTATGTACCGCAGTCATTTAAAGTAGCTGTGATAAAACCTCTTCTGAAAAAACCCACCCTAGATCCTGAGGTCTTAACAAACTATAGACCTATATCTAACCTTCCCTTTCTATCCAAGATCCTTGAGAAGGTGGTTGCTAATCAGTTATGTGATTTTCTACATAGCAATAGTTTATTTGATGACTTTCAATCAGGATTCAGAAAGCATCATAGCACAGAGACAGCACTGGTGAAAATTACTAACGACCTTTTAACTGCTGCAGACAAAGGACTTGTCTCCATTCTTGTTTTACTAGATCTTAGTGCTGCATTTGACACTATTGACCATTCAATCCTGTTACAGAGATTGGAACACTTGGTTGGCATTAAAGGAATCGCACTAAGCTGGTTTAAGTCTTATTTCTCTGATCGATCTCAATTTGTTAATGTTAATGATAAATCCTCCAAGTACGTTAAAGTTAGCCATGGGGTTCCTCAAGGCTCAGTGCTTGGACCAATTCTTTTCTCCCTATATATGCTTCCTCTAGGCAATATTATTAGGAAACACTCAATTAACTTTCACTGTTATGCAGATGACACCCAATTATACTTGTCAATCAAGCCAGACGAAACCAGTCAGCTAGCTAAATTTCAAGCGTGCATTAAAGATATAAAATCCTGGATGACATATAATTTTCTGATGTTAAACCCTAACAAAACTGAAGTTATTGTACTGGGACCTAAACACCTCAGAACCTCATTATCTAAAGACATAGCTACTCTGGATGGTATTGCCCTGGCCTCCAGCACTACTGTCAGAAATTTAGGAGTTATTTTTTGATCAGGATATATCCTTTAATGCCAATCTAAAACAAACCTCAAGAACAGCATTTTTTCATCTTCGTAACATTGCCAAAATTAGGAATATCCTGTCTCAAAACGACGCTGAAAAACTAGTTCATGCATTTGTTACGTCTAGGCTGGACTATTGTAATTCCCTACTGTCAGGTTGCTCAAATAAGTCCCTTAAGACTCTCCAGCTGATCCAGAATGCTGCAGCGCGTGTTCTCACAAGAACTATTGAATTGAATTGGAGATGTGCTTTTTGTCAGGGTTGAAAGTTATGCGCTCCCCAGCGTCCAGACTTATTAAGAGGCTTTAAATCCACATATAACAACAACCAGCAACAGCTTAAAGTGCATTTGCATTTACAGTAATACTTGTGGTCACAATGCGTCCCTTCCTTAATGCGTTTAGGATGCATTTACACCTGTACGTTCTATGTGGTCAAGCATCTGATTTCAATCCGATCACCCAAAACACATTTTAATGCATGGTGTAAATGGGGTCTGAATGAGAAGATAAATCTAGGAGTTACAGCTGGAGCAAAATGTTGAGTACTGCAGAAAACCAAATTAGAGGGGCACTCAGAGAGCTTAGACCTCTGACCATACCCTAGAACCCTAGGCCATACCCTAGAACCCTACGTGGGACTGTTTCCTTAATCCTGCTCCTGCAAAAAATATGATTTTTATATTTTTTGCCCTGTTGGTTTTAGTAATATTAAACACTACACATAAATGAATCCGTTATGTATAGAAATATTTATTAATAACACCTAAATGGTCAATTTACAGCATGAAGTTTCTAATACATCTTGTGTTTACAATTCCATTATTATCTCAGAAGAGATATTTTAAAATGACTCACAGAAAAATGATGCATGCACTGTATCCACAGACACATAAGAAATTATCATTGTTATTTTTGACAAATACATAAACAAACTGGTATTAATCTGAATTTCAAAAAACAAACACTGGCAACTGCAGGGTGTGGAATAACATTAAGTCCAATTACAGTTGGTTAAGGCTTCTGCAAGTGAGTTTTCAGAATGTAAACACTCCAGTCACTCATTTCATGGCAAAGGAAAGACTAATAATTAAAAACATGATTCTGAGTGATCATCTTATTTGTTGGATTTACGATGACAAAGCCCCCATTAAAAAAACACAGGTCTTTAGCCACTGGTTTGATGTTAGCTATTAACAAGGCCTTCTGAAGAGTGCAGATCTGCCATCATCAGGAATATTCTGTTTTCTTGGATTTGTCCATAATTTCTATCAGTTATGATAACCATGTATGTATCATGTATTCACAAGAGTACTAGCCAAGATCTGGAAAATGCCAACATTGCTAAGAAGTCAGGTGGGGCAAAAATAACAAGCAGTCAGACTTCAGTCAAGTTGTATACAAGCCAAAGTTTATCCAGAATATCTAAACAACTTTATTTGGAGCCCAAACCTCCAAAAGAAAGTGCACCACAAATGTCACAGAGAAACTGTGTGCAAACAACTGAGGCAAGTACAGTAGGTCAAAGTTAAACAGGAAGTTAGTCTAAAACTGTTTACAACAGACAGTTTAGTTAATACATTGGGGTCGCCTTTTCGCCCTAGGCTCCCAGTGGCCCTGAAATCTCCTCTTATTGACAAATTTCCCTCAAGATTTGGTGACCAAAAACAGAACTAAAAAGAGTTGACCCGCTTACCATTATCACTTGTAATAATGGCCAAAACTACAAATGTACAGGGGTGGAAGTAACAAATTACATTTACCGTTGTTACTGTAATAAACATGCTCTGGTTTATTGGCATTTCTTTAAACCAATCACAATTGTCTTGGGTGAACCTAAGCTAAGGAGGCACTGCAAAATAGCCTTGTGAAGGAACTTGTTTTGGTGGAACATGTGTACGTTCAGAAGTTGTTTTAGTCATGAAAGAGAAAACTCAGATTGGACAGATAGTCTAACTAGCTGTCTCAATTTACCATGCAGAGATCTGAGGAGCAGTTAAACATAGTCCTCATAAATCCACCGGAGTTTAAAGGTGCAATATGTAATATTGTATGTAATACTGGCAGCTAGCGGTTAAAATAGTTACTGCACTACCAATCCAAAATACTGGAGAGTCGTCTCCCCCGCCCCCTCCTGCCCAGACTCGAAGTTCACGGAGGTTGCCAGGCTGAGACCGCAGCATTCACAACAATGTTGCTAGACGCTTTTCTGACATAGCCAGACATTACTCCACAGCACAGCGGAGTAGCTAACGGTAGATGTTGGCGATATTGACAGTCATAAAAGCCCGTGCTCACGCGGAGCTCTGTAACCAACTGACAGACACACTTTTTCGGCTTAAAATTACAGTATGAACCGCTAAGAACACAACAACCTCACTGTCCTCTCCACACGCCAGTCAGGCACACTTCCTCGGCTTAGAATTACAATACGAAACGCTAAAAATACCACTACCTTGCCGACGGAACACACTTCATTGGCTTAGAATTACGGCAACAATCGCTAAACACACTGCAAACTCACAGTCCTCTCTTTCAGATTTACAGCCCCCCCTCTCGTGGCTTAAAATAACTCACCGTTGTCGGCTCCAGCTGCTGAACTACACGTTGTAAACAGCCATGGGCTTAATTAACCTCCCGGTAACGTTAGCAGGGTTAGCATGGCGGCGTTAGCCAGGACCACTTTACTGGCTGTCTCAATTGTTTATGCGAGTAACCAACTCGGGTACTCTAGCTATATAATTCAATGTGAGTACACAAATGTTGAAATGACAAAAAATGCCCATCCCTAGTAGCTGTGATAAATTAGCCTGAAGCTAATGCTTACCTGTTCAGGAGAAAATAAGCCAACTCTGCGTCCTTTTGGGATCTAAGCTGTCTCCATCTTTCAAATACATCTCCAATATTTACCAGGGGGTTGTTACGTCTCTGGTCACGCAACTGTTAGAAACATGCTGTTTTCTTTTTTTTATGTCATGTAGAATCTATCTCCGTTGATCCTGTTCGTTTGTTTGCTGCTTTCATGGCTGTACTACCGTTACAGCTGTAGCGTGCTGGGTTTACGTTTTTACAGGTATATCTGGCAACCCGGCCTGCCTGTCAAACTGGGCCGTTGATAACAACACACAGATCAAAACATAAACATAAATTCCGTCACGGAATGTAAATTTCAAAAAGAAAAAATACTGACATTAGCATTGTTGTCAGAAAAGATAGTATTTCAGTTTAACATGTTTCCTTAATATCTGATGAGGCATTGGTGTCATTTTTGGATTTATTACAGTACAAATATTACATATTGGACCTTTAAAATTCCAACACAAAGAAAGCGGAAGGAAACTGACATTGGCGAAAAGACATGCATCTGGCAGAATTTCCTGCGGCACCGGAGCAATCCAGGAAGTGGAACGTCGTGGATATAGACTATGGGGGACCTTACAAGACTCACATAATACAGAATATTCAGACAGGTTAGTACAATTACAAACTCATGGAACTCTCATTGGACCTCTCTCCAGATGAAAATGTCAACAACCACAGCGTTGCTTAGCAAGGTAGCGCTTTGTATACACGCTACACAGTGTGCAAATACTGTACAGTTCTCTTTTCACTTTCATGTGTTTGTGGGCTGCATAAAACTAAATATCTATATTTTCAGACTTAGTGATGGTTTATTCACCTGTTAATTCTATAAGAAATGCCAGGCTGTTCAATTTCTGTAGCTTGATATTTCTTGTTGCACCTGGCATGGTGTCCATAGATTTTTTATTTATTGTCTGTGTTTAGTTTATTTTATTTTGTAGCCTAAAGGTATTTAACAGATATGTCATATTACATTATCATCGTCTATTATAATATTCAAATTGTAATAAACCAGAATTATCCTTTAACTCAGAAGCCAAGAATATCACTGAGAATCATTACTTAGAGATAAGCTTGCCACTTTCACTGCCATCACCAACACCTGTGTTCCCTTTATTTTGACCACACCCTGTTAACAAAGTATGACAATTTAACATGCAGTTAATAAAACACTTTATGTTCCCTCTGTCAGCTGCTTAACACATTCTTGGAGCAAATCCCAGTTTTACCTGTTTGCAGGAAGTGTTCCGTGAGAAAGTCGCCCGTAGAGGTCAAACAAAGGCTTACACTAAGGCCATGTCCACACATACCAAAAGATCATTTTTTTACCCGTCTTCCCTGGATTAGTTTCAAGAATAGTTGCGTCCAAACGAAACCATTTGTAAATGACTCAACACGCTACTTCATATTCCAGGCCTATAGGCGCTGTTTCTGCTACAGAAATTCACAAAAACAACGGAGAAGAAGAGCATAGTTAACTTCCACTTCCCATCATAACATGACTAGCTAGACTAACGTTCTCTTAATACATCCATGGACTATAATAACTTTTACCACTGCTCATTTCATAAAGGCCACCGCAAGAAAACGTGTCTTTGTTTACATTGTATAATGTGCTGTTGGATTGCTTTTTATTTTGCAATTCTGTCTGCCATCAGACATGATTACAGCGTACTAGCTAACATCGGCAGTCAAACAAACAATATCAATCAATAATCCAATGTCTTTTTGATAATCTACACGTTTTTCTTGCTGTAGCCTTTCTACAATAAGCCGTGGTAAAAGTTACTATAACCCGAACGGAATTATCAAGGAGTTGATAAGCAGACAGATTAGCTAGCTAGTTGATAAGATATACTTCCACTTTATAAACAGCTAACCCTAACGTTACTTCCCTGCTGGAGCATCAGCTACTTTAGCGATGTTTAACGTTAGCTACATAACGTTAGCAATATATCATGTGTAGAATCCAGGACCGTCAGAGCAGAGGGAAGTGTCAGGGAGAAGAGACAAACTATTTAGCTAGATGAAGTAAGCTGGTTTGACCATGGAGATGGGATATGCTCGCTTAGCTTCACCGCAGCGAGTGGCCGTGCACTAGAGGTCGAGGGGTGTGGCGATGACATCATCAATACGGATGATTTTTTTCACCCTGAGACCAGGTTTCAAAAAAGTTCGTTTTCAGGCAGTAAGTTTACAGAATTCGTTTGGACCAGTGTTTCTCAATGGGGGCGGTACCGCCCCACAGGGGGCATTCAGAAGATGTTGGGGGTCTTGGAAGCAATATTTTGGAAAGGGGGGCGTTGAGGTGCCCTTGGGGGACGTTTGTTTGAAAGCTAGTTTAAACCAAAGATTCACAATAACAATACATGTTTACACTTTAAACTACTTGCAAAAAACAGCGTTCTACAACATTAAAACCTGCCAGTTCATGGCACTGCAACTGGACGAGACGGTGGATCATAACTCTTCTTCTCTCTGTGCTTCTGTCAGCTTTGTTTGGTGTAGCTCCGTGCAGCCTTCATGGAAACGGGACATCAGAGCATCGTCTTAAATGAGCTCCATACTTCAGCGTGAAGCTGCGTTCAGAAAAAAAAGCAATCGCCGCAGGGTGGTGTGACGTCCTGTTGTGTTCTTTACCCCCCCCAATGTAGCACAAGTAGACTTTATATTTCACAGTAACAGTTTTTCGTCAGATCTTTTATAGAACCCAACGTTTCCTACTGTACCTGAAGGCAGCTTCATTTCACGAAGAAAGAGAGAAAGAAAAGAGATGAGCGAGAGATATCAACTGTGCTTTGTTGTTTGGCAAACATTTAGCTGTTCCCCAAACTCCCGGGCAGTTCAGGGCTTGTGTTTGGTGTTTTAAAACTTTCTTATGGAAGCGATAGAGGCAGTTATGTTAGTGTTTACTGTATGGGATTCTCACATCTACTCAAAACACGGCGCGATATTGGGTTGCGTTTCTCCAAACGTTTTTTTCTATTTACTCGCAAGACAGGCGATAGCAAACATATACTCTTCTAACCTAGACTCTTCCAAGCATCAACAAAGGGCTCTCACTAACTTTCAAAGGTTGTAAACTTATTTACATTCGGCAGTAGGTGTCATTCTTCAAGTCGTTTGTCATCACCCAAAATACTTTTCTGTGTGTGTGTGTGTGTGTGTGTGTGTGTGTGTGTGTGTGTGTGTACTCGCGTGTGTGCGCGTGCGTGTGTGTAATCCTGCTTTTACCCCTTGATAAGTGCCAGCTTTTTTTCCGTTGGAACAATTCGATTATAGATTTAGATTTGAATGAAAAATAGATTTGAATGTTAAATTGCTAGCTGTTTCTGATTGGCTACTGTTAGTGTTTGTAGTAATAATAATAATAATAATAATAAAATGACACCCAAGGTCACTTCACAACCAAAAAAGGACATTCAAATTATAGTCATCTATAATTTGGCTCAGTGGTAGAGCGGTTGCCTGCCAATCGGAAGGTTGGTGGTTCTATCCTTGGCCCTGCAGTCCCATGTCGAAGTGTCCCTGGGCAAGACACTGAACCCCGAGTTGCCCCCGATGCTGCGCATCGGAGTGTAAATGTGTGTGAATGATTATCTGATGAGCAGGTGGCACCTTGTATGGCAGCCTCGGCCACAGTGTATGAATGTGTGTGAATGGTGAATGGTTCCTGTACAATGTTAAAGCGCTTTGAGTAGTCATTCAGACTAGAAAAGCGCTATATAAGAACAGTCCATTTACATTTAAAGGTGCTGAGGTTCACACCAGGGACATGCAGCAGGCCTTTTGATAAAAGTTATTTAATTTGAATGTCAAATGGTTGCATTTTTTTAAAAACCTGTAAATATACAGTACAGGCCAAAAGTTTGGACACACCTTCTCATTTTATGCGTTTTCTTTATTTTCATGACTATTTACATTGTAGATTCTCACTGAAGGCATCAAAACTATGAATGAACACATATGGAATTATATACTTTACAAAAAAGTGTGAAATAACTGAAAACATGTCTTATATTTTAGATATCTTAAAGTAGCCACCCTTTGCTTTTTTGATAGCGCTGCAAACCCTTGGTGTTCTCCAGGGCTGTAGTCAAGACCACCTTTGTCGAGTCCAAGACAAGTCCAAGACCACGACTAGTCGAGTCCAAGTCAAGACCAAGTCCAAAAAGGTTCAGGTCCAAGTCAGCACCGAGTCCAGGACAGGAAAAAAAAAGTCTAATGCATCCATGACATTCTCAGTCATTTGGGGTTATTATTTGTTGATTTAAAAGCAAAAACAGTGTCACAACACCCAGGATTTTTAAGTAAAGACATTCCCCTTGATATCATATAATCTAATCTAAAGAAAATAGAATGATGATATATGGTGATACCTCATAATAACAGTGTTAGATGTATGTAATCAATGTATTCTGCCAATATCTTTATGTAAAAAGAAAAATAGATTACAATCCAACTATAAAAACATAATGGAATATATTGAAGTAAGGCTAACAGGTATTCTGTATTGCTTTCAAATATTTATTCTCCTTTGGATGGACTTTTCTAATTATATCTGAGTCAGCACACATGTAGACTAGCAATCATTTACTCCCCCCTCCTGTTTTGCTCTTTTGTTGTTAATGTAGGCCTATTAATAAACCCCTGGACTGTAATATTTCAGATGTGTTTGAGCAATGTCCAAAACTTTGTGCACACTCAAAATACAGTATATCTGTGTTCTCTGTGATTTGGAGGAGTCGTGATTTTGAGAAAAATAAAGTTATAATAGGCTATTACAAGAATAAAGTAACTGTATTTCAGAAATCTATCTGCACCATAGTCTGCTGTGCATTACGTGATTGCTGTAGCTCTCAGACCTTCTGACAGACACAGAGCCCTGTTTGGGTGTCTGAATGAGACAAAGAGTTTAGCTAGGGAAGTGGCCGTACGCTGCTCTACATTGGAGGTGGAAAACCGAATCCACTGCAGAAATACACGGAGCACAAACGCAACACATCTACCGCAGCATGTCAACAGTAGAGCGCATCTGTTATAACCTGAGGCTGCGCTGCATTTTACAGAGAGAGTGGACACTAAGAGACGCACAGGTCTGCTTCAGAGCTCCGTGGGGTTGAGTCTGAACAATAGACTGTAAACATCACGTCACAGGAACTTCAAACTAAATCATTAGTATTGCGCTCCTTAACTTTGTGCTGATGGCATCAATGTATTACACTGATTTGGCTACGATTCCTCCGAAAACTTCACCCGGCTTTAACAGCTTTCCTCACGGAGAGACGGTTGCTAGGTGATAGCAACCAACACAACATGGTCGGACCCCGCACATAGCTGCCCGTTCTATTCGCCTCGGAAAAATAAACTGGACAAAGTTACATTCGGGGCTACACTCAAAACATTCGGGGCTGAAGCCCCGGCAAAATCGTCTGACGCCGCTCCTGGTGTAAACCGGGACATTTTAGCGTCCCGACAGGCTTTTGTCGGGACTCGGGACATTAACTTCAAAATCGGGACTGTCCCGGTCAAACCGGGACGTATGGTCACCCTAATTATGTTCCTAGTAAACAAACATAGGTAGCGGCGAAAACGTTATATGGGAACATAGTAAAGAGTAAAGACACCTGGATTCGGTCGAGACCAAAAGCCATATTTGGCAAGACCAGCGGCCGAGACCGAGACAAGTCCGAGTCCGAATACCAGCGAGTCCGAGACAAGTCCGAGACCATAGAAAAACGGACTTGAGTCCGGACTCGAGTCCAAGACCTACTACAGCTCTGGTGTTCTCTCAATGAGCTTCATGAGGTAGTCACCTGAAATGGTTTTCACTTCACAGGTGTGCCTTGTCAGGGTTAATTAGTGGAATTTGTTCACTTATTAATGGGGTTGGGACCATCAGTTGTGTTGTGCAGAAATCAGGTTGATACACAGCTGACAGCCCTATTGGACAACTGTTAGAATTCATATTATGGCAAGAACCAATCAGCTAAGTAAAGAGAAACGAGTGGCCATCATTACTTTAACAAATAAAGGTCAGTCAGTCCGGAAAATTGCGAAAACTTTGAATGTGTCCCCAAGTGCAGTCGCAAAAACCATCAAGCGCTACAACAAAACTGGCTCACATGAGGACCGCCCCAGGAAAGGAAGACCAAGAGTCACCTCTGCTGCTGAGGATAAGTTCATCCGAGTCACCAGCCTCTGAAATGGCAAGTTAACAGCAGCTCAGATTAGAGACCAGATAAATGCCACACAGAGTTCTAGCAGCAGACACATCTCTATAACAACTGTTAAGAGGAGACTGCGCGATCAGACCTTCATGGTCAAGTAGCTGCTAGGAAACCACTGCTAAGGAGAGGCAACAAGCAGAAGAGATTTGTTTGGGCCAAGAAACACAAGGCATGGACATTAGACCAGTGGAAATCTGTGCTTTGGTCTGATGAGTCCAAATTTGAGATCTTTGGTTCCAATTGCTGTGTCTTTGTGCGACGCAGAAAAAGTGAACGGATGGATTCTACATGCCTGGTTCCCACTGTGAAGCATGGAGGAGGAGGTGTGATGGTGTGGGGGTGCTTTGCTGGTGACACTGTTGGGGATTTACTCAAAATTGAAGGCATACTGAACCAGCATGGCTACCACAGCATCCTGCAGCGACATGCCATCCCATCCGGTTTGCGTTTAGTTGGACCATCATTTATTTTTCAACAGGACAATGACCCCAAACACACCTCCAGGCTGTGTAAGGGCTATTTGACCAGTGATGGAGTGCTGCGCCAGATGACCTGGCCTCCACAGTCACCAGACCTGAACCCAATCGAGATGGTTTGGGGTGAGGTGGACCGCAGAGTGAAGGCAAAAGGGCCAACAAGTGCTAAGCATCTCTGGGAACTTCTTCAAGACTGTTGGAAAACCATTTCAGGTGACTACCTCTTGAAGCTCATCAAGAGAATGCCAATAGTGTGCAAAGCAGTAATCAGAGCAAAGGGTGGCTACTTTGAGGAATCTAAAATATAAGGCATGTTTTCAGTTATTTCACACTTTTTTTGTTAAGTACATGATTCCATAAGTGTTCATTCATAGTTTTGATGCCTTCAGTGAGAATCTACAATGTAAATAGTCATGAAAATAAAGGAAACGCATTGAATGAGAAGGTGTGTCCAAACTTTTGTCCTGTACTGTATATAATTGCTATTCACATGGCTTTTTTGATACGTGGGAAACTAATACATGTGTTGTTTGTCATTCAATGATTAGATTTTTTGATCGGGGCGATAGGGGAGCGCTGGCACAAAAAAGGTTGAGAACCACTGGTTTGGACGGTCGGCCCAAACGACATGTGCGTTTGTATCAAAAAGCGTCTCTGTGTGCCCCTTAGAAACTCTCCTTTGTTATGTTTAAGCGGCACTTTACCAATGCATTAGAAATTTAAATGTTTAACACATTAGCCAATAAAATGTCCAAGAGCTATAAACTTTCAGGAATGCCCTCTCTGTCATTTATAATTCTGTAACCTAACCTGTCTAAAGGGGCAAACACACTGAAAGCATAATTGACAGTACTCATTTGACGAGCTTCAATTAATGCTCCTCTGGCGCACTCCCGGCATCAGATATGAAATGCCAACACACAGAACCAGCAGTATTTTAGGAAAAGGGCGCTATTTAAGCGACATTTTTGTATAGCCTACTACAGGTACCCCCTGACAAAATTACCTGATGACACAGATGGTTGTAACCACAGTAACTCAGTCACTCACTGAGAGCGGGAAGGGAGGGAGATGCTGTGGTACTGGGGTTATTCTCCGCATCAGTCTGGCCCAAACTAATACATCCTGCTCCGTGACTCTCCCCAGACAACCCAGCTCCAGCTTTTTTGAAGAAACTCATAATATCCACTAGCCTACATTTAGCTTGCCAGACTCTAGGGACAGCAGTTTGTCAAATGTTATTATTAAAAAGGTATTTAATAAAGTATTGTCCTCTGGGAAAAAAATCCTTACTTTTTTATTTTTTTTTAGCTCTCACCAAACAGCTTTGGTTGCTGGGACCTCATTAGAAGCTCCAAAATGGAAAAAAGGTCAGAGTAGGCACGTCACACACCTCATAACGCTTTTGGTGTGTATTATGCCACTTAAAACAAAAGGTACTTTTTGTACTTAAAAACACACGAGTCAGATGCTTTCAATGTGTTTGGGCCTTATCTCTTCCTGCAACTATGATACCTGATCACATACACATATCACAAGCTAAAGATTACACCTAAAACATAATGATTTTGGTCCACAAAAAATTTTTAAAAAATAGCTTGACCTAGATAGTTAGATAATTTCAACCTTTTGATACAGTAACAACTCAAAGTGACAAATCAAAGTACTAGTAGTTCAGTTGGAATGTAGTTAAGTGATTTTTGGTTGTGAAGGCAAATTAGGAGGTAAGAAGTGGGTATTAACTTTTGCAGCAGTTTTAGCACACAAAACCTTGTTCAGTCTAATAGACATAACAGCTGGAGTAATGGTTTTTAGCTGATGCTGCTACTGTAGTTGCTTGTTAGTCACACCTTCTGTGTGTGTGTGTGTGTGTGTGTGTGTGTGTGTGTGTGTGTGTGTGTGTGTGTGTGTGTGTGGTCATGGTGATGGTGGTATCTTCAGGGAATTGGTGGATCCTACTTGGCTTCCACTCACCGTCGCTCCCTGTCCGACCCACTGGACCACAAAAAAGGAGAAGAAAAAGGGAGGGAGAGAAAGACCATCAGGTTAGATGCAAACAGGTTTATTTAATTTTTAATCAAAATTGAATTAACATATAGAAATAATTGTTCAAATATGAGAGCCAATCTCTTCAGTTAATGCATATATACTAGGGCTGTCAGCATTAACACATTAATTGTGACTCAATTAAGGGCCGAGCATAATGTGTTATTTCTTTTAATCGCATGCTGCCATTTATTAATTTTTTTTCACTTCACTCGGCTTCGCGTTGTGCCTAACAGGCTACTATTTTGACCCTTTACCGCACTTTGCCATACTTCCTCGTAACACATCCTGCTGCTGCAGGAATAATAACGCGGATTTCGGTGCCTCATTCCGGTGCCACTGATATGCCTGCGCTTCTCTCTGATGCGCTGAAACAGATATTACAGGCAACAGAAACATCGCTGCACGTGACGCTAGTTAACACTACACTTGACAGCAGCTAACGTTAGCCTACCGCTAGCTAGTAGCTGGATTAAACACGGTTACAATGCTGACAGCTAAAGCTAAATGATGTAAAGTTTGTCTGTATTTTACTGTAGAGGATTCTGACACCGGGATGCAACAATCTGCAGCTGTCGGAAAAACACAGATGGTGCGTTCAATGAAACTGGTAACCTACAGCCTCGTGGTGCATTCAACGTTATTGTTAAATTCCCTTTTCCCATTTGGTGGTTGTTTTTGTCGTTCAACAGCTATTTACTACTAAATAAGTTATTGTTATAGTTATTACATTATTATTAAAACATTTAATTTTGACCATATGGCCTTAGCAATAAACAAGCCGTTCTTTAATGTTGCCAACTGTTGTTTAGTACCCTTCTTTTTTTTTACTTTCTTAAAAAGTATCAGTTCAGGCACCATTAAGGCACCGGTACCGTTTTAACAGTACCGCTTTAGCACCAGTATCCAAACCAAACAATACCCAACCCTAATATTGACTCTAGATTAAAATGTGTGACAGATTCACAATTTTTTCTTTTGTTTACAATAAATAAATAATAAAATCAAGTTCATAAAGTCACTTTCTTTGCATTCATTTGATTCCCAATCAATTGAGAATTGCTTCCCATTATTAATATGTACTTAAAAACACTTCTGAAATGCAAAATAATAGAATTTTAATCATGTGATAAAACATGCGATTAATCGCGATTAACTATAGAAATTCAGCAATAAAAACAGCCCTAATACATACATCCAAAAATAGGAGTCAACGGCCTAGCAATAGGCAATACTTTTCAGTAGTTTTAAACTGTTGAGTTTAAAAAAAGTTAAAGCAATGCTAATTTTTGATAACAATGTGATTTTGGTTTAGATGCATTCATTGCACACTGCAGCTGGGTGAAAAGGATTGTATCAAATACTGATTAGACCTAATCAGCATTTGTCTGCCTCACACCATCCCAAGCTTCTAAAGAATATTTACATCATGTTTGTTATGTTGCATACTGGAAGAAGCCCTATATGCTCTGTGCACAGCGTCATGACGACCGTTCATCGCCAAAACACGAGTGCTACTAAATTTCTTAAAATTGTAAACTGCTCAAAGGAACAATGCTGTGTGCCACTTTGTTTGGCCTCAGGCCATTATAACAGTAGGCTTAGTTTCCACTGCTTCCCCAAAAACGCAAGTCTTCAGGCTAATTGGATTCATTAAGTGCGAGGGTTTACCGTAACCCAGCACAGAAAGGTTGCAGTCAGCACGTTAAGCCCCACAAGATTGTGATATCCAAGAAAGGAAGGCGTGCTTTGGTAGCAGGTGTTGTTCCTTCATTGTTCGAGTGGAACAATTATTCAACCAAGGAATGACCCGGTGTTTGGGAGCGACGGGCAAGACCACTGGGCTCGGAGCCTGATGTCCTTGAACCAGCAGCAGCGGAGCCTATCGCCATCCTTATGGTCATGGACCATCACTATGAAGCATCTCCTACTGTGTGCGTGGATAGGCAACATTACGTGCAACTAAAACAAGAAATCAAAGCACTTCAAGAGCAACTGAAAACATACCATCTGTCCAAATTTGGACTGAAGTGGTTTGCCTCTTCTCCAGAAGACAAACAATTTTACACCAGGTAAGACAGCTATCTATAGCCTTCAGCATTGTCAAAGTTGAACTGGCTTTGATACCACATATGTTTATGTGTAAAACATGTAAAGCACACAGTTACTGTGTAGGCTTACGCCATTCTCCTGCTGAAAACTTAATCTATATAGGCTACAGGAGGTTAGGTTACTATAGCACATTTGTCACATAGTGTAACTGGTGAAGATTACTTCCTTAGTTAGATTAACTAACTTCCAAATCCTCCTAAAACCTCACAACTCTGTAGGCTTACACTCTCCTCTCAAGTCAATTGATTTTTGCTACTAAACACTATGTATGTTGTTACACTGTATCTATGTATGTTATGCTAGTATGCTACGCTACTAAATAGACTTTCTGATTCAGTGTATTGTTCATCCATCCATCCATCTTCGTCCGCTTATCCGGTATCGGGTCGCGGGGGGAGCAGCTCCAGCAGGGGAGCCCAAACTTCCTTTTCCCGAGCCACATTAACCAGCTCCTACTGGGGGATCCAGAGGCGTTCCCAAGCCAGGTTGGAGATATAATCCCTCCACCTAGTCCTGGGTCTTCCCCGAGGCCTCCTCCCAGCTGGACGTGCCTGGAACACCTCCCTAGGGAGGCGCCCAGGGGGCATCCTTACGAGATGCCCGAACCACCTCAACTGGCTCCTTTCGACGCAAAGGAGCAGCGGCTCTACTCTGAGCTCTTCACGGATGACTGAGCTTCTCACCCTATCTCTAAGGGAGATGCCAGCCACCCTCTTGAGGAAACCCATTTCGGCCGCTTGTACCCTGGATCTCGTTCTTTCGGTCATGAACAGTGTATTGTTGATAACCCAAACACCATCATTTTTGTTCTTTTAATTTAATTACTATACAGTCTAAGTAATCTTACTCTAACTGCAATACCCTATTAGGTTCCCTTCCTACACGCACCTGATGGCGTTTTGGAGCCTGATTGAGTCTGCACACTGAAATTTAATCTGAACTAGAAAATGCATTTCCTGCAGAAAATGCATGGGAATGCTGAACAGCTGAATTGCTAAAGCTAAACTATATGAATAGCTTAAATCCGTAAGAAGAAGCTGAAGAAGTGAGAATAGTTGAAAAAGTGGAAATCGTTTTAATAAGTATGAATTTCATTAAAAAGTTAAAGCTGACGCTAAATTGAACTGTTGGCTTTAAAAGTTGAATATGACAAAAGATGTAGAACATTGTGAGGTCTGAGTATATTTTCTAACTGATAATGACTCACAAATGCAGAAATATGAAACAAATTGTATGAAAAATCTTAAAGCTCAAACGCATTGCACTGCACTGCTGAAACATCTGGAAAATGTTCAGAGAAGGAAGCTAAACTGCATTACCTTAAAAAGGTAAGAGCTGAAATACATTTCTAGAAAAGTTGAAATACTTTATCAGACATATACACTGTATAGAACGAAAAAGCTTCAATCTATCTGCGATGAGATGTGAAATATATTGCCTGAAAAGAAGGGGGCTGAACAACTTTGCATTGAAAACAAAAAATGAAATGCAATTATGACAAGGATGTTGAAAAAAAATTCCTATTAAGGCATCGAAGAGAGGGAGAGACAAAGAGAGAAAGAGAAGGAAAGAGAGAGAGAGAGGGAGAGGGAGCATGAGAGAGAGAGGGAAAGAGAGAGAAAGAGAGAGAGGGATAGAGAGGGAGAGGGAAAGAGAGTGAGAGAGAGGGAAAGAAAGAAAGATGGAGAGAGAAAGGAAGAGAGGGGGGAAGAGAGGGAGGGAGAAGGAGGGATGGAGAGAGAAGGAGAGAGAGAGACAGAGAGAGAGGGGGAAAGAGAGAGAGAGAGAGAGGGAAAGAGAAAGAGAAACAGAGAATGAATCCAATGCAAGTGACTGGTTCCAGCAATCCTACTGCTCCGAATAAGTGACAAAATAACGCCAACATGTTCCTATTTACATGTTGTGATTTGTAGAGTGACAGCATGTACAAAAAACAATGTAACATGAGACGCAGCCATCTTCTAACTGTTAACAAACCGGGAAGTATATTCTCAGAAGGCGAAGCTCAGGTACTTCTGCTACTTGGGGGGAGTGATTTGCAGCAAGCCTGTCTGAGAATATAGTTCCCGGTTAGTTTACGGTTAGAAGATGGTTGTGTCTCATGTTACGGTGTTTTTTGTACATGCTGTGATTTTACAAATCACAACATGTAAATAGGAACATTTTGGCGTTATTTTGTCACTTTTGTCACAATTCGGAGCAGTAGGATTGCTGGAACCATTCACCTGCATTTTCTGTGATGGGTTGCTGCCGCTGGGGCCGTCAGACAGCCTTAAAGCAAACACGGTATCGACTTGTCTAACTCTGGGGGTTACGATGAATAAGCTAAATTCCCAATAAGTCCATGTGTTCCTTTAATAATAACTTGTTTTACTTCATTAAAATGACAAGAAAGTAACAATTAATTAATTGCTGGTATTTATTATATGGGAAAGACACTTTACATGCATTTTGCCATGTAAACATAGAAATAAAAATGGTAAATGTTTTGGGAATTATGTACTTAACAAAACAGTGTGAAATAACTGAAAACATGTCTTATATTTTAGATTCCTCAAAGTAGCCACCCTTTGCTTTTTGATAGCGCTGCAAACCCTTGGTGTTCTCTCAATGAGCTTCATGAGGTAGTCCCCTGAAATGGTTTTCACTTCACAGGTGTGCCTTGTCAGGGTTAATTAGTGGAATTTTTTCCCTTATTAATGGGGTTGGGACCATCAGTTGTGTTGTGCAGAAGTCAGGTTGATGCACAGCCGACAGCCCTATAGGACAACTGTTAGAATTCATATTATGGCAAAAACCAATCAGCTAAGTAAAGAGAAACAAGTGGCCATCATTACTTTAACAAATGAAGGTCAGTCAGTCCGGAAAATTGCGAAAACTTTGAATGTGTCCAAAAACCATCAAGCACTACAACGAAACTGGCTCACATGAGGACCGCCCCAGGAAAGGAAGACCAAGAGTCACCTCTGCTGCTGAGGATAAGTTCATCCAAGTCACCAGCCTCAGAAATCGCAAGTTAACAGCAGCTCAGATTAGAGACCAGATGAATGCCACACAGAGTTCTAGAAGCAGACATCTCTAGAACAACTATTAAGAGGAGACTGCGCTAATCAGGCCTTCATGGTCAAGTAGCTGCTAGGAAACCACTGCTAAGGAGAGGCAACAAGCAAAAGAGATTTGTTTTGGCCAAGAAACAAGGAATGGACATTAGACCAGTGAAAATCTGTGCTTTGGTCTGATGAGTCCAAATTTGAGATCTTTTGTTCCAACTGCCGTGTCTTTGTGCGACGCAGGAATGGTGAACGGATGGATTCTACATGCCTGGTTCCCACCGTGAAGCATGGAGGAGGAGGTGTGATGGTGTGGGGGTGCTTTGCTGGTGACACTGTTGGGGATTTACTCAAAATTGAAGGCATACTGAACCAGCATGGCTACCACAGCATCCTGCAGCGACATGCCATCCCATCCGGTTTGCGTTTAGTTGGACCATCATTTATTTTTCAACAGGACAATGACCCCAAACACACCTCCAGGCTGTGTAAGGGCTATTTGACCAAGAAGGAGAGTGATGGAGTGCTGCGCCAGATGACCTGGCCTCCACAGTCACCGGACCCGAACCCAATTGAGATGGTTTGGGGTGAGCTGGACCACAGAGTGAAGGCAAAAGGGCCAACAAGTGCTAAGCATCTCTGGGAACTCCTTCAAGACTGTTGGAAAACCATTTCAGGTGACTACCTCTTGAAGCTCATCAAGAGAATGCCAAGAGTGTGCAAAGCAGTAATCAGAGCAAAGGGTGGCTACTTTGAAGAAACTAGAATATAAGACATGTTTTCAGTTATTTCATACTTTTTTGTTAAGTACATAATTCCACATGTGTTCATTCATAGTTTTGATGCCTTCAGTGAGAATCTACAATGTAAATAGTCATGAAAATAAAGGAAATTCATTGAATGAGAAGGTGTGTCCAAACTTTTGGCCTGTACTGTACATCATTGTCCCTGTAAATCCGCTGAATCAGCAGGTCGTCTTCAGCTGAAATGACAAAATCACACCATGTCAAACCGGTAATTAGCATCTGACCCTATACCTGCCAGTAATATGCATGTGGTTTCTTTAGTTCCAAATTGCCAGATTTCATTTTAGGTAAGTACAGTCCACATAACTTTTTAGGTTGGGGCATTTCATTTCTATAAGCCCAAACTGAACTGACTCTGAAGGATCAAAAACAGGTCCATCTGGAGACGCCCCCAACCAGGGAGCATCAGGGTGGATTACAAATCCACAGGGGTAGTGCATCAGCCTCAAGCTCTAGCCCTTGCCGCATTGCTGCTGTCTGATGAGTTCCTTGCAGAATTCTGTGAGCCAGTCCATCTTCTGATTTTTCACTAACATGACACACCTCCCTAAACCGACAGGCAGTCAGTCTGGGCCTTCTCAGCTGGTGCCACTCCGTGCAGCTACTCTGCTCTCTTGTAGTGGACTCGTACTTGTGTGCCATGTCCCTGCTGACCTCTAGGCACTGCATGTGGCGCTGTTCTCCTTCAGTGGTGACAAACCTGCAGGCTGTTGATTCTAGGTGGTATCCCTGAAGGGGTAGAGATGGACGTGGTGGGGCAACATGAAAGGAGCAACATGCCTCTCCTTGTTGCTGCTGGCTGCTGATAAGACAGTGTGCTTCCTCTTTGGACCATCCCGAGGCTTGAGTTGGTGAGCAGGACGTCACCGCTGATGACCATACTGCAGACTATTGGTGCATCAGCCAACTCTTTGTAGGCCTCGGTCACCTGGAGATGGATTAGTATTTTATCAATATACTGAAATACCAAGTAACTAAAATTTCACATCACACATATAGTAATAACAAAAGACCAAATTGGCTATTTGATATGGTATGGGACCCGGATTCGATTCCGGCTTGCGGTCGTTTCCTGGTCCCATCCTGTCTCTCTCACTCCCATTTGCTTCCTCCGGTCAGTCTCTATTGTCCGGTTCATTAAAGGCATAAAAAGACTTTAAAAAACATTATCCTTACATGTTACTCTATCCCCACTTACCTGAAGCACAGAGAGATCAGGTAAATCCCCGCTGAGGCCTTTGTACAGTGTGCTCCTGTGTGTGTGAAAACTTAAGTTACTTGGAAGGTCAGGAAGCAAACAGATTTCAAATCAAATATTCACTCACACATTCAAATACATCTTCAATATGTGACTTACTTGACTCCCTCTGTTGTTGCTTGAGTCTTGGGTTTAGCAGAGAGTACAACTATCCTGTCCACTGGGCCTGGCTTTACACCCTGTTTACACCAAACATTGCATGTCCCTTTGTCAATGATCCCGTTGATGAAAAAGCTGTATTACTTCAAAGAGAGTTTACGTCGGGAGATGATATTGAGTCCCGATTATATAGATATTTTCATTTCCAGATAACCGATTTGAGAGGTATTTTCTTCACAGTCCATCAGATATGTAAATACCTCATCCGTCCTCATATCACTAACATCCACCATTGTGGACATGCTTTTACATCCCAGCAGATTTTGATTTTGTGAATTGTGTTTTGCAAACGGCAGTTTTCTTTACAACATTGGTGATGCGGAGCATATTAGTAAAGCCACTGTATGCAGAGCCGTCAGAAAAGTGTGCCTTGCTCTGAAATGTTTTTTGTGTTGCCTGGACACAAACCAGTGAGAGCCATTACAAATATTTAAATGATTATAAATTATATTTCTGTTAATTATCATGATGCTGCAGGCTCAGAATCGGATTAATAGTAGCTTTTTCGCCCGCAGGATTGCACCTCAAATGAAAAAGTGTAATACCATTCCAGTTTTCACCAGTAATATTATAGGTTACCTGTGATTAAATATGAAATTAATACGCTGTCAATGCTTACGCATTGACTCAAGCAGCAATTTTCTCCCACACCTATTTTACAGTAGCTGCTGTGTTGCTTTTTTAACAAAATACACATGTATTTTACTCATGCGCACAAACGAGCGAGTTTGAACATTCAAGCTCGCTCGTTTGTGCGCATGAGTATTAGTTTGTGGTTGTTACCATGGTGAATCGTAGTATCATGGCTCTATTCATGCTGCCTTTTTTTTTGTGGTGGTGCACGCGCTTAGCTCTGAGTCAACCTACTCCGAGTTGATTGAACCAACTCAAATCAGCTGTTCTGGAACCGAAAACTGAGTTTCCCATCTCAGGGTAAATCAACTCAGAGTTCAGGGTTAGACTCAGAGTTTGTTAAACCTCCTTCGTGAAATGGACCCCAGAACCCCCAAGAACGTTAACACTGGGTTACAACAGCATAGTAGCATAGCATAAGGTAAAGAGACAGTAAACGTGAACAAAGTCCAGAAGGCCAGCGGGGACTGGCGAAGTAAAGTCACCAGCTATTTTCAGCCATTCAGTAGTTTATGTACAGTGTTGAGCTGAACTTTATCTGTGCTAAATGTGCTAAGTAACAACCACAAACTAATACTCATGTGCACAAACAGCAGGCGCACTGGATTGTGAAAGTCACGTAACAACAACAGATATCTTGTCTAACGTTAACCCTATCACTATAGCTTCACCATACACTCAAACTGTGTGCTTTCTCTGATTTCTTCATGGACCTGTGACACTGTGCCCTGATGATAACCTCTCCTGACATCTGATCTTTATTAGATACTGAGAAAAGCAGAATAAATCAAATTATTTTGACCTAGTCAAGTTATAGCAAGTAGTAAGAAGCGAAGATGCTACCATCAAAAACAACGTAGCTACTTACCCTCATAATTGTGGATATAGGATGAAATGTAAAATTTGAATACTTTATTCCTCTTGGAGTTTGGAGCCATTGCACAGGAGTCGACAATCCTGTGTACGTCACCGATATTCAGACGTGGAAGGTCTTGGAAGCATTGGCTAAAAATAATAGAGGCCACTGTTGCTGAGTGATGTTTCGCCAGAAGTGTAGGTGCCGATTTCCTGTCAAATTTGAACGGTCGTCATGACGCTGTGCACAGAGCGTATTGTCCCCAAAGGAAGGTACCTTTTATCCCAGCCTTTTGGAGCAGACACCCTGCTGGTGCAGACTAGATTGGAAACAAAGGATTGTGTATTCCTGCAGCATGAGGGGGATTGACATTCACATCTGTTAGAACCTTTCATCTATGACCTGGGAATTCAGAGGTGTGCCTTATCTCGGGGGACTATGGGCCGATAGAGAGAGTTTTCATTCAAGGAACCACCCACTACTCAAAAGGAATATATTTGTGAAACTGAGAAATGTTCAGGACTGTTTTATGTGACTCCAGACCATTTTACAGTCTGCTGCAACGTTAAACTTGATTTTGTCATGTCATTTTCATCATTTTATTATTAACTAGGGCCTCAAAAACTAGGGCCAGTCCGACCACTTGTCCTTGCTTATAATCCCCGCATATGCCCCCCCAAGGAAAACTACTTCTGCCATCACAAAGACTGTTACCACATGGCCAGAGGGTGCTTCCCAGCAGCTGCAGGACTGCTTTGAGAGGACCAACTGGGTGTTTTTTTGAAGATCAGGACCTGGAGGTGTTCACAGACAGTGTTCTGTGCTACATTAAGAACTGCATAGAGACTGTCACAGTGGACAAACGTATCCGGGTCTACCCCAACCAGAAGCCCTGGATGACACGGGGGGGTCCAGCAGCTGCTCAAAGAGAGGAACACCGCCTGGAGGTCTGGCAACAAAAACTTCTACAGTACAGCTCGAGCCAACCTGAAGAGGGGCATCAGAAAGGCAAAGGCAGATTATAGGAGGAGGATAGAGGACCACCTGAGCAGTAACAACAGCAGGCAGGTGTGGCAGGGAGTTCAGCAGCTGACCAACTACAGGACCAACCCTGGATCTGCAGAAGGTGACCCCATGCTGGCAGAGGAGTTGAACATCTTCTTTGCCCGCTTCGAGGCAACAGCACCACTACACCACACGGCCCACAGCAGCGTGCACCTCACAATTGAAGAGCATGCGGTGAGGCGCACGCTGCAGGCCGTCAACCCAAGGAAGGCAGCTGGTCCTGATGGCGTCCCGGGACGTGTGCTGAAGGACTGTGCAGATCAGCTGGCAGGGATTTTTACAAAGATCTTCAACCAGTCCTTGGCACAGTCCACCGTACCACCCTGCCTGAAATCCTCAACTATGGTTCCAAGAAACCTCACATCTCACCGACTACCGACCAGTGGCACTCACCCCAGTGGTGATGAAGTGCTTCAAAAAACTGGTCCGTAGTCACATCACAACTGCCCTTCCCCGCAGCCTTGACCCCTACCAGTTTGCCTACAGAGCAAATCGATCCACAGAGGACGCCATAGCCATAGCACTCCATGCTGCCCTATCACACCTGGAGCAGCAGGGGAGCTATGTGCGCATACATACATATATATATATATATATATATATATATATATATATATATATATATATATATATATGTATGTTTGTGTATGTATATGTATGTGTATATATATATACTGTATATATATATATATATATATATATATATATATATATATATATATATATATATATATATATATATTATAATGTTTTTTTTATTTCTTTTCTTTTTATTTCTTTTTCTTAAACTTAATGAACTGATGCACTGACCGGAGAGCACTTTAAATTTCGTTGTACTTGTGACAATGACAATAAAGACTATTCTATTCTATTCTAAATGTTTTTGTTAAAGTGATGGTTCGGGGTAATTTCACCCTAGGGTCTTTGCACCATGACCTCGAGCCAAATACCCCCCCAGAAGCTTTTTTCACCTGGGTCTAACATTCGGAGAGTTAGCGTGACAAAAATATTTATTAATTTAATGATTAAATAAGGTAATGTCTCCAAACTTATCTCAGTTATTACTTGTCTCCTGCTAGTTATACTACAGTACTTACTTTAAAAAAAAAGTTAAATTAAAAAATATTTTTGTTGCATCTCTTTTCGGTGTTTTAATTTGTAGACGGCCCTAAGCACTAGTCTTACTGCCGGCAGCAGCAACAGCAGCAGAGAGCAGAAGCCAGCAGGCAAGTGTTCATAAACTTCTGGTGTACTTACAAATTTTCCAATCCATCGTTTTATGAGTACATAACTTATTTGTACTACTGTAGACGTTTAGCTGTACTGCTAAATATTTCAGTTACTTTGCGACATTTAGCGGCTTCAGTACCTAATTCCGTAATTTGTTTTCTCTCTTGTCTTTCCATTTTTTACCCGCGGCCGCGTTATGCATATTGTTTGTTTGTTTCTATGCTTCTAACGTCTTTTCTGTTTGTTTCTTCCTTCTCTTCCACTTCTTCTTCTCTTTACTTGGTGGCCACGGCCAGTGCAGCTGGCATCCAACTTAAGGTTCATTGCTGCCACCTACAGTACTGGAGTGTGAAACAGATTAGTGGGGGGAAAAAACAAGTGATGACTGCGTGTGTGGCGGGTGGTGGGCCGGCCCGCCGGCCGTCCTGGAGTACCGGCCGTTCTGTGATTCTCCAGATCACACAGATGGCCAGTCCGCCCCTGGTTATCACTCTAGTTGGAGGATTTGGAAGAGTTTTTCATGTCTACTGATATTTGTGGACTGTCTAAGACCATAGAAAAACATTTATGAATTTTATGGGCGTAGTTCCCCTTTCATTTCAACAAATAATCTCTCTCTCTCACACACACACACACACACACACACACACGCACACTAGTGGCGTATCAAGGACATTTTTACTGAGGTGGCCAAGATGGGACACAGAGCTAGTGTGGGGTGGTGATCAGGAGTGTAGTGCTATTTGTTTAATTACCGGAAAGCACCTATTCACACGCTTGCATTCACGTGCATGATGACACTGAGGCTCGTTTCTAAGGTTATGTAACCACTGCCTAGATAAGAAATAAAATGGATAGAAAGGCCATTCCCATTAAAATTGACGTAGCAGTATGGTCAGAGCTGCAGCCAGTTTTATGGGTTTTATTTGTATAGTTGCCATGGCAACGTATACATTTCCGGATAAGGAAGGAGGTGAGGTTTTGCAGTAACAGACAAACGAGTAACATTTCGAGATAACATTATGACGCAGAGAGCCAGCCGCTAAATGAGTCAAATTTAACATCTTAATGCTTCATCCACACAAAGCACATTGCTATCACCAGATGAGTGACAGCTTTGTAGGTGATAATATTTAGCCATGGTTCCTCTGGGGACTGGAGATTTTGAGGGTATGGGTGCCATTCTGTCTCAGAAAGCAAACTGTTGCTGAAAAGGAATGACACAGTGTTCCTTATTCACTTACTATTGTTTACACATTTTTACACCTGTGTTCCAGCATCTGTTCATCTGGGTCCACGCTAGGGACCCGTAACTCCTACACTATCTTTCATTGCTGTTTTGCCGACCCACACTAGTGCACCCCCACTAAATTCAGATGCACAAACTCCAGAGCCAGAAGTAGCACCCCGACCTAAATGCAGCTCATCAGTGGCAATAAGCAGTCACAAATTAATAGTTTTTATTGACAGTATTTCAAAAATTGTTAGGCATTTTTTTATATACACCTGTTTTATATAATTTTATTTGTAATAGATTGCAAAGCAAGATACAACTGCAAAAATTGCATAAGAAAAAGCAGACAATAAAAACTTAGTAGGTAGTGTTAGCCTATCAGTGTGGTAAAATTAATGTTAATACAAGTAAATGTGTCCAAACAGAGTGGGCAGCTGGTGGAGGCTATTGTTTGTTTGTGAATATAATGTTGTTTAAGCAAATCCAGCTGTGCCACCGTTATCAAATACGGATGTCGCGTCACGTTACGTTTCAGAGAAAAGGACATCTCAATCCATTTCCTTGTTAACGTGGATGCGAATAAGAGTCTTGGGATATACCCATGGTATTTCTCAGCACAAGCATGCATGCATGCACACACACACACACACACACACACACACAAATTCCAGGAAAATGCAATGACCAGTAGAAACAAGTAGAAAATAAGATTTCATTCCTCTAATTCATGGCTTTGTTCTTGTCAATGCGACTCTTTATTCACTCTCTAGCTTGCTCGACCACTGCTTTTTCTCTCTCTCTCTCTCTCTCGCTCTCTCTCTCTCTGGCTTGTTGAGCCAGAAAAGAGGGGCCACACACACACACACACACACACACACACACTGAGTTTAAACGTGAAAATAGTAAAATTATTTTCACTCAGGCAAACAAACACACACATGCATAAACAGGACCCATATACATGCACCATGCATGGAGATGTCAGAAGGAGGGGCTGCCAGGATGGTGCTCCAAGCAATTAGGGGGTTCGGTATCTTGCTCAAGGACACTTCTGTTCCAACATTCCACACTCCGTACCTGTTGGAGTTTAACTGGCGACCCTCCCATTCCCAAACCAAGTCCCCACAGTTAAGAGCTAATATCAGCAGATACAAAAATATGTTTTTCTTAAATTTCCGAGGAATTAGTGAGGCATGGGTCCAATGAAGACTTAAAGTAATGGTTCGGAGTAATTTCACCCTAGGGTCCTTTGCACCATGACCTTGAGCCAAACACAGTTTAGTGCAGGGGCTAATGGACCCAGGTTTGTATCTCGTAAATGACCCCACTAATAATGCCCGAAATGATACCAAACTTCTAAAGTAGTACAGATAGGTTATGCATTCATAAAATGATGGATTGTAAAGTTTGTAAGTACACCAGAAGTTTATCTTAATAACACTTGCCTGCTGGCTTCTGCTCTCTGCTATTGTTGTTGCTGCTGCTGCAGGCAGTAAGACGAGTCTATTAATTTACCTTTTTTATAAAGTAAGTGCTGTAGTATAACTAGCAGGATACAAAATATAATTGAGGTACGTTTGGAGACATTACCTTATTTAATCATTAAATTAATAAATATTTTTGTTGTATCTCTTTTCAGTGTTGTAATTTGTAGACGGCCCTAAGCACTCAGTAGCAACAGCAGCAGCAGCAGCAGAGACGAGAAGCCAACAGGCAAGTGTTATTTACATAAACTTCTGGTGTACTTACAAACTTTCCAATCCATTGTTTTATGAGTGCATAACCTATTTGTACTAGTGTAGAAGATTGGTATCATTTCTGGCATTATTAGTACAAACCTGGGTCCATTAGCCCCTGCGCTAAGCTATTCAGCTGATAACGCTACTCTATGCTAACTCTCCCAATGTTCGACCCAGCTGAAAAAAGGTTCTGGGGGGGTGTTTGGCTCGAGGTCATGGTGGACCCTAGGGTGAAATTACTCCGAACCATCACTTCAACTACCCTGTGAACATGGCCCTATTTGGAACAAATATGGTATGCTCATGAATATTTAGATGAGCTGCGCGCTGATAGGTTTGAGTGAACCACATAGAAACACATTGGAGACGAGACAGCAGGTTTTTGTTATTTTGTTATTAAATTCACTTTTTTATGCAAGAAATCAAATATTATCATAGAATTTGTATTGTTGCAAACTGCATTTTGCACTTTAAACTACCCCACCACTATAATCAACCCTACCCAGCCCCAACAAGGAAACCCCAATCTGATAAACTGTATGTCCGAAGATCCAAAAAGAAAAAAAAAAATATATATATATATATATATATATATATATATATATATACATACAAACAATTACATATTTGCATACCAGTACAATAAAGCATATCTACATAAAAGCAAGGATACATGCAAAATTGAGATGGTATTAGCACAAAAAAAAGAAAAATAATTATATAAACCCCTCCTCAATCCAAATCTAGGGTTGGTAAATCATTAAAGAATGTAATAAATTGTTGCCATTTTTTGCCAAAAGATTCTCCCCTACCTCTGATATTGTACTTAATTTTTCAAGTTTTAAAAAAAAGGCCAAGTCTTTGAGCCAGACAGAAATAGAAGGAGGTTGTGAGGAGGTCCAAGATAACAGTATTCTGCACCTAGCGAGGAGAGATGCAAAAGCTACGGCATCAGCCTGTCTACGGCTCAAAGGCTGACACTGAGATGGAACACCAAAGATTGCAATCAAAGGGCAAACTGCCAATTTGACCCCTAGGACATCAGACACTATTTTAAAGAAAGAGTTCCAAAAGTTCTGTAACTTGGGACAGAGTGCAAACAAATTCAGAAAAACTTGCAAACACATCATTAATGAAAAGATCTTCAAAGCATTTCAGACCTTTCTTTTCCCAAAAGGAATATACAGAATCTGAAACAGGAGGAAGAAAGAGATGATTATTTCGAATTGACGCCATGGTTGATGCCGAAATAAATTTAAAATGACGGCGAAATTGAAAAAATATTTTGAGAGAAGAGCATACTATTGGGTTTTTCGAACAATATGAAAGGGACACAGGGATAGAAGAGAATACCATAGCAGGGAGAGATGTTAAAGTACAAGACCTAGCTTCTAATTGGCACCATGGTAAAAAGGGGGTCTGTACCCAAAACACTAATTTCTGAATATTTGCTGCCCAGTAATAATACATAAAATTAGGCAAGGAAAGCCCTCCACTTAGCCGACTTTTTTGAAGCAAAATTTTGGAAACTCTAGGAGTTTTTCCTGCCCATATAAAAGAGGAGACTAGTTTGTCAATATTCTTGAAGAATGATTTGGGTAGAAACAGAGGAATAGCCTGAAAAAGGTAAAGAAATTTTGGCAGAATGTTCATTTTAACAGCGTTTATCCTACCTAGTGGCGATAGTGGGAGAGTTGCCCATCTAACCTCAAGATGGCGCCGCAGAATGGTGACACGGTGTGTTGGTGCGCTCTGTTTTGTTTTGTTTTGTGTTTTAACTATGTTTCTTGCGTATCTCATTCACCAGTGAAGAGCTCGTGAACTTCAGGGGAACAATACCATCGGACTTATTTCCCACTTTTCTTCTCCCTTCACTGGAAATTTTGGACATTCTGGTCAAAGGTGCGCTCACCTTTGCTCATGCAGCGAAACGCCGGAGGAGAGGGAAACGGGCCGGTGTGCTTGTGCGTCTCCGCCAGCGAGGATTACGCACACCATTACCGGGAATATTCCTCTCTAACGTGCGCTCACTGCCCAACAAACTGGAGGAACTACAACTGCTGTTGGTCAGAAACAGGGACTTTTTTCTCATCTGCTGTTTTGTGCTTCACGGAGACGTGGCTCTGTGGATTAATACCGGACTCTGCGCTGCAGCTGGCAGGCTTCCAACTCTACAGAGCGGACAGAGACACGGACCTCTCCGGCAAAACTAAAGGTGGAGGAATCGGTTTCTACATCAATAGCGGTTGGTGCAACGACGTGACAGTGATCCAGCAGCATTGTTCTCCTAACCTGGAATATTTCATTATAAACTGTAAGCCTTTTTATTCACCCCGTGAGTTCGCGTCATTCATCCTGGTCGGTGTTTACATCTCACCGCAGGCCAACGTGCAGGACGCGCAGCGCATGCTTGCCGACCAGATTCTGTGCGTGGAGCGGACCAACCCGGAGTCCCTAGTTATTGTCCTTGGTGACTTTAATAAAGGGAACCTCACTCACGAACTCCCTAAATATAGACAGCATATTAAATGCCCGACCAGAGAGGAGAACATTCTGGATCACTGTTACACCACAGTCAGGGATTCTTATCACGCCGTCCCCCCCGTGCTGCACTGGGACACTCTGACCACGTCATGGTCCACCTGATCCCCACCTACAGGCAGAAACTAAAGCTCTGCAAACCTGTTGTGAGGACATCAAGGAAGTGGACCAGTGAGGCTGTGGAGGATCTCCAGTCGTGTTTGGATTCTACTGACTGGGATGTGTTCAGGACTGCTACCAACAGTCTGGATGAGTACACAGAGGCTGTGACGTCATACATCAGCTTCTGTGAGGACTGCTGTGTTCCATCATGCACCAGGGTGAGTTACAACAATGACAAACCCTGGTTCACAGCCAAACTCAGAAGGTTAAGGCTGGCTAAGGAAGACTCGTTCAGGAGTGGGGACAAAGACAGATTTAAAGAGTCAAAGTACAAGTTTAGCAAGGCGGTGAAGGAGGCTAAACGACGATACTCTGAGAAACTCCAAAACCAGTTCTCAGCTAATGACTCTGCAACTGTCTGGAAAGGACTTAGGCAGATCACCAACTACAAGCCTAAAACCCCCCCACCACTCCTTCGATGACCGACACCTAGCCAATGACCTGAACGAGTTCTACTGTCGATTTGAAAGACAAAAGGTCAGTCCTGACACCATCCCCCACGACACCTCCCTACAGCTACAGCCACTGTGCATCACCTCCACCTCACCCACCTCAGCAGGGGCCCTGGGCCCCCCCCCCACCAATGCCCTCCTTAAAGGTCTCCACCTCCACCCCCCTACCCACCTCAGTGACGACTCTCTCCATCCACGAGAGGGACGTCAACAGACTCTTTAGGAGACAGAATCCCAGGAAAGCTGCTGGACCAGATGCTGTCTCCCCATCATGCTTGAAGCACTGTGCTGACCAGCTGTCTCCAGTGTTCACAGACATTTTTAACACCTCACTGGAGACATGTCACGTGCCAGCCTGCTTCAAGACCTCAACCATCATCCCTGTCCCCAAGAAGCCAAGGACCACAGGACTTAATGACTTCAGACCCGTCGCCCTGACCTCTGTGGTTATGAAGTCCTTTGAGCGCCTTGTGCTTTCACACCTCAAAGCCATTACCGACACCCTCCTGGACCCCCCTGCAGTTTGCCTACAGAGCCAATAGGTCTGTAGATGATGCAGTCAACCTGGCCCTCCACTACATCCTCCGGCACCTGGACTATGCAGGAACCTACGCCAGGATCCTGTTTTTTGGACTTCAGCTCTGCCTTCAACACCATCATCCCGGCTCTGCTCCAGGAGAAGCTCTCCCAGCTTGGTGTGCCTGACTCCACCTGCAGGTGGATCACTGACTTTCTGTCTGACAGGAAGCAGCATGTCAAGCTGGGGAAACACGTCTCCAACTCACAGACCATCAGCACTGGATCCCCTCAGGGCTGTGTTCTTTCGCCTCTGCTCTTCTCCCTCTACACCAACAACTGCACCTCCAGTCATCAGTCCGTCAAGCTTCTGAAGTTCGCGGACGACACCTCCCTCATCGGACTCATCTCTGATGGAGACGAGTCCGCTTACAGGTCGGAGGCTGACCACCTGGTGAAGTGGTGCAACCAAAACAATTTAGATCTCAACGCTCTAAAGACAGTGGAGATGGTTGTGGACTTCAGGAAGAACCCAGCCCCACCTGCCCCCCATGACCCTCTGTGGCTCCACAATTAACATTGTGGAGTCTTTCCGCTTCCTGGGAACTACAATCTCCCAGGACCTCAAGTGGGAGCTGAACATCAGCTCCCTCGTCAAAAAGCACAACAGAGGATGTACTTCCTGCGGCAGCTGAAGAAATTCAACCTGCCAAAGACAATGATGGTGCACTTCTACACAGCCATCATTGAGTCCATCCTCACATCCTCCATCACCATCTGGTACGCTGCTGCCACTGCCAAGGACAAGGGCAGACTGCAGCGTGTCATTCGGTCAGCTGAGAAGGTGATTGGCTGCAATCTGCCGCCGCTCCAGGACCTTTACGCCACCAGGACTCTGAAGCGTGCTGGAAAGATTGTGGCTGACCCCTCCCACCCCGGACACAAACTCTTTGAGCCATTCCCCTCTGGCAGGAGGCTGAGGTCCATCAGGACCAAAACCTCACGCCACATGAACAGCTTTTTCCCCTCCGCCACTAGCCTTATTAACAAGGCCCGGAAACCACCGTGACTCTCCACCTGGCTCTTCATGCCACTGTTCTCTCTGCTCTAATGCTCTTTGCTCTTTATTTATCTATTTTATTTTATTTCTATCTTTATTTTTAATTTAATACATACTGTGTACATATACTTATATTGTTTACCTATACTTATATTGTTTAATATTACATTTAGAGAATGTGTGATGTGCACCAGCAACACCAAAACAAATTCCTTGTATGTGTCAAAAAACGTACTTGGCAATAAAACCCTTTCTGATTCTGATTCTGTATTAAAAAAGTGGACTTTATGTATGAGACCAAAGGAGCAAAATTTGCTGCCTTTAAGGCAGAATAAGAAAGGGTGACATTAACACCAAGATACTTGAATTTAGAACTCACCAGGTGGAAGGTTATATCATTCTGTTTTAGTTTTTGGCCAGATTGATTTATGGGTAGACATTCACTCTTCTGTAAATTCAGTTTATACCCAGAAAATTTCCCAAAGTCATCTAATAGATGTATAATCCCAAGGATAGACGCAGTTGGATTGGTAACATAGAGTAACAAGTCGTCAGCATATAAAGCTAATTTATATTCAATTTCTTTTCGGATTATACCCTGAAATATCGGACGTGTTCTAAGCATTATCGATAGGGGTTCTATAGCTATGGCAAAAAGTAATGGAGATAGTGGACATCCCTTGCGCGTACCACGTGATAAAGTAAAATATTCAGATTTAGCATTATTAGTATAAACTGAAGCTTGAGGGCCAGCATATAGTAAGCGAATCCATGAAATCAATCAATTCAATTTTTTATTTTTTTATTTATAGTATCAATCGATCCCCAAAACCGAACTTCTCTATTGTCCTAAACAGATATGCCCATTCTATCCTATCAAATGCCTTTTCGACATCTAACGAGATAATCACCTCAGCAGAGCTATTGTTTTGTCCGGAATATAAAATATTAAAGAGAGTACGAATATTAGAAAACGAATATCGTCCTTTTATAAATCTGGTTTGTTCCTCTGAGATGATACTAGGTAGTATTGCCTCCAAACGAGAAGCTAAAAGTTTGGCTAAAATCTTAACATCCGCATTAAGTAGGCTAATAGGCCTGTATGAGTTACATAATGTCGGTCCTTCCCATCTTTAAGCAAAATAGTTATAGATGCTTGTCTCATTGATGGGGGCAACATACCTAGCTCTGACTCCTCAAATACAGATAAAAGAAGTGGAGCCAATTCAACGTGGAATTTCTTATAAAATTCAGAAGGCAGCCCGTCTGGACCAGGGGATTTCTTCGATTGCAATGCATTAATTGACTTAACAACCTCCTCTAAGGAGATGGGTCTATCAATTTCAGATGCTGAGAGAGCCTCAACCTTAGGAAAGTTAACAAGCCCAAAAAATGTTTCCATTTCTTCTTTATAACCTGAAGCTTCAGTTTTGTACAGGGAGGAGTAAAAATTTGTAAAGGTCAAATTGATCTGAGGTTAATGCGCCACCGGGCTGCGCAATTTGAGTAATAAAACGGGAAGCCGCTCGTCTGCGCAGCTGGTGGGCCAGAAGTCGACCGACCTCGTCCCCATATTCATAGTAATTGCCACGCGTGTGTAATAAAAGTCTCTCTGTCTCACCTGTGGATAATAGATTAAATTCTGCCTGTAGATTAAGTCTTTGTTTATGTAGATCAGGAGTCGGGTTGCGAGCATATTGGTCATCTAAAGCTTGAATATTGTCAGATAACTTTTTCATCCTATTCCTCCTATCTGATCCGCTGGATCAGATAGGAGTAAAGAATTTAACCTCCAGGTTGGTCGAGAAGTGCGATATGAAAATAAAAGAATATCGAGACTAAGAGGGGCATGGTCTGAAATAACAATGGGCAGATATTCAGAGTTTACAACCTGAGGGATTAGTGAGTTATTGATAAAAAAAATAATCTATACGAGAAAAAGATTGATGGACATAACAATAGAACAAGTATTTTCTTGCTGTGGGATTAATGTGTCTCCATGGGTCCATATAACCATTCTGAACCATAAACTCAGAAAATATCTTTGACATAGCAGAGGGAGCTTTTATAGCGGCACTTGATTTATCCAAATCTGGGTCAATAACACAGTTTAGATCTCCCCCAAATATCAAAAGATGTGTGTTCAGAGCTGGGATTTTAGAAAGCAAGTTCTGAGCAAAGAGAGTATTGTCAAAATTTGTGGCATATACATTTACCAAAACTACTGGCGTTTGTGAAATTTTCCCTTTCACAATTACATATCTACTAGGGGTGTGCAAAGCAGCTGGTATTTGTATCTGTATTTGTATTTGTTGAGGGGGGAAAAGTATTTGTATTTGTATTTGTATTCGAGTAAAATTCAAAATAGGCGTAAAATTCCGTAAAAAGTGTAAGTATTCTTTAATCATATCCATTATAATAATTATGCCAGCTAATATAGGTGATTGAAACTGACTTGCAGGGGCAGAACATGGCTGTGATGATGATTTGGTGCTGGTGGGGGGATTTGTGCTTGTGGGGGGGTTGGCAGACAATACCAGGAGGAGAGGATGCTTTAAGTGCATGTGACTATGCATAGCAGATGTTGACAGATGTTTGATATCTCTGCCTCTGCTTATTTGACTTTTGCACACATTACATATTACTTTGGTTTGATCTGCAGCACTGACTGTAAAATGCTTCCACACAGAACACGTTTTTTGGCTGGTGGAGGACCAAGAGATGGCTCAGCAGCAGCCACACTCTTTTCTATTTGGTTGCCCAAATCCATGTGGGGAGTTTCAGCTAAGTTAATGAGTGACGGGTAGCTATGCTAAGGTTAACTAGCCTAGCCTATAGCCTACATTTTGCTGTCTGCAAAAGACAGAGTAACTTAAACGTACCATATAACTCCCACAAGTGCATACAATTCGACACAACTACACAATCATTTTTTTAACCTTTTTAACCGAACGTTAACATTACTCTGTCAACAGACTATTGTCTAAATGACCGAGCTAACAGAGCTACGTAAACAGAGCGAACATGAGAGCACCCGACTGCAGACGTCAATAACGCAGCGTAATGGAATAATCTCTCGATCAAACTCCGCTTCCCGAAAGTTATAAACTGCCTCCGGAACCCAGTTAATGTACGAAAAATCTATTCAACAAAAATAGTGATGCAGTGAAGGTTTTTTTTCGCTCAGCCGAGCCGTCTCCGTTGCTGTGTGGAGCAGCCTGTGTCAGTCACCTCTTTTAGTCTTTTCCCCGACTCCTGAACGTCACTCACTCATCCGGGCATGCACTGCCGTCTCATTAGGAAACGCAGCTTTTTCATATAAAGTTTTTCTTGTTCCCGAATACAAATATTTTTTTAAGTATTTGTTCGAAATAAGTATTCGTAAAAAACACGTTATTTGTGCCTTTCCGAATACCGTATTCAGGTTCGGCTCCACCCCTAATATCTACCATTCATATCGGAAATGACATTGTCAATAGAGAAAGGCACAGACTTGTTAATCAAAATAGCAACTCCTCTTGACCTAGAATCAAAGTTGGAATGAAACGCGTGTGATATCCAGCGAGTTTGGAGTCTGCATTGATCCTTGAGGCGCAGATGAGTTTCCTGGAGGAATACAACATCAGGTTTCTGTTGTTTCAAATGCGTCAAAATTTTGGATCTTTTAATGGGACCACTCAGTCCTTTCACATTCCAACTCAAGAATCTAACTGAACTTCTGATGCTGTTCATTGAGTTAGGTCAATATATAATTCGAGGAGGCCAGAAGCAGAGGAAAAGGAGTAGTGTAAAATAAAAAAAAAAGAAAAAAGAAAAAAAAAGAAAAAATAATATACTCCACCCGCACACCCACCCACCCTACCCTGAACATCACTCAATTTCTTCTCTCCATTCCCAAATAATGGAGGCAGAATGCCAAAACTCAGAAACATCCGGTGCTGGTGAACCCTATCTATCCGCATCTATCTATGTCACATGAAGACTCCCGAACATCTATGGAGCAACATAAGTATAGAACATGAAAGCACATATTAGCCTTAATTCACTCGGATAACAGTTAGCATTGTATCAAGAGCACAATTACGTTCAATGGTGACCCCTGCATTTTTATCTTTGCAAGATACCTAGGATGCTGAGTACCGTTCATTAAACCATCACTGTGCTTCTTTGGGGCAATCAAATTAAAGCTTCTCATCACCGAGGTCGATCATCAGACGAGCAGGGAATCTGAGAGAGAACCTGCACGCTCTTCTCACGCAGGCCGTTTCTCACTGCTGTAAATGCCGCCCTCCTCTTAGCGACGCTAGAGTTAAAATCAGGAAAAATGAAGACCTTACGACTCTGATGGAGGAGCTGGTTCCAATTCCTACATCGAGCAGCCTTTTCTTTGTCGCTAAAATAGTGAAACCGCACGATCATCACTCTAGGCCTGTGATTGTCCCGGTCGGACGAAGGCGCAGGGCCAATACGGTGCGCTCTGTCCAGCAGCGGCGGGTTTGGGAAGATTTCTGACCCGAGCACATCCTGGAAAAACTTTGACATAAAGGCATCCGGGTCGTTTCCTTCTGCATGCTCTGGGATGCCGATGACACAAAGATTGCAATGCCGAGAGCGTGATTCCAAGTCCTCCACTTTATCGGTGAGTTGTTTGTTAGCCAAATTCAACTTTAGCACCGCCTGCTCCAGTGCTACAATGCGGTCGCTGTAATCGTTCATGTGCTTATCGAGCTCGTCAATGTGTCGCCCTTGTGATTCAATGCTCGACTTGAAACTTTCAAAAGACTCAACAATTGGAGCAAGAGCGGAGTTAATGGCTTCTTTCACCTGGTCCGCGATGGTAGAAGATAGCTCGGAGATCAGCGTGGCACGGAGATTCTCAAGGTCCGTCGGCAGTTTGTCGCCATGACTCTCTGACACAGTCGCTGACGATTTAGGTTTACGTTGCCTTTCAGAAGCCATAAGAAGCAACAATCCAAGAGTATGTGATTTCGAAAACAAAACCACTAAATGTGCTAAAAGCCTTAGATGGCCTGAAAAATGAAAAAAATGCTCGGGAGCTCACTTCACGTGCGTCTTCTCACTCACATACTCAACCGGAAGTCGCAAGAAATCAAATATATAAAGCCCAAATATGGGCCGTTTTACGAAAAAGTATGGCTAATTGTAAATTTGGTAAGACGTGTCGGACTTTAGGAGCTCCACACAGTCTGACGAGAAAGCGGCAACCTCCATAACCAGTGAAAGTCACAGTTTCCTCGGTTACTGGACTACCGGGGCTCGCAGCCCGAAGCTCCGCGGAGCTGGCCGGCTGCCAGCTGAAGGCATAACTAGAGTAGCTAAATTTACAGTTTGAATTTCGTCACGCCACTTATATAACATCTACCCCAAAGTCTTATAAAGCTAACAATGGTGTCCGATTTCAATTTAATGCATTTTTGTGAACATTAGGGGTTTCCTTAGCTGCTAGTGTCCCTTCCATCCTATGTGTACAGATCACGGCTAGTTAGCTTCACTTTCGGCATAACTAGAGTATATTTACAGTTTGAATTTCGTCTCTAATAAATCCACACTGAAATCTACACACTGGAGTCAGGCTCCTCCAGTATGCAATACTGTAGTGTAGAGGTCTTCACAAGTCCAAAGAATTTGTGCCCAGAAACCAGGACCGGACCCAATGATAGGAGATAGACCCAATCGGCACTGATTTTTACAGCTGATTTGCAATAGGTTAACTTCAATTTACAAGTTACCAAAACAAAACTTTGTGTCTTACCTAATGTAACACAATTAGCCTTCTCCACTGTGCCTGACTGTGATGCATATAAGACAGATCGTTTCAGCAAGAGTTTTATCCCATCTGCAATAGCAGCCTTGAATGATCTGCCTCACTGACACTGTTGTAAGCTGGGATGATGTATGCTTTTATTGAGATTTTGTGTACTATATAACTATCTTACTATATTCGTATGTGGCTATGTGTGTGTCTATGTGTTCTTGTTGCAATGTGTACTGACTGTGAAAACAAATATTCCTCTGGGACAATACGTCTAAATCATCCATGAAAGTTGGTAAAATCGATCCAGGATTTCTGTTATTCCTCTCTAATCCACTCGTTATTTCAATTTAAAGGTCCACTTGTTGTCGTGGTGATGGATGACACAGGGGTCTCAGCTTTGCAGTTTTGTTGCATCTAGCATAATAAGGATAACTCTGACTATTTCCTCTTTGAACTACTTTAAGGATTGCTCATTACCACGCTAACTTTAGAATTGCTATATTCTTTTAATATGCTGTAATCTGTACTCAGAGTCTGACCCCTGCTTTCTGACCCTTCAACTGAGAAGGTGCATTAGTTCGTGAAGGTTATTTGCACAGATGCACTTTGCAGTTTGCTTGCACTTATTGTACTAAACACAGCACTTTGTGTAGAAAAGTTACAATGTGGTCGCATTTATAATTTATTTTTTATTCATTCAAAGGTTTTTAATTCAAGGCGTAATGGCCAGCTTATATCTCCTGCGCTCGGTGGATTTCTCAAGGAAAGACTGTGAGCTTTTGTATGCTTCTGTAGCCAGTAATAATAATAATAATAACTAGAATTGCAAGCAGTTATGACGGGGCCCAAGCCTCCGATGCCAGTCGCCCCTGACGCCCCGGGGAAGTGTGCCAAAGCAGGACCCAAAGCAGGGAGGCAAACGGTGAATATCGAGAGATGTGATCCACAAGCTCTGCGGTAGCCTGGTCCTACCAGACTCTCGTACATTTTATTTGTACAGAGAGTCTGGCCTCTCTCCATTGACAAGCGTTAACTTCCTTATAGGTGGGTACTCTGTTGAAGTTAAAAACTATTGGAACTGCCCAGAGCTACTCTGGATCTGCCATAACCAATCGCTAACGTTTGGTCGTGACGTACGTCATGCGCATGTGAAACAAGAGGGGAGACTGTCAAGGCTATCATGCAAGGCTATTAGCAATAGCACCTAGTGTTAGCCTTAGCCAACTCCTTCACCACTAACAGACCGAGCTGGAAAATCTAACTTTTCTCGAAGCCCGTGTGGAGGAGGGTCACAACATCATGGCCACCAACAAAACTCAGCAAAGATTGTTCTTCCTCGGGCTTTAACTTCTGGATATTCAGCAGTGTTGCCACAACAGACCGAATGGCTTTGCTTGCATCTTTCTCCGCCGCAACTCTAGCGCACGGCCTCAACATCATCATTCTCAGCCACTCCCTCTGTTCGCTGATTGGACCGTAGGAGGGCGGAGTCAGGCTAGGTCTGCAGTACTCTGCCGTTGCAAATATCCCATTAACATTGATTGAGTAGAAGGCCAAGACTGGTCTACGTTAGATACAGCGCCCCCTAATGGCCGATCTTCGCCAGATTTGGTACAGAGCCTCAGAGCGGCATGCCGAGCGAGCATCACATCTACAGTTCTATATATTTGTCATCCAGTGCAAAAATAAACATATTGAACATTGTAACTCATAAAGGACAAACTATTAACATTTCTTACACACAGTGTATCAATCTTGATGTAACAGTATGGATTAATTGCACAAGGACCCGAAAAACTCTGGACTTCTAGGCTGGATGCAAAACCTTCTGTAAGGGCTAGGAAGACAACAACAAAATCAGCAGAAAGGGGCAACTGTTGGCTTTTAGCTCAAACAGTCCCTAAGTTTCTACTATTTATAATTATAAAGTTATGAATCAGAAGGGCCGTTTGGTGTTGTATACGACATGCTCGACCTCAGAATGGGTTAAAAGGCCCAAACTGGTCTATGTTGATGGCCGATCTTTAGAAAATTTGGTAAAGAGCCTCGGAGCGCCATGCCGAACAAGGGTCACAAGTTTCGTATTGATAGCATTTACTGTGGCAGAGATATTGCAATTGCAAATTTCCCATTTAAATGCATTGAGTTATTGGCCAAAACAAATAAACATTGATTATAGCGCCACCTTATGGCCAATCTTCGCCGAATTTGGTATAGAGCATCGTAATGGGATGTTGAACAGATATCTTAAGTTGTTTGCTGATAACATTTAATTTGGCTGAGTTATGATATGTGTGTCGTAGCTAGCTAGGAAAATTTGTTTGGTCGTCAAATGCACATACTTTAACGTAGCAAAATTCTTTGAGTAAGTTTTAGTCAGGGCCATCTGGATATGCTATGTACCAGGTTTCGTGCAGATCGGTCGCACGGCCTAGGACGAGTTCGAAAAAGTTGGTTTTAGACATTGCACGATATTGCAGTTAACAGTTTTCAGCCGAAATGGGCGTGGCCTACAGCATGTGATTCAGCATGAATCAAGGAACACGTGGATTTAAGGTTTTTTAATGTGTGATGTATAATGTGGGAGTTAAAGGCAAAAAAACGTTATAGCGCCACCTAGTGGTAAACGTGTAATTTTTGGTAGGTGTGGTCCAGGGCCCATTGTCCATCTACCCTGTAAATTTAAAGTTGTTTAGTGTAAGTGGTATATCTAGACTTGGGTCCCATAGGCCACGCCCACTTTGACCCCTCAGTACCCCACTCTAGGGTTGGCCTCAGGATTGGCCCTAGATGGTACCCAAAATTGTTTGCATTTCAGAACCTTAGGAAATGGACAGCGGCTGACGCGAACACACACGCCTATTAACTCGATAATTTAGCCGTAAAGTAGGCTTTCAACTCAGGACAGCGCCACTTCTCACAAATACAGATAGGATTGGAGATGAAAAGTTAAACTGGCACGTAACCGCGAACAGCTTTGTGAGAAATTAAGAATCAATACCACCAACATAACACTATGACAGATGCTCCACTTAGCCCCAACTGCAATGTTCAATTTTAAATGAATGTAGTCTACTGGCAGTCTGGCACATGTGGGTGGTCAGTATTTTCCGTGGGTGCTCGAGCTCCGGAGCACCCATGGTAACGGCGCCTATGAATCATGTTGATTTTGGATTGAAAACATGAGAGAAAAGAGTTGCATTTGTTCACTGTGAAGGTTGTAGAAACTTTGTCAGGTGGGTTAAGAAGTGTGTTAATTGTAGAAAAGAAGTGGAGCATGCGAAAGCAAAAACCAAAACGTAACGGTAGGAGGCAAACATCAGTAAATATTGAGAAGTGTGAGCTGCAAGGTCTGTGGTACATTCCCATTGCAAATATGCCATTAACATTGATTGAGTAAAAGGGACAAAACTTGTCTACGTTTATTATAGTGCTCCCTAATGTCCGAACTTCGCCAAATTTGCTACAGATTCTCAGAGCGAACGAGCATGCCGAACATGCATCACAAGTTTTGTGTTGATTGCATTTACCGTGGCAGAGATATTGCAATTGCAAATTTGAGTTATTGGCCAAAACAAATAAACGTTGCTTATAGTGCCCCCTAAAGGCTAATATACGCCAAATTTGGTACAGAGCATTGTAGTGGGATGTTGAACAAGGAACATTTAATTTGGCAGAGATATGATAAAGTTAGTGTTAAGTAGCTAGCTAGGAAAATTTGTTTGGTCGTCAAATGCGCATTCTTTAACGTAGCAAAATTCCTTGAGTAACTTTTGGTCAGGTCCATCTGGAGATGCTATTTACCAGGTTTTGTGCAAATCGGTTGCACTGCCTAGGATGAGTTCATAAAAGTTGGTTTTGCGCATTGCGCGATATTGCGAAATAACTTTTGAGCGAAAATGGGCATGGCCTATATCATGTGATTCAGCTTTATTCAAGGAAGACGTGGATGTAAGGTTTTCTAATGTGCGATGTGTAATGTGGGAGTTAAAGGCAATAAAACGTGTAATTTTTGGTAGGTGTGGTCCAGGACCCATTGTCCATCTACCCAGTAAATTTAAAGTTGTTCACATTAGTGTAAGTGGTGAATCTAGACTTGGGTCCCATATGCCACGCCAACTTTGACCCCTCAGTACCCCACTCGAGGGTTGGCCTCAGGAGTGGCCCTAGATGGTACCCATCAAATATTGTAAAAATCGGATGAGCCGTTCATGATATAAACGTTTTGTACTTGTAGTGCCCCCTAGTGACCAATTTTCGTAAAACGCATGAGGGACCTTCAGAGGTTCATTGAAAACAAGATTCTAAAGTTAGGCGTTGATAGCATTTATTTTGGCCGAGATATGGCAAAGTTGGTGTTTTCATAGTTAGCTACACAAATTAATTTGTGCGTAATATGCGAAATTTTTATCCTATAAAAATTCTTTTTATTAACTTTTTGTCAGGCCCATCTGGAGATGCTACCTGCCAAATTTTGTGCCAATCAGTCGCACGGTCTAGGAGGAGATAAAGTAGGTTTTTGATAAATCACAATTTTTCACGCATAAAAGTCTAGGCAGAAATGGGCGTGGCCTATATCACGTGATTCAGTAGGTTCCAGTGAACGCGTGGATGTATGGTTTTTGAATGTCGGGTGTATGGTATGGGAGTTATAGGACCAGTCCTGAAAATGGCAACCCCCCACCATGTACGGTTTAGGCTGTAGTCAGAGTTTTAGGCGGAGAAGAATAATGATGATGGAGATGAAAATAATCCTTAGAAAAAACAATAGGGTTCCACAGCCCTGCTGTGCGAATGGCGTAGCTCTTGCTACCACCGGTTCTTGCAGACTCGGGCTTGGACCCCTAAACTAGAACTGCAAGCAGTTATGACGGGGCCAAAGCCCCCGATGCCAGTCACCCCAGACGCCCTGGGGAGCTGCGCCAGTCGCCCCCGATGACCCCGGGAGCTGCGCCAATGTGGGACCTGATGCATTAGGTGGGGGGGGGGCAAACATTGGTGAATATCGAGAGGTTTGATGCACAAGGTCTGCGGTACTCTGCCATTGCAAATGTAGTGGTTCATCTCCATGCATATACTGACTGCCTTAACAATTCTCTACAATAAACAAACTTCTTAATCCCCCTGACCACAGGGGACAGCAGAGAGAAATGAGAGAGTGACTGAGAGGTTGGAGGGGGGTAGGCAGGTGTGGTGGTTGAAAGAGCAGGGGAGGTGGTCAGGTTGTTGTAAATGGTGTCATAGGCGCAGATTTATTTTTTCGTCCGTGGGTGCTCACAGACGCAAGCCCTTTAAAAAAAAAAAAAAAGTAGTCAAAAATTGTTTGCATTTCAGAACCTTAGGAAATGCACAGCGTCCGATGCGAACACACACGCCTATTAACTCGAAAATTTAGCCGTAAAGTAGGCTTTCAACTCAGGACAGCGCCACTTCTCACAAATACAGATAGAATTGGAGATGAAAAGATTAACTGGCACGTAACCGCGAGTAGCTTCGTGGGAAATTAAGAATCAATGACACCAACATAACCAATCACACTATGACAGACGCTCCACTCAGCATGATTTTGGATTGAAAAAGTGGGAGAAAAGAGTTACATTTGTCCACTCTGAAGGTTGTAGAAACTTTGTCAGGTTGGTTAAGAAGTTTGTTTATTGTAGAACACCAGGGGAGCACGCGAAAGAGAAAACCAAAACGTAACGGTAGGAGGAAAACATCAGTAAATATTGAGAAGTGTGAGCTGCAAGGTCTGTGATACATTCCCATTGCAAATATTCAATTAACATTGATTAACAGGGCCAAAACACTAATACGTTGATTATAGCGCCCCCTAATGTCCGATCTTTGCCAAATTTGGTACAGATTCTCGGAGTGGCATGCCAAATAGGGTTCCACAGCCCTGCTGTGCAAATGGCGTAGCTCTTGCTACCGTCGGTTCTTGCAGACTCAGGCTTGGACCCCTAATGATTAATCCTTAGAAAAACAATAGGGTTCCACAGCCCTGCTGTGCGCACGGCGTAGCTCTGCTACCGCCGGTTCTTCCAGACTCAGGCTTGGACCCCTAATAATAATAATTGGCCCATACCTCCATTAGCGGGTGCCAGTGTGCAATGGGTTTCCGTGGGTATGTCAGCATCTCATTCCAGTGGTCTCGCCCCAGGCTCTCAGCCTCATTGCCCACCCTGCACACCCCGATCACTTCATTATGTCCGACCCTAAAGGACAGAAAGAACAACACATGGAGACTCAAAAATGTTGCATAATTTAATGTACTGTAGATTTAACCGATATACGTAAGTAGAGGTGACAGATTATTTGGGGCAGATAAAGTTTTAGTGGTTCTGAGTAACTTAAAAATGTATATTATTTTGAATTGTTTTTGCACTTGGCACAAGAGCCCGCTATGTGGTGATAGCCCCACTATCGCAATGTCAAGTGCCCTAAGTGTGGGAAAACAACAATATGCATGCCCAAGTCTTTCGCAATTAAGCGGGTGGCACAACTTTCAGGATCTCACCAAACATGAAAGCAGCAGGACAACACTATAAAATTGGGCTTCCTTTGCAGAGCAAACATAGCTAACCAAATCTGGAGCGCATACAAATGGGGAATTGATCTGTATAAAAGCAAATTGCGGAGAACATGTATGTGCTCAGTCTGATTATTATTATTTTTCTGATTTTGCATCTGTCCAAAGTAGTTGTTGACCCACCATTTTTTCCACCTAAAAGGTATATGTGATACATACAGTAGGTAACTTACTAACCGATCATAGTCCATGACAGCTATGAGCAGGCTGATCTGGTTGATGTTCTCAGGAGGAACATCAAACACAATGGCTTCATTGTACAATGGGTTTAGAGTGTTACGCTTGGTTGACGTCTTCCTCTTCTTTAGCCTCCGGCCTTCACACATCAAGGACACTTTCACATATGGATCTGGAGAAAGGTAAAATGTGGCAAGTTCATTAAGGATGCCAAAATGTCTTGGCATGGACAGCCATTAACACAAAATACTATATTGACTATTATAAAGCACTTAACCACCTTATGTGTATATTAGACTAAACCACCTCTCAGTGGAAATATTGCTTTGTGGTTGCGGAGGGGAGGAAGAGGAGGAGAACCCCTCCCATCCCCTCTGTGATGAACTGGTGAAGATGAGGAGCACGTTCAGCCACAGTCTCATTTCTCCTCAGCACACCACAAAGCGCCTTGGCCAGTCACCATCAAGCTCCACAACCTAGCTTGACCCCCACATGAGAACTTTAATTATGGTGTTGACTTTTGACTACCAACTCCTTCATGGACTCAGGAGCACATCAACTACTAAGATGTACATTTCCGAACTTTGACAGAAGCCTGTCTCATCCATACACAGAGTGCGTGTACATGAACCCGGTGTCACGTCATAATCAAGTCCATACCTGCCAACACTCCCGTTTTTCCCATTTTTCTCACGTTTTTTAGCCCTATCTCCCGGACCCCTCTCAGTTTGTTATTTCTCCCGGGAAACTCCCGTATTTGCATGGCCCAAACTCCTTTATAAAAAATCGGACCAATATGTTTGTCTAATTTAACCAGTTGCCAGATCTTGTATGAAACGCATCCTATTCACACAATCCACACACCATATACAACCCAGTTGCGGAGTTGATCTCTGCGCAAGCTTCACGGAAACTTCAGACCCGAAAGCGAGCCGATAAAGATGGCAAGTGAAGGCGGTGTTCCCGCAAAGAAATCAAAATATAGCTGTAAATTTCAACAGTGTTGGGCGCAACAATTTACATGCATCATACCTAGTCATATCGACAACCTCCATGCTTTTTGTAAGGTAATGTAGCACACGGCGGGAAAAATGACCCAGCACATTAAAACACAGCGGGTTTTACAGTACACTTAAAAGCCATCCACCGTGCAAATCTCCCAGATTTTGAAAACAAGTCTGTTAGTCTTAATTAGCCGCCTGACTGGAGTGGGTGTGGTCTACCTGTGCCGTGAAGTTGAAGAGGGTCTGGGAAACCAGAAAACAGGAAGCTGGGACGGAGACCACATGTGGTGGTGGAACAGCTCAGTGAAAGACCGCTGAAAAGGATTGTGGTTTGGATTTGTCGTGATGTTTTCCAAGTTTATGTATTATGTCAAACTTTACCAAGTGAACTGTCAAGCAAGTGGCAACGGAGTGGGATACTGCAACACCGATTGACAAAGGACTGAGAGATGAGGACGCGCAGAGGCGAGGGAACCAGGTAGTTCTTAACCTTTTCAGTCGGTGGCTAATCATTCAGTTCCTAGTTTCAAGTGTACGAGTAAAACCAAGCTCTGGTGAAATCCTAGACGTAGCGAGAGCAATCAAGTTCCCAGGGTTGGTTATGCCGTGACACTGATTATGATTGTGTTTTTGGAGGATCCCATTTATGTGTTTGAGCATGTAAAGACCATATCCCATTTTCAAAAACCCAGATAAGCCCTTATCCCGTTGATTATAAACCTGGGCAACCTGTTCTCACTCCCAACTTGTAAAACATGGACGCTTGTCCACCTGTCCACCTGCCTGTCACCGTAAATTGCGCTGTAGCAAAGCCTTAAGTACTTGTACTATGATACGGCTGAGTGCTATGATATTCCCAATGTTATGACTGTTAGAAATTATTCTGATGCCAATATTTGTAATGTAGCGAGGAGTTTAACAACTGCTGGAATGGAATGTGAACGCTGAGTCGGAGATTCATTGGCATCTTTGATTTCTTCCAGTAGCCTAACTGTAATATTGCATGGCTGCTTAATCTGTAATGCTTAATGATTTTGTGTTCACTCAATTGAAAAAGTGTGATCCTTGTGGCAAAAATCCTTTCAGCATGTCTCCTTGACCTATGTTTTTGTCTTGCTTGGATTACTGCTGCCATTTCACCAGGAGGCATATGTGAGGAAACCCACTTGCGGCTGGTTTACACCTGCTTTTAAGAGGTGGACAATTTTCACCGCAAAATAGAGGCGCGCTGTTACGGGATGTTTTTGTACATACCACGGAATACATAATTAGGCACACTTTACGCTTCTACCTCTCATCTCTTCATGGAAAACTCCCACTTTCCCCTTGACCCTCTCGTGAACGCATATGCATGACAGGGAAAAGCGCCATTTTGCCATTTTCAGTTCCCGCGACAGGCAGTCTGCGCTTTTACCTCAGTGTAGCATGTTTGTACATACCTCGCCATGCTTTTACGAGCACGTTGCGAAACAAATACGCCTGAAGTGGGCACAAAAGCATTCGTACATGAGGCCCTCGGTGTCTGTATGGATCGCACAGGGCAGAGCAGCAGCTCCGCAGCGCGTGAAGATGGCGTAGTAGTAAGAGCGACAATGGTAGCGAGTAGTATGAAAGCCCAAAATTCCACGTAGGGAAACAAAAAAGAAACCTGGATAATCCTCATTGAAACGGGTTATTCACGTCCATGTAAATTTACTCATAGCTCTATTGTTGATCGACTGTACATATATCATTCATATCTCAATGTTAATTTCATTTGTGATACACTGTACATAAATTCACTAATACACTCATTATATATGCATTCATATTTTCACTAAAGATAAACGTAGAGCAACAGATGTATTTTCATTCATATATTTATTGTACATTTATATTTATTGGACTGTTACATATGTCCACTAATTTCATTTTAGAGATCCGGTGCAGATATCTAGGGCCAGCAGCTCGGTATTTAATTATTGGTATACCTATTGTTATTCTTGTGTTTATTATTATTATTATTATTATTATTATTATTATTATTATTATTATTATTATTATTATTATCTATATTGGTGGGTTCTTGACTCTTACCTCTACTCTCCTATGTTTCATTCTCACTGCTGTTGCGCAAAGTAGGGTTGGGTACCAAACACGGTACTTTTTAGGGTACAGAATGAATTATGTCGGTTCTACCAAGTACAAATTTGCATTAAATCAATCTGTGCCAAATGTCAGTACCTGAGAGTATCAAGCCTCTCTGTTCTCTCCTCTGTTCTCTCCTCTGCATTTTTGACAGAGAGCCGCAACACACTCACAGACAGAGGGATATTTTTACAACTGAAATTAACTTTACAGAAGATAAGTATACCATTGGCTACTGGCACCGAATTTCAGATTAAAATCTGAACTGTACCCAACACTACAGCTACGTCACCTGAATCTCCCTACAGGGATATCATATCTTGTCAGTCATTACCCACCTGAAGCTCCAGTGATGTCCATGGCTTTGAGATTTCTGGCCTTGATCATGGTGATGGTGAGTCTGCCAGCCGTGGGGAGATAGCACAATGAGAACATCAGCTCTCCTAGGTCCACATTGTCCTGTAAAGAAAAAAACAAAAAAACAAAAATTATTAGTAAGCTTTCATTCAGCTATTATCAACATTTAAAAGAGAAGAAGTGATGCCTTTTTTTGTGATGGTGGTCTATGGGTATAATGTTTTTTTTGCTGCAGGGGATTTTATAGGTAAAGCATAGTTGGCCACTGGGCAGCAAGGCTGAGTGGCAGCGCCATGCAGCTCTCTTGATACATTACATCCATGGTTACATATATGTTTGCTAGCCAGTGGTCTTATTTCTTCCTGAGTTTTTTGACAATCATTGCTACTGTATAGGGCTGAATGATTAATCGCATTTGCAAAAAACATCGCAATATGTTAAAACACAATTTCCTAATCGCAAAGGCTGCAATTTGGTCACGTGACTCGCGAGAGAAAATCAGTCTGCACTCCACAGAGAAAACATCAACTTAAGCACGCTAACGCTACACCATGCCTTGACTCTGAGTTGTAGTTTAAAATTTTACAGCCATTTTAATAAAATTAAGGGTTTCATTTGGGCTGGAGGCAGCTCCTCTGTGTGCGCTGTAAAAAAAAAAAAAAAATATATATATAAAATGTATATATATATATATATATTATTTTTTTACTTATTTAACTGTCTAGTAAAGTTCAAAGACAGAGTTTAAAAAGTGCAATCCCCCATGTTTACATATGTTTATTAAAGTAAATAATAATTAATAATCTAAATACTATTAAGTGTGGTGAAGCCACATATTTGCATATTTCTGCAATCTGCACTTTAGTTTGTGTGATTTGTTTCTGACTTTCATATGAATGTTTACACCAAGCTTGGTCAGTGCTCAATATAATAATAATAATAATAATAATAATAATAATAAATTGAATTTATATAGCGCTTTTCACAGACTCAAAGTCGCTTAATAAATTATAATAATAATTAATATACTACTGTGATTGAAGTAGTTAAATAAAAGATGTCATTCATATAAATTCATGCATCACCTAATTTCATCATCACATACAGGCCTGGCCTCCAGGAAAGAACAGTTTGTTTAAACTATCTAATCGTGTGTTGTTCATACTATACAATGATTTATTGTTTGTCTTTGTTGAATAATACAGAAGACAAAGAGCTTAAAAAATAATCGCATATTAAATCGCAATATTGGTAAAAGAAATCGCAATTAGATTATTTACCAAAATCGTTCAGCCCTACTACTGTAGCACCTCTAGACTGAATTAGAAAATGTAGCTATATATCAATTACCTGGGCTCTTAGCAGTACAGTTGATAAGACTCAGCAACATTGCACAATCTCAGCAACATACCATTAACAGAAATGTTTTATTTTGCAATCAAAAATACCCCAAAATAAAATAAAACTTGATTGTCTGTTTAGTTAAGAAAACATAATTAATTGTCTTTGTAAAAATAGTGAAAGTCTACCCGAGTAGTAAATAAAAACACATCTAAAGGCCTTTCAGAGCGAACGCGAATAATTTGTGCAAATATTTCTCACATCAATAGAAATATTTGATCCCAATAATCTCTATGAGTCTTTCCACACTGAATTTGAAACTGACCAGGACTGACCATTATGCCTTGTATTAAAGATCATTATCACTAATAAACACATCTACATATCACCTCATTGGATTCTGTTCAGTTAGGAAATGCAACCACATTCTAACTCTTTTACACAAAGTTCTGTGTGTGTGTGTGTGTGTGTGTGTGTGTGTGTGTGTGTATACATGCATGCATGCATGTAGTACAGTACAACAGCAACTGCAAGCAAACTGCAAAATGCATCTGTGGCCACAAGTTGGTACCAAATGACCTGCACACACTAATGCACCTGCTCAGGAGGTGAAGGGTTATAAAGCAGGGGTCAGTCTCGGAGAGCACAGATTACCACAAATACTAATAATATAGCAATACTATCGTTAGCAGCCATGGCATCTGTCACTGTGGAAGCAAGTGGACTTTTAATCAGAAATAACAATTGGATTAGCTATGCTTTTTTCAAGATTATTGGCAGATGAATGAATCTATTATGACGAAGTGGCCCTTACTGAAATGAAGCATAGCGTAAATTCTGGCAGGTTACGGAGTCAAAGTCTGACAACCCGCTGACCCAGAAAGACTTTTCCCATAGATTGTGTTTCACGGTTGAAAATGTTTTTTGGGGGTACATCAGCTTACCAGTCTGAATACTTGGATGGCCATTGTTCAAACCATCATGTTTAAAATAAATAAAAAAATAAAATAAAAATACATTGCACTGCTATGCAGGCTCATATGACGGTTCTCCTGAGTTCCTGTAGCTGTAATTATGTTAATAATGGCTGTGGATTATCATGTGTGTTATCTTATGATGCATCTGAGCGCTGTATGCTGTACAGCCTGTAAAAGCTGTAACGTGGATGTGTTGATTTGTTGAGAAGGTAAAATGTCACTCCAACTTCAGATAAAAAAGTTGCTACAACTTCTCTCCTGTTAAAATGTATTTCCAAGCAATAAGGCAAAAAAGGTAGGTTTTCACAGCTGTGGGCGACAGTCTACTTTGCTCTGAAAGCTCCACAGAAAGTCGCCTTGATCCTTTGTCTATTCTGCTCGACCACAGCTCTTCAGGCCTCAGGAGCACGGCACTGAGAACTGCTGATTCGACTCAAAAATAGTAAGTTCAACAGTTCAGTCATCTGTAACTTTCCAGTGTGCTTAGTTCAACGAAAAGGTCCTCTGGGCTGTCCCAGAAATGAAACCTTCCCATCAGACTCCCTAGCAACATGCTCTGAAAATCCTCATTGGAGGATCTCCTTCTGTGAATTCCTGCACTCTGAGTTAACCCTTTATTTGCACTATGAGTACAACTGAAACATTCCATTATATAGAAAGAAAGTTATTAAAACTGATCATATAATCCAGAAAATCATTATTACTAATTGTTTATATAATTATGATATATATGATATATAACTCTTCTCCATCTTCTCTAACCTCCTTGACCTCTCCTCCTTCCTCCCTTCTACCAAGTCACTTTGTTAACTACTTAATAAAAACGATAGATGACATACGCTCTTCAGTCACCACCCCACCTTCTGAAGTCAACTTTCCATCCAACACATCATCCATTTCTCTTTTCTCCTTCACCCCTCTATCTCCTAACCAAGTTCCTACCTTGCTCTTGGGGGTATTAATTGAATTGTTGGTTCTTTGTAAATTATAGTATGGTCTAGACCTACTCTAACTGTAAAGTGTCTTGAGATATTTCTTGTTATGATTTGATACTATAATAAAATTGAACTGAATACCCTCAGCCTGCCCAACCCCCTCCCCCCTTGACCCCATCATTCATCCCAACACCTCCTTGTTTCCCAAACTCTCTCAAAGAAGCAACTCAATGCATCTGAAGTAAACAACTAAAGACTTGTCGCTCTTCTTCCATCTCTCTTCAAAACACAATCTTTCTCTTTCTATCTATGTGCTATCTTTAAAGCTACATTGTGTAAGAATTTCTCCCATCTAGTGGTGAAATTGTATATGACAACCAACTGAATATTACTTTCTAGCGCATTTTAACTCCTATGGTGGCCGTATTATTTCAAGAATAATAAACTTCGTCCGTGAGTGTTCCTTCCAGTGTAATAATAGTTCTACGTTATTTTGGTACCATTTGCTAACATGCTATCAGGTTCCCAAACATATGCAAGCTAATATTAGTAAAGTCTCAGTGCTATTGTTATTGTGTATATTGTATGAGATTAACAGTGTAAGACAATGTTTACAGCGTAGGAGAGAAGCAACGGAGGTTTGTGTTTTTAATTATTTCTCTGAGCAGTATGAACAATCATGTCAATGAAATTAGCTCTTAGTATCTCCATCGTTTACACGCAGCTGTTCTAGCTGTAGCTAGTCTGTGTTAAAACTCCATTATGTGAGTTGTCTGACAGGGAAATCATGACACATATGATTACGTTTATGTTACAAGGTAGACAATCCTTTTTCATCATTGACGCGAGGAAAAGTATCCTAGACATCGTTCTAGCGTTATGCACATCCATGCTATAGTTAGCCAAGCAACTATAAAACTTTGAATTTACACAAATAGGCAGAATTACCTTTAAAAATTACACAATGGAGCTTTAATCAAGTCTCTTCTTATCTTCACCAGAATAACCTCTTTGATCCCCACCAGTCTGGTTTCAAGGCAGGCCACTCAACTGAAACTGTCCTACTTGCTTTCACTGAGCGACTTCACAATTCTAGAGCAGCCTCTGTGGTCATCCTTCTGGACATTTCTGCTGCATTTGACACAGTGAACCACCAGATCCTTATTTCAGCCCGTCAGTATCTGGGGGTATACCTCAAAGGCCGTAACTACCGGGTAACTTGGAGAGAATCTGTGTCAGAACCTTGTTCACTGACAACTGGGGTCCCTAAAGGTTTCGTCCTGGGTCCCCTCCTCTTCTTTCTGTACACTAACTCTCTTCATTCTCTAGTCTGAAACACAGGTAGCAACACATATCTCTCATTGGATGTTCAAATACCACTTGAAACTCAACCTTGACAAGACAGAGCTGCTTTTCCTTCCAGTGAAGGACTCCCCCACCCATAATCTGGTTTAGGCTCTTGTCATATCACATCTAGACTACTGCAACTCCCTCCTGGCTGGTCTTCCTGGAAGTGCCATCCAACCTCTGCAGCTCATCCAGAATGCAGCAGCTCGACTGGTCTTCAACCTACTCAAGCTCTCTCACACTACACCGCTTCTCCGCACCCTTCACCGGTTAATAGTTGCTGCCCACATCACCGGTTACCAGTTGCTGCCCACATCCGCTTCAAGACACTAGTGCGCGTACCATGCTGCGAACGGCTCAGGCCCAGCTTACATCCAGGGCATGGTTAAAGATTAAACCTCAGCCCGTTCAATCCACTCTGCATCGGCCAATCTGCTTGCTGCTCCCTCACTGCAAGGTACGTGATTCTTGCTTTTCGGAGTGTGTACCTTCATGGTTGAATGCATGTAATGGTTTACAGGAATGGTTTACTTTAACCCAACCATTTTTTCCTAAATTTAACCAATATATATATATATATTCAAAAATAGTTGTATTGCCTAACATTTCAAGCCCTGAAGGCCAATTTATCCCATGGGTGCAAAAACATTGCTCCATAGTGCTACTAGTGGCCAAAAAGAGGCATTAAACTCTGCAAGCCCGCTCTCCGTGTTGTAGTTTAGGTTTTAAAAGGTGTATTTAAAAGATTTTGTGTTGTGGGAAACAAGAGAACGGCTCTTTAGTCAAAATCTTTTTCAATAATAATCAGTCTTCCAAAATGTTTGTCTCCAGCGTATGTGGCCTTAAGCGTCCATCCACTTGAGGCTCTCCGCCTCTGCTTCCTGAATAAATTCCTCAATCAATCTCCACACACCTGCAATGGCTGGGTGAAATCAGATCAACAACACCACACCTTCTCAACAAAATATGAACATTACAACATTCTCAACATTCAGTTTCTCTATAAGGTGAAAAAGAATTCTATTAAAAATATACTTTAATAAAGTGTACTAAGTATATTTTCTAAATTTTGTACTATTTTCGTCAAATCCAAGTATAGTTAAGTGTATTCAAGTATGTATTAACTTCAACTTAACATTTATTTGACTACACTTCAAGTGTAAATAGTATACTAAAATGGAACAACTTTTTTTAAACTTCAAGTGCACTAAAATACACTAATGAAAATCAAGATTCATGAGCAATTAAGCACACTTACAGTACAATTGCATTGTATTGCCATTCTTATTGAAATACACTTAAAAAGGCATTGCAGCGCAACTTATACTTGTGTTCAGGCCCGGATTGGCTAATCGGGAGCACCGGGAGAATTCCCGGTGGGCCGGTCTGTTTGTTTGGTTGTGAGGGCCAGTGTTCAGGAATGGCACTGGGTTGAAATCATAGTTGAATATTATGGATGCTGTCCCTATGCTGCCTGCACTCGCAGCCCACTTTTTCTATTTACAGTATTTATTTTTTTCTCCGCCGTCGGAGTCCTCCGCCGTCGGAGTCCTCCGCCGTCGGAGTCCTCCGACGGCGGCACCTTGCTAAAAAAAATAAATAAAAATACGTCAGCGTACACAAGACACTGGTGATTGTTGGAGGATGCCACCGCGAGCAAAAAGAAGCTGTTTTAAATGGCACTGAAAAGGCGTCAATTTAAAAAAGGAGAGCTCTAGAAAGTGACGCGACCAGATTAACTTTTTCTATCTTTAGCAAACCGCCAAATGAAGACGTTGAGACGGGTAAGCTAAGTTAGTTAGGAGAAGTGACTGCAAACCAGCGTTTATGTTTATGAATCAAACTTGTTGTAGCTCCGCAGCAGCAGCAGCTACTAGTCCAGTTTGCTGCTAACAGTGACAATGAAGAGCCAGTAAGGTTACCAAGCAGCAGCTATATGAGCCCAGAACTCCAGTTTGGGCAGGTAGGGTTGCTCATTGACTGAGTATTCTAAGAATTAATAAGAGTGTGGTGTTGACCTCCTCTATATAAAAAATGCCCTGGGATAATTAATGATGCCAGATGATTTGGCACTACCATAATGACACTGACTTGACTTGATCAGCAAGCTTTGTAAAAAGGAGAGATTTGTGCTGAGAATTCTGACAATTTATAAAATGTGATTTAGTGTCAGAAGCAGAGCCAGTAGTGTGCATTAGGGATAGCTTCTGTCAGTGTGGATGGCACATCTACTGTAAACTGTTGTATCACAGTGTGTGAACAAGCAAACATGATCAGATTAGCTACAATATAATCACTTATATGCCCAATATTACTTGTGACCCATTATGAAAGTTGTATGAAATATTCAAAGGAAAAAATAGATGTCATTAGAAAGTGCAATACAATGTATCTTGTTCTTTATTTAATCTGTGATTACTTATTTGCACAGAAACAGATTCTGATATTGGTCAACATCATTGGGTTGTTGTTAAGATAAGATCTAATAAATCTAGCCTACATTGTGAAGCAACACTTGGAAATAGTGATATTTTACAAAATACACCAAATTACAAGGATGTAGAGAACAGGGCGCTATTGCAGACTTATATACTAAGGTTTTGATTACATTTTTTTAATATAGTCATTCGTGAAGTAAAGTGGGCCGGTCTAAGGCATGAAAATCCAGGGCTGAAAATGAGTCCCAATCCGGCCCTGCTTGTGTTTAAGTATATTTTGTGCATACTGCTATAATACTTATATTATATTAAAATGTTAATTTAGTATGCCTCTGTGATATTTCAAGTGATCTACAAATGCACTTCATAACTATATTTAGTGCTTTTAAAGTGTCCCACTATGACAATAATAATGTGTTTGAAGTGAAGTTCAATTACAACCTAAACATCATAAACACGTACTTTCAGTGCAATGTTATTATAGTGTAAGGTAGAAACAAATTGTTTGAAGTATATTTCATCTGTACTTTTATCCCCATTTTGTTATACTTAAGCATGAATGTTGCTATTACACTACAAGTGTATTATATTAGAATTCAGTTCAAGTGCATTACATCAACAGATTATAAATTGCATTTCAGAAAAGGATCTTTATTATTGACGCAAAAGTAAAACACAAAAGCAGATATTGGCAAAAGCAGGAACCTTGAACAGTTAAGGCAGCGTAAAGAGAAAAAAAAAAAAAAAAAAAAGAAGAAGAATACGAGCGATATCCGCCGTGCTCGGACATACGCCGCTGTGGACGATGTCTTGCAAGCGGTTTCAGGAAAGTGGCACCAGTGTTTGTTTGTGTGTGTGTGTGTGTGTGTGTGTGCGTGCACACAGTACAGAGTCTGCAGTCTATCGCACAAACACTCGAGGAATAGTGCAAACATTTGACGGTCAGTACCAGTTGCCTGGGGGAACATACGTGCCACAAACGGCAATTCCACAACTGTACAACAGTATGAAAGACGACATAGCCTACTAAGGGAGATCAAAGACATATTGTGGATATTTAAAATATCTTCCAGTTCTAGTGTTAAAAATTCCTTAGAAATAAAAGTTTATTGATCTTTGAAAAAGTGTGCCTGCATTATTATGCCATTATCATTATATTAGATGAAAATGGTCTCAGGACGACAAGATTATGGTTTATCACAATAATTTCTGGGACAATTTATCGTCCAGCAAAACTTGTATCGTGACAGGCCTACTCGCTTTATACTGGACCAATTTCGAAGATCGTTGTTCCCATCAGTAACAACAACAGAGGAACATAGGGTCCAAGTTGAAAAACCCGTAGTTACCCTTTAAATTGTGCACTCTGTTTTCAAAGTATTTTTTCAAACGACAAAAAATGTTAACCCTGTGTAAAAAAAAAAAAAACCTGGTATAGCAGTACCAAAGATGCCTGTTGGTCTTTAATGAAGGAGTCTGTTTTCTAGAGAGAAAACTTTTGCTTGGTTTGCAAAAGGTTATTTCCATGCAGCTCCATGCAAATCCTGTCCAGTTAATTAAAACAAAAACAACTACGCTGTTTGGTTGACAGCGCAGTCTCTCTGGCCCTTTCACTGGAAGAGCCTGTTTTTTATAGCAAGTGCTTTGTTGCTAAGTTTCCCTCCATCAAGTTCCATGCAAATCTTTTGGATCGAAGGCGAGCAGGGTAGCTGAAGTTCAGGGCATACTGTACATTAGTCCAAACAGCGTAGCAACAGGTAATGCTACATTATAAAGATCTTGCAACATCTTGATGCCTTCAAGGACAATACCAATGTCCCCTGGTTCATCACTTGAAGCATGTTCTTTAAGAACATAAATCCCAACACTGGTTTCTTCAATGGCCTCGTTAATGGCGTCTTCATCCATGCCCTATTAAAAAAAAAAGAAAAAAAAAAAAGGGCAGTCAATAAGACCAATCGAGAAACAAATACACAAGTATTAAATCATAAGGGAGTAGTAAGTGGGGCTAACGATTTTAGAAAATAATCTAATTGCGATTTTATTTCCACAAATATTGTGATTGCAATTTAATATGCAATAATTTTTTAAGCTTTGTCTTCTGTATTATTCAACAAAGACAAGTAATACATCCTTGTATAGTATGAACAACACAAGATTAGATAGATTAAACAAACTGTTATTTCCTGGAGGCCAGGCCTGTATGTGATGATGAAATTAGGTGATGCATGAATTTATATGAATGACATCTTTTATTTAACTACTTCAAATCACAGAAGTATATTGAGCACTGACCAAGCTTGGTGTAAACGTTCATATGAAAGTCAGAAACAAATCACACAAACTAAAGTGCAGATTGCAAAAATATGTGGCTTTACCACAGTTAGTAGTATTTAGATTATTTAATTATTATTAACTGTAATAAACATATAAAAACATGTGGATTGCATTGTTTTTTTAAACACACTACACTTTGAAGTCAACTACTGGTGTACACATATGGGTACATATTTCTCCAAGAATATTACAACATGGTTCCTACAAAGGTACTAGCCTTGCTGTCAACTCCAAATCACGTAGGAAAGAGATTGACAGTAAAGACAAAGAAAGATACAAATATGAAGATAAGTAAGAAAATAAATAGAGGAAAGGTTAAAACTGAGACAAAAAGATGAATATAGGAGAAAGATGAAAAGTAAAAAAATAGACGTTGGGCCTTACAATTTGTATGCCGTTCTTGCCAATAAATTGTGGTATGTAAAATATTTTACATAATCTTTCCACAATTCTAAAATCTTAATGTTTTTCAAAAAAAGAAATAACACTAAACAACCAGTTGGTGTTTTAATGTTTCTGATACTGTTAAAGTTTAAAATGGCGATATCTGTGAGAGTAGGTTAGGAAATATACAAAGAAAAAAGAAATATGACAGCACTTACCACTATAAAGCATTTGATTGTGTATGCTGTTCAAATAGGATCCTATGAAAGAAAACATTTAGAATCAGTGAGGTGAACCAAGCACATTGACTCAATAATTAAAAGACCACACAAAATATAGCACACAACAAAGACACAAAGGTGGGCTAAAAATCCAGTTTGAGTCCGACCCTAACAACACACTTTTTTTTTTTTTACATAAAGTAAAGTTACAACAGCATCAATGTAATTTAAATGTTGCGAACTAAACCCGACCACTTAACACTCATTCTTATGAGGCTGACTGGCTCCTCTTCACCGGCTGCCATTAACATTACGTTAGCTACATTGAAATACCGTTAGGAGCAGGACCGTCAGGGGGAGAAACACAATTATTAATGCTAAACTAAGTAGTTACTAGTTAGTGAAGGTATTAGCTAACTTAGTTACAATAAAACCGATATATTTATAGAATGCACAAACAAGTGAACAGACTTTTATAACTGTTACATGCAGTACAAAAACATTATGATTGATGTTAACTTACTTTTTCGTTAAGGAGACAACACATGGCTGCTGTAGAATTAATCCTGCACGCAGTCAACACATGCTCAACATTCTTCTTCACATTCTTCTTGTTTTGGCGATGTCCTTGTTGAAACAGTTTGCCTGTGCTGGCAGCAGCATAGACAGTATATAAACGGTGGGTGTCAGTGCCCGGGAAGTGCCACCTACACTTCCTGGCGCCATTTGATTCAAATATACCATTTCCGGTAGTGACCAAACTTAATTCGATCATTTAAAATGTTCAATTCAATCAATTTCAATCAACGCAAAATTAATCTATACAAAAACAACTGAAGTCTACATGATTGAACCATGTTCTTGAAAGGAATATAAATGAATTGCGTAGCATATACTAAATTCATTTTTGTAAATTCAAAGACCTGCTATTTCCAATTTTTTCAGTGTAGCCTACTTTGATATGCTAATAAAAGTACAATTATATTTAGTGCACTTTGTTTACAGTGTACTAAGATTACACTACTGATGAAGTGAAATTAGTGTACACTTTCAAAAATTATACTAACTCTGTATTAAAAATAAGTGTACTTACTATAAGTACACTAAGTTACCACTATACATTTTTGTATTTTAACATATTTTATGAAAGTACTCTGATATGCCACTAAAAATACACTTATTTTAGAGTTTACTGTATAAAGTGTACAGAAGTCACACTTCTAATGAAATGAGATCATAGTACACTTTAAAAAAGTATACTAACAATTAATTTCCAAAAAAATATACTTCCCATAAGTACACTGAATTGCCACTCTAAGTATGTCAAATTTAATACACTTAAAAAAAATAAACTTCTATACAATTTAAAATACATTAAGAACAAAGTACACTTTCAAAAAGTACATTTAAAAAATAATTTGATTACTGGTAAATTAGTATACTTACTTTTTGGACTCTGAAGTTGAACTTAATTACATCTATTTTGAAGTATACTTTTAAAAAGTACATATTAAATACTCTTTAAATAAAGCACAACAAGTAGAAGCATACTTGTTTTATACTTCATGTACTTCATTCATATTTCTAATACACTAAAGTATACTACTTTTTTACCTGGGATATGCTACCTTAAGAGTGAGGGTAGACCTACTAACTTAGCCCCTGACTTTTCCCATGGGGATTATTCCGCCCTGTTGACTTGAGTCAGTCACTATTTAACCTATACTCAGCTACATCTGCAACTGGAACGTTTGTCTCGGATGTGGTTGAGTTCTGCACTTGTATAGGTAGGTGTACTGTTGTGTTGAAAAGTGCATCTGAAGAATCTCCACAAGACAGTTCTGCAGGCACTGTAGGAGTCTGCAGGAGTTGATCCACATGTCTCCTGCAGACACTATCAGCAGTTTGGACTGTATAGGATACTGGTCCAGTTTTTGCAAGAACAGTTGCATGAATCCATTTAGGTTTGCCTCTGTAGTTCCTGGCCAACACAGATTCTTCAGAAGTGAAAGTTCTCTCCTCGGCCTGATGTTCTCTTCGCATACTCTGCTTCTCTTGTTGCTTTTGAACAATGTCATTTACTGCTGATGATTTTAAAGAGATCAAGTGGTGCGCAGATCTCTCTTAAACGTCAGGCTGGCAGGAGATGTCTTTGTCATTGCATGTGGAATGTTTCGGCTGGCAAGAGAGAGGTCGACATGCTCTGGGAAAAAAATTTAGATTTTAAAAATCAATCCTGATGTAATAATGTCTGTTTTGTGGGCATCCCCGAGGGTAAGGAAGGAGGTGATGCAATGCAAAGTTTTTGGGAGGGATAAATTGAGATCTAGCATGCACACAGAACCACGGGACAGCAGGCCCAGGCAGGAGGCAGACCCAGAACAATTCTGGCAAGATTCCTAAGATCATCGGACTGGGACCTGGTGTTGCGGGCGGCGAGAGGCAAGGGCAAACTATCCTGGCAGAATAACAATTCAATTCAATTCAATTTTATTCATAGTATCAATTCATAACAAGAGTTATCTCAAGACACTTTATAGATAGAGTAGGTCTAGACCACACTCTATAATTTACAAAGACAATTCCAGTAATTCCAGACTGGGAGCTGGTTCCACAGGAGAGGAGCCTGATAGCTAAAGGCTCTGGCTCCCATTCTACTTTTAGAGACTCTAGGAACCACAAGTAACTGCATTCTGGGAGCACAGTGCTCTAGTGGGGCAATAATGTACTAAGAGCTCTTCTAGATATGATGGTGCTTGACCATTTAGAGCTTTGTAGGTCAGGAGAAGGATTTTAAATTCAATCCTGGGTCAATGAAGAGAAGCTAATACAGGAGAAATATGATCTCTTTTCTTAGTTCTTGTCAGAACACGCACTGCAGCATTCTGGATCAGCTGGAGAGTCTTAAGGGTTTTATTTGAGCATCCTGATAGTAAGGAATTACAATAGTCCAGCCTGGAAGTAACAAATGCATGGACTAGTTTTTCAGCATCGTTTTGAGATCGGATGTTCCTAATTTTGACAATGTTACGAAGCTGAAAAAAGGCTGTTCTTGAGGTTTGTTTTAAGTGGGCGTTAAACGATATATCCTGATCAAAAATAACTCCTAGATTTCTGACAGTAGTGCTGGAAGCCAGGTCAGTACCATCCAGAGTACCTATATATTTGGATAATGAGTTTCGAAGGTGTTTAGGGCCCAGCACAATCACTTCAGTTTTGTCTGAGTTTAACATCAGAAAATTGTAGGTCATCCATGCTTTTATATCTTTGATGCATGCTTGGAGTTAACTGACTGTTTTCGTCTGGCTTAAATGATAGGTATAATTGTGTGTCATCCGCATAACTATGAAAGTTAATTGAATGTTTCCTAATAATATTGCCTAGGGGAAGCATATACAAGGTGAATAGAATTGGTCCAAGCACTGAGCCTTTTGGAACGCCATGGCTAACTTTAGTGTACCTGGAGGATTTAACATTAACAAATTGATATCAATCAGATAAACCGGACTTAAACCAGCTTAGTGGGATTACTTTAATGCCAACTAAGTGTTCCAGTCTCTGTAGCAGGATGGTTTGGTCAATAGTGTCAAATGCACCACTAAGATCTAGTAAGACAAGTATGGAGACAAGTCTTTTGTCTGAAGCAGTTAGAAGGTCGTTAGTAATTTTCACCAGTGCCGTCTCTGTGCTATGATCCTACATCCTGACTGAAAGTCCTCAAATAAGCTATTGCTATGTAGAAAATCACATAACTGATTGGCGACCACCATCTCAAGGATTTTGGAGAGGAAGGGGCGAGTAGATATAGGTCTATAGTTGGCTAAGACCTCAGGATCAAGGGTGTGTTTTTTCAGAAGAGGTTTTATCACAGCTACTTTAAATGACTGCGGTACATAACCTGTTAATAAAGACATATTGACCATATCTAGTAATGAAGTGTTAACCACGGGTAGCACTTCTTTAAGTAGCCTCACTGGGATGGGGTCTAAGAGACAGGTAGATGGCTTAGCTGAAGAGACCTTTAACAGTAGTTGTTGAGGGTTTATAGGGTAAAAGCAGTCTAAGTATATGTTAGGTCTTGCTGTTCTTTCTAGCAGTTCTGCGTTTAAAGGTGAACCTTTAGAAGTTGAGGGCAAAAGGTGATGAATTTTATCTCTAATTGTTATAATTTTATCATTATAGAAGCTCATGAAGTCGTCACTACTCAGAGCTGAAGGAATAGATGGCTCAGTAGAGCTGTGACTATCTGTCAGCCTGGTTACAATGCTGAAAAGAAACCTTAGGTTGTTCTTATTTTCTTCTATTAATGATGAGTAATAGTCTGATATGGCATTTCTGAGGGCCTTCCTATAGGTTTTCAAACTGTCTTGCCAATCTAAACGAGATTCTTCCAGTTTGGTGGAACGCCATTTACTTTCAAGTTATCGCGAGATTTGTTTTAATTTGCGAGTTTGGGAGTTATACCAAGGTGCTAGTCGTCCGTATCGAGGCCGTAGCACCGTCTACAAAATTAGCAATTTGGGAGGGACTAAAGTTAACATAAAGGTCCTCTGTTATATTAAGGTATGGCTGTTGGAATATCTTCTTTAAATTTTGCATAGCACTGTCAGATAGGCATCTATTGTAGAAGCTTTTATCTAATTTCGTATAGTCGGGTAGTAAAAGTTTGAAAGTTATTAACAAATGGTTTGATAATAAAGGATTCTGTGGAAATACTGTTCAATGTTCAATTTCGATGCCATATGCCAGCACAAGGTTGAGGGTGTGGTTAAAACAGTGAGTGGCCTTATGCACACTCTGACTGAAACCAATTGAATCTAGTAAGTGTGAGTGAGTCTAAGTCTAGTGAGTTGAAAGCAATACTAAGGCTGTCGTTGTCAACGTCCACATGGATATTAAAGGTCCAATATGTAATATTTGTACTGTAATAAATCCAAAAATGACACCAATGCCTCATCAGATATTAAGGAAACATGTTAAACTGAAATACTATCTTTTCTGACAACAATGCTAATGTCAGTATTTTTTCTTTTTGAAATTTACATTCCGTGACGGAATTTATGTTTATGTTTTGATCTGTGTGTTGTTATCAACGGCCCAGTTTGACAGGCAGGCCGGGTTGCCAGATATACCTGTAAAAACGTAAACCCAGCACGCTACAGCTGTAACGGCAGTACAGCCATGAAAGCAGCAAACAAACGAACAGTATCAACGGAGATAGATTCTACATGACATAAAAAAAGAAAACAGCATGTTTCTAACAGTTGCGTGACCAGAGACGTAACAACCCCCTGGTAAATATTGGAGTTGTATTTGAAAGATGGAGACAGCTTAGATCCCGAAAGGACGCAGAGTTGGCTTATTTTCTCCTGAACAGGTAAGCATTAGCTTCAGGCTAATTTATCACAGCTACTAGGGATGGGCATTTTTTGTCATTTCAACATTTGTGTACTCACATTGAATTATATAGCTAGAGTACCAGAGTTGGTTACTCGCAAAAACAATTGAGACAGCCAGTAAAGTGATCCCGACTGGTCCTGGCTAACGCTGCCATGCTAACCCTGCTAACGTTACCGGGAGGTTAATTAAGCCCATGGCTGTTTACAACGTGTAGTTCAGCAGCTGGAGCCGACAACGGTGAGTTATTTTAAGCCACGAGAGGGGGGCTGTAAAGAAAGAGAGGACTGTGAGTTTGCAGTGTGTTTAGCGATTGTTGCTGTAATTCTAAGCCAATGAAGTGTGTTCCGTCGGCAAGGTAGTGGTATTTTTAGCGTTTCGTATTGTAATTCTAAGCCAAGGAAGTGTGCCTGACTGGCGTGTGGAGAGGACAGTGAGGTTGTTGTGTTTTTAGCGGTTCATACTGTAATTTTAAGCCGAAAAAGTGTGTCTGTCAGTTGGTTACAGAGCTCCGCGTGAGCACGGGCTTTTATGACTGTCCATATAGCCAGCATCTACCGTTAGCTACTCCGCTGTACTGTGGAGTAATGTCTGGCTATGTGAGAAAAGCGTCTAGCAACATTGTTGTGAATGCTGCGGTCTCAGCCTGGCAACCTCCGTGAACTTCGAGTCTGGGCAGGAGGGGGCGGGGCCTAACCCGGAAGTGGGCGGGATTTAACCCGGAAGTGGGTCGGGTTGTCTTGAAATGGGCAGGGTGTTAACCATAGACAGTATGGCTTTAACCGGTAGCCTGTTATTTTAAGCATGCAATTGATATGGGTAGATCAGAAATTGTTATATTTATTGCAAAATAGAAAACTATTTACATGACAGCATCAGCACTGAGCTTCAGATCAATGGTTTTGATGACGATAAAAAACAAACTATATACAGAACAAGTTTTGCAACAATGAATACAGCACATGCGGTTGCAATTATGAAGTAAAATGTAATGAACAAGAGTTTTCTTACTCAACATAACTTTCTTTCTTTTTTTTAACTTTAACATTTTTTTTTGTTTTGGTTCTTTTTTTATTTTTTTTGTTACCACACCAGGTATGTGTGAGTGTGTGAGTGAGTAGGCCTAACAGAGAGACAGAGAGAGAGAGGGGCGGGGGGACTGTGTGTTTTATACTTTTATAGCCTACTGTCTATGGTTTTATACCACTACTTCCTTTATTTTTTTAAAGAAATACAGCAAGAAAGTGTCAGACACATAGACAGTATATAGGTCAGACACAGTGCGTGAAGTAAAAAAAACTGATTAGAGCCAGCTGACGGTTTAAAAAAAATAATAATCTGCGACAGGCAGAGACGTAACGCGAGTCGCATTCTAAGCACCACGGCTTAACAAACCCCACGTTTACCAGAACTATACTGGTTAATAAGTAACTACAAACCGAAGTAAAAAACAAACCTGAAGCTTTAGAAACCCTAATGTTAACGGAAAAGACCCGCGAACCTGAGTGACTGCGGGAGAGACAGAGAGAGCTGTTCTCTTCTCAGTGTTCTGTGAGTGAGCAGAGCGGAGCGGGAGGGGAGGGGCGCTGTGTGACTAGCCAATCACAGGACGCAGACACAGTCAGCTACCCAATGAGGATTTTTATTCAATCCGAGGACAGATATTGACTCTTATTACTCGTATAATACTCGTACTCGGCAAAAGTGCTTTATCCGTACCGGATACTCGTTTCAGCCGAGTATCCGGCTCAACTCTAGTTATTAGACTGTGAGTGGGTGACTGCGCTAACGGAAGCACAGAGGAGCGCGTAGCACTGCACCTCTGATTACTAATATCAAACTTTGGTTGTCATGGTTTATGACCGAAAATAGACTAGGTCAGATTTTTTTATATGAGAGTGGCTCCGTCCAAAGTGGGATGAATGCCGTCTGTCCTAATCAGACCAGGCTTTCCCCAGAACGCCCCCCAGTTATCTATGTAGCCCACATTATTAGCTGGGCGGTCCGTGTACGTTTTGATAGTTCGTTTTTTCGTTTGAACCACAAAACAAAATAACGAGAAACCAGCTGTTTTTCGTTTGTCGTTTCAAACCAAAAACAAAGAAACGGTAAAAAAAAGAGCCGTTCTCCGTTTTTGGTTTTTCTGAATCCAAAAACGACTAAACCAAATTCAAATAACGGTCCGATTTTGGTTTTTTGAAATTCCTTTTTTCATTTCTCCATTTGAATATCTACATTAAAAGAAAGACAGATTGGCCACGTGACCTGGAAGTAATAGTAGTACATATAGCCTATAAAAATAAAAGCCAAGCTTTTAGAACGGTCATAATATGCAGCACAACGTTATACCAGAGTAACGTTAGAAGAAAAAAAAAATCAATAAATAGGCTTATATAAACCTGGACCGAAAGAAATATGTTAGCAACAGTAGTTTATTACAGTGATTTAATATCGTGCCTATCAACGTACACATCACCAGTAGCGCATTGTTTGGTTCAATACTTGGTAATAGTTAACCTAAGAACTTATTATGTGTGCAGAGTTGTTACTCTTAGCACTATATTATATAGGGGAGAGCTGGGACAGTTTAAATACTTTTTAATTAAACGTAATTTACAAAGCGATCATATCGCACTGAAAGCTAATATTTTGTCACTAGCAACCTACACCTGTCATCTGTCAAATATAGTTGCATTTTCATCTTTGAACAAAACCGTTCAGGAATTATTACAGCAAAAGTGGGGCTTGCGTAATGTTTCATTCGTCCCTCCTGGTCGGGACGATTGAAACAGCATAGGGGGACGAATGAAAAATACGGTTTAAACCATATAAATTTCCCACAACTTCAATATTTGACTACATATCATGAATGGTACTCCCAAAAGGTGTTATTTTAGATAGATTGTTGCAGGGCCAACGTCTTCGTGAATATCTGTTAAGTGTATGAAGCGTTTTTTTTAAATATCATGCACTGTGGATGATTCTGCCATTTTTCATGTTTCTATTGTGGAAAATGTCGTTTCACTAGGTTTTTACATGGGTTAAGTCACTGCATCCAAATAAGTGCCCTTAATGACCCACAGCCCATCAGTCTCCATAGGATAACGGGACAACTCGACCCCCTACCTGGTGGGGCCCAAATATATTTTCATCTTTCTAAAACTGCTTTTCCATCCCCTCCATAAATTATTGTATAAACGCAGATATTTGTGCATTTACTTAAAATACATGGAGTTACAGCCAGGTCGGGGACAGTTGAAACAGCTCAACCGTCCCGACATAGACATATGCCATTATAACCTGTTTTGCATGTAAACAAGCATGCAATATGAAAGTCTGGGATTGTGGAGAACACTAAATAGTCGACCGAATAAGCATGTAGTCAAAACTTTAAATGAAAAACACTCATTAATAATCGAAAAAATGTAGCTACCCTAACCGCTAAGGAAGTTTACTTTCGACCATCAAAACTTGTTTATCGCCTGTAACTCCGTCATAAAAGGAAATAACAGGGAGATATTTGGCTGATAGGAGGTTAACATGGTCTATGTTTTGACCTAATGAAGTCTGTCTATCATCATTGCACTCGGAGAAAACTGGAATGTTTCATCCGTCCCGCGTTTCAATCGTCCCGGCTCTCACCTAATTAAATTAATATTTAATGTGGTTTCCACCGTAATGGGCCCCACCAGGTAGGGGGTTGAGTTTTCCCATGTTATCCTATGGAGACTGATGGGCTGTGGGTCGTTAAGGGCACTTATTTGGATGTGCAGTGACCTAACCCACGTAAAAACCTAGTGAAACGACATTTTCCACAATAGAAACTTGGTATAAATGGGAAAACGTAGCCTACTGTTCTAGCTATAAAAATGGCAGAATCATCCACAGTGCATGATATTTCAAAAAACGCTTCATAGGCCATACACGCTTCAAGGTGACGGCAATGAGTCTAAAATAACACCTTTTGGGAGTACCATTCATGATATGTAGTAAAATATTGAAGTTGTGGGAAGTTTATATGGCTTAAACAACATTACGCACGCCCCACTTTTGCTGTAATAATTCCTGAACGGTTTTGTTCAAAGCTGAAAATGCAACTATATTTGACAGATGACAGGTGTAGGTTGCTAGTGACAAAATATAAGCTTTCAGTGCGATATGATTGCTTTGTAAATTACGTTTAATTAAAAAGTATTTAAACTGTCCCGGCTCTCCCCTATATAATAGTGCTAACAATAACTCTGCACACACAATAAGTTCTTAGGTTAACTATTACCAACTGTATTGAACCAAACAATGCGCTCATTAAACGTGACTGGTGATGTGTACGTTGATAGGCATGATATTAAATCACTGTAATAAACTACTGTTGCTAACATATTTCTTTCGGTCCAGGTTTATATAATATTATGCTGCATATTATGACCGTTCTAAAAGCTTGGCTTTTATTTTTATAGGCTATATTTACTATTACTTCCGGGTCACATGGGCAACATGTCTTTCTTTTAATGTAGATATTCAAACGGAGAAATGAAAAAAGGAATTTCAAAAAAACAAAATCGGACCGTTATTTGAATTTGGTTTAGTCGTTTTTCATTTTTGGATTCAGAAACCAAAAACGGAGAACGGCTCTTTTTTTACCGTTTCTTTGTTTTTGCTTTGAAATGACAAACGAAAAACAGCTGGTTTCTCGTTATTTTGTTTTGTGGTTCAAACGAAAAAACAAACTATCAAAACGTACACGGACCCTGGGCACCACCCCGACAACCAGCAGTGGAAGGATGACATGCGGCTGTACATGTCATTGCTGATCAGGTTTGGCAGGGGTCCAGAGAAAACTACTGAGTCCGATATTGTCTTTGCATATGCACAAAGTGACTTAACATTAATTTTAATGATCTCCGATTTGCGTAATCTGGTATCATTACCACCTACGTGAAGTATGATCTTACTGTATTTACCGTTATTTTTATTTTTAGCCAGATGCTTTAGATGGGATTCTATATCGCCCGCTCTTGCCCCAGGGACATACACGACCGCAGCCACTTTTCTTGGAGCTGCCAACCTCTCGCAATATAGAGCTCCCAATAACCAGAGCTGGCTTCTCAGCAGGTGTATCACTGAGTAGGAAGAAAGGCAAAGATGTTCCGGTTTAGAGCGACCACTGTCATGTGCACTTCCCGGTTTAGAGCTAGCTCTACGCTTCTTTCGGACAGTCACTCACTCGCCCGGCTGCTCAGGGTCTGCCGGGGGACTGCTAACAGAAGCTACAGTATGTTGGCCCGCACCAGCTACAGGGCGCTGGCTAGCTACGGAAGCATATGATTTTGATTCCATGGTGCGGAGCCGTGCCTCAAACTCACTAAGCCTCGCCTCCAAAGCAGCGAATAAACTACATTTATTACATGTATCTTTATCACAAAAGGAGGCAGAGGAATAGCTAAACATTTGACACACAGAGCAAGAGAGAGGGAGAGGAATTAGCCATTGCTAATGGCTAAGGTAAAGTAGCTAACAGCGTTTTAACAATTGTGAGATCAGCGAGGAAGTCGCTGTAAGAGAAGAGAAATATAAGTGCTTGAGTATAACTGGTGTAGTTTAAATGCAAACCAGGCAAATAGCCGCTAAATTAAACAATAAAGCAGAGTTGAGTACGTTTTTGCTGGAGCAGCAAACTAGCGTCCGTAACACCGGAACACCGAAAGTGAGACAATACGCTTACCGTAAACATCAGCACGTCACAGACCCAACCAATCCAATCAGTAATCAGTTGTAATGGCCAGGTGTCATATATTATGCTATTTCCAGACTTCTCCAGAGTGACACAGATAAAACACGACAGGTTCAAGGAGTGTAAGAAAAAGCTTCAGAGGTGAGATTCCGAATCCTGCCAAACTTAAAATAGAAGCCAATGCTGGAGTTAAGACATTTAAATGCCCCCGAAAGGCGATGGCATTCATAGAAAATATGGAGTGATTTGTCGGTGAGGGACTTATAATGATGTGCAGCCTCTGCTGATGGCTGCATTACCTTTTTTTTCTTATTTCTCGGCTTTCTCATGGGACAGACTGGCGCTGATGTTAGACACCGGCTGGGATCCTACTTGGACATATTTCCTTTTGTATTACTCTGGTTGGACTATTTTTTTTTCGGTAGCAGTGCACAGGAAACAGAGCGTGTGAAGTGAGAACTGTTATGGACAAACTTTTTAGGGAGTTGAACTGTGCATTGTTCAGGTTCAGGTGCACATGGACTGTTCTGTGAGTATTTGGGATTTAGTTGTGTTTAGTCATCACCACTTTGTTATGTGCTCATTAACAATGTTAACAGACTAGGGAATCCCATCAAGAGGAGGAAGGTCTTAAGTCTTAAGAAAAAGAAACGCATATGTCGATTGTGGAATCTGAAAAATTGTGTGGAAGATGGGTTGGATATGTGTTATATAGTGTGGGGTCTAGCAGTAGTAGAGAGGTCATTACACTGATTAGCAAGCACCTGCAGTTTAAATTAATTAAACAAATTAAGGATACTTCGGGAAGAGTTATAAGTCTGGCTAAAATACAAGGGCAAGAACTAATTATGTCTAACATACATAATGTACACTACTGGTCAAAGGTTTTAGAGCACCCCAATTGTTCCAGTTTTTTATTGAAATTTTAGCAGTTCAAGTCCAATGAATAGCTTGAAATGGTACAAAGGTAAGTGGTGAACTGCCAGAGGTTAAAAAACTAAGGTTACCCAAAACTGAAAACATGTACATTTCAGAATTTTACAAAAAGACCTTTTTCAGGGAATAAGAAATGGGTTAACAACGTAAAGCTGTAGTGCAGCAATGGAGGTTGATCAAGCTTTGAAAGTTGGTGCTACCAATTCCCATAGGTGTTCCAACTTGTCTGGATTACTTACAACCCCCTCTGCCTGTATAAAAGTACTGTTGGAACACACTGTTGTACCATACCCTCGTGAGCATTATTTGAACAGTATTGTATTGCAGAAAGTAGTGTGTTGCTATAAACATTGCATGAAAAAGGCAATTAACAATGGAAGAGAGACAGACCATCATAACACTTAAAAATTTAGGTCTTTCCTACAGAGAAATTGCAAAGAAAGTCAAGGTGTCAGTGAGTATAGTATTCTTCACCATCAAAAGGCACTTAGAAACTGGGGGAAACTCTGACAGGAAGCAAGGTATCGTAAACCTGGGTATATTATTCCCTCCACAGTTAAAAGAACTAGTTAAAATTCATTTGGATCCATTATTTAATAAAATCTCTTGTGATGTTAATAGATGGGCAACTCTCAATCTCTCAATAGCAGAGAAGATCAATGTTATAAAAATGGTTTGTGTTCCCAAGCTGAATTACCTTATCCAATCTCTTCCTCTGGAGGTTCCCCTGTCATATTCTAAATGGTTTGACAGGATTACAAAGACATGTATATGGAAAGGTAAAAAAATCCAGGATACATTTTAATAATAATCTCTGATAGAAAAGTTTTGGGTCTACCAAAGATGTTGTATTATTACTATGCTTTTAAGTTAAGGCATCTGGCCCACTGGTCACTTCCTCCTGAGAGAGCCCCAACCTGGTATTGTATTGAGCAATCTATTCTTGCCCCATTATCGCCCTTACAAAGCCTGTCTGTTAAACTGTATGGTGAGACAAAAACACATGCGATAATCTCTCACTTAAATGTTGTGTTGTGTGGCCTGACTGTTTGAACTGGATCCATATCTAAATACTTCAGTTTTGGCCAAATCCAAAGTTACATATTGTTGATCTCCCCTTTTTTGGAGTGATTGGTTGGAAAAAAGAATTGTCACACTGGTGGATCTGTATCTCGGTGGCATATTGAAATCCTTTGAGGATGTGGTACAGCAATTTGGAATCCCTAGGTCTCAATTTTTTTTTGCCATCTGTTAGTGGGGATTTTGGGATCCAGTTCTTCAGCCCCAAAGGCACCAGAATGTTTAGATAAGATGTTGTTGAAATATGAAAAAGGTCATATGGCTTCTGGGTATTATTCTATGCTTATGCAGAACCTGGGGGATGGAGCCTGGACAGCCCTCAAAAAGACATGGGAAAGGGTTATGAGTATTACACTGGATGATAAGGAGTGGGACAGAATCTGTAGGAATATTAAAACTATGTCACGTGACGTGAGGGTGCGCTCATTCAGTTCAAGATTACTTTTTGTTATATTCTTCACTGTTTCATGTTACTAGATATAACAATGATTACCCGGACTACGGCGGAATATTAACCGTTTATCATCATCGTCATCAGGTGTATCTTAACTACAGATCTCATATTGGCCCAAATTACACAACAACAAGCAAAAACAGATATTGGCTACACAGCTCAAGAAATGTAGACATTGTAATTGTAATTTTAAGCTTAAGAAAAACAACATTGGTTAAAGATTAAGGCCATTAAATCAGAGTAGGTTAAGGTTTAGTCAAGGTGAAGTAATGAGTCAAATCCCTGAAAATCAATAGGTAGATTCAACAGAAGGCACATTATAATATGTTAAAGCTATAGTGCATAGTTTCTGTCGCCCCCATAAGGAATTCTAAGGAATGACAACATGGGGTGTGGCCTTGACCAACTGCCTCTTTGCTCGTTTGAAAGCCATGATGTCTCTCTATCATGGGTGGGCCAAGCCATGCGTAGGCAGGCTGGGGGAACGCATATTAATGTTAAAAAACCTCATAAAGTGAAATTTTCATGCCATGGGACCTTTAAACAAGTCTTTGCACCTGAGATATGGATCGTGCCTGTGACACCTGCAGTAGAAACAACATGAAATCCTTTTGAATCACACAAGATGCAGCAACAGCATGACTCGTCATTAATCAGCATGTTTCATCTGTAATAATGAAAGTCATGTCTTTAACATTTAAATGATATGCAACCTGTTTTTTTGGTTTGTTGCATCTCTAATTTAGCATGGCTAAACTTGTGGGATCTGCGATCAGGTTGAACTACTCCTCTATTCAGGTTAAACTACTCCTGTCTTTCTGTGAGAATCTTATCAACTTTTTTTTTTAACATACAGAACAGACAAATACAACTGAACGAGAACAACAACCCTCTCCCACCCTCTGCGGTCTTGAGAAAACAAAAACAAACAAATAAACAAAAATAAATAAAAAAATCACAACTTGCCTGGTCGTTCTCCTCTAATTCTTGTGAATTATCTTGTGAATTGTCATTAGGACTGATACTTGTGCTGCTGCGTTTTTACATAGGTCTATAGTCGATGATTTGGCTTTGTTAATCCTTGCTGTAGAGAGCTCCAGCATAACTATGTCCAGAAAATACGCCAGCCACTGTTTTATACAAAGCGTGTGGGGGGGGAGCCAGCACTGAGCTATTATTTTTTTGGTCGCAGTTAATCCGGCTAGCCAAATTTTCTTCTGTCTCACAAGTAGATGTAATTTAGAGTCATCATTAAGTAACAAAACAATCGGGTCAGTAGGAATTCAACATCCTATCACATCAGATATTATTGATGTTGTTTTATTCCAAAACTCATGCACCAGTTCACACTCCCAGACCATGTGCAGAAAAGTTCCAGTTTGTTCAGGTTGGCAGAACGTGCAATAGGGAGTAGGAATAGTTTTAGAGGCGTCCAATATGGCATATGTTGAAGTGGATCTGCTGGTGATTTGGGTTCTTGGAGCAGTGGTAAATGTTGTCCCAAACTGTCTCCCAATTAATTACGTTCCCCTCCGAGCTCAGCTCTCGCTCCCATTTCTTCAGTATTAGCATTATTGTTAAGTTAACTGTGTACTTACATACACAGAAGAAACAAAAAATAGTTGTCATCAGTTTGTCATCAATGCAATTAATACATGAGTCAATACATTCAGTTACAGCTTTTCTAATATAATAGAAAATATCTTCATTCTAGAGCCTTACCCCCCCAGCTGCCCCCCTAATTTGGATGTTCCAAAAACGGTACTTGTAAAAACAAGACCTTCAAATCCTAGCTACGTCCCTGCATCAAACATGCTAAGCGGCGTTCGCACAGTCTGGCTCACACAGAGCAAGTTTGCTGCGGTGGCCCTGCATCCTGGCAAGACTGGAGCAACTGAGCTGCCCCCCGAGCATCTGAACCAGGCCCGGATTGGCTAATCGGGAGCACCGGGAGAATTCCCTGTGGGCCGGTCTGTTTGTTTGGTTTTGAGGGCCGGTGTTCAGGTATGGCACTGGGTTAAAATCATAGTTGAATATTATGGATGCTGTCCCTATGCTGCCTGCACTCGCAGCCCACTTTTTCTATTTACAGTATTTATTTTTTCTCCGCCGTCAGAGTCCTCCGCCCGTCGGAGTCCTCCTCCGCAGCTAAGTTAGTTAGGAGAAGTGACTGCAAACCAGCGTTTATGTTTATGAATCAAACTTGTTGTAGCTCCGCAGCAGCAGCAGCTACTAGTCCAGTTTGCTGCTAACAGTGACAATGAAGAGCCAGTAAGGTTACCAAGCAGCAGCTATATGAGCCCAGAACTCCAGTTTGGGCAGGTAGGGTTGCTCATTGACTGAGTATTCTAAGAATTAATAAGAGTGTGGTGTTGACCTGCTCTATATAAAAAATGCCCTGGGATAATTAATGATGCCAGATGATTCGGCACTACCATAATGACACTGACTTGACTTGATCAGCAAGCTTTGTAAAAAGGAGAGATTTGTGCTGAGAATTCTGACAATTTATAAAATGTGATTTAGTGTCAGAAGCAGAGCCAGTAGTTTGCATTAGGGATAGCTTCTGTCAGTGTGGATGGCACATCTACTGTAAACTGTTGTATCACAGTGTTTGAACAAGCAAACATGATCAGATTAGCTACAATATAATCACTTATATGCCCAATATGAAAGTTGTATGAAATATTCAAAGGAAAAAAAAATGTCATTAGAAAGTGCAATACAATGTATCTTTTTCTTTATTTAATCTGTGATTACTTATTTGCACAGAAACAGATTCTGATATTGGTCAACATCATTGGGTTGTTGTTAAGATAAGATCTAATAAATCTAGCCTACATTGTGAAGCAACACTTGGAAATAGTGATATTTTACAAAATACACCAAATTACAAGGATGTAGAGAACAGGGCGCTATTGCAGACTTATATACTAAGGTTTTGATTAAATTTTTTTAATATAGTCATTCGTGAAGTAAAGTGGGCCGGTCTAAGGCATGAAAATCCAGGGCTGAAAATGAGTCCCAATCCGGCCCTGATCTGAACTTGAAGTTTGTTTCCCCTGGTTAAGTTTAATCACACTAATTTAACTTAAAGTTCAATTTGTAATGAATGTAAAGTATGCTTAATGTGATTCAGCATCAGCAATAACTGTGCGTTAGTATTAATTAACGTTAGCCAAAAGTAAAATTGGTACCTTGTGATTTGTAAGAGCATTCTACCCTTTAATTAGTTTTGAATTTAGTAAAGACAAGAACAGCTTAATACAAAACATTAAAAACTGTAAAAATCTTTACAGAGGGTCGCCGTTCCGGTGGTGTTACATTACAACACACAGTGTTTGCTAGGACATCGATTATTTTTATTTGATTACTTAAGCAGTACTAGAAAAATCCACTTGCTTTCACATATGACAGCAATGAGGCTTGTGGGATTATAAAGTCAATCATGCATTATCAGAGGTATAAGAACTGTAATAAAGTATCATATTATAATGTGTGCGATGTGTGAGCAATAATACATCTGCGGTGTGCTTGCAGCAACATATGGAGAAAGTTGGAAAGTATGACACACGCTGTTGACTGAATGATGAACCCAAAAAACAAGAAACAGATGCACAAAACAAACCAGAATTCTTAGAATGAGAACGATGGGTAAGAATAACAAGGTGTTGTTATTCTGAGAACACCCAGGCAAGAGATAGTAGTAGCTAATCAGAAACTAGACATGAGCTGTATAGGAGATAGACATGCATCCGCTGTGTAAAGGGTGTCGCATGAGTCATGAGACGGATATGTCATTATATTGATGTGTATGTGAATTGAGCCTAATAAAAGCTGGCCAAAAGAGGAAGGAGGCAGACCACACTTTGCCAGGGTAGACAGAGGAGTCTACAGGGAAGTGCTGCTCTCCTTCTGCAGAAGCCATTTGAGTGTATTTGGTCTCTGTGTGTTCATTGCATATTTACAGGTGGGGGGCTGAAGTGACCTGAACTTGGGGTGCACCTTTTAAGCACAACAATTTGGGGGCTACGTCCGGGATATCAAGAAAAGACAGGTCACCCAGACCACCTGAATTGACTTTCCAAGCCGAGGTGAACGGAGTGCAGAACACCAAGTCGCGACACAAAAGGTAAGCAGACCTTTCTTCTGCATTGAGCACAGCTAAATTAACATCGGTGTTCTGTCTCTCAGTAATCCAAGCTTGCTAAATTTTGATATATGCATAGTGTAAGGTAAAAGAATATACCTGAGTGTGGCAACTCCACCTGGTCTCTGACGAGGGACAGGATAAAGCTGGGTTAGAGGCCCGAGAGGTGAGGTCTCTCAAATTCTACAAAGGGTTAGGGGCCAGAGAGCTTAAAAAACTCTCAAATTCTACAAAGGGTTAGAGGCCCGAGAGCTTAAAAAACTCTCAAATTCTACAAAGGGTTAGAGGCCCGAGAGCTTAAAAAACTCTCAAATTCTACAAAGGGTTAGAGGCCCGAGAGCTTAAAAAACTCTCAAATTCTACAAGGGTTAGAGGCCCGGGGAAGTGAGACATTCCCCGAATTCTACTGCATTTTGTGTATTTTTGTGTTTCTGTATTTTACTGTTAAAACGACATATACACATACAGCCTTGTGTGAATGTTGGATAACTGAAAACTGAAAACACAGTGGTACTAGTTAGACTACTGTGGAAGTAGGTGGACGGAAGTCCAAATTACAGATATATAAGCTTTGGTGTCGTGGGTTTTGGGTAAGTCCAGCCCCACTAGGTCTGAGTATTCGGGACATTAGTGTGCCATACCACTCGGACGGCCAGAGCCAGTGTAAAGCCCAGTAAGTAAAAAAAAAAACACATAGACGATATCACGGTGACAACGCACACACAGACATCTGCACACACATAGATAAGGGTAACGCATGACTGAGAACTGTGTATGAGTGCTAGATGAAACTCAACCGAAGCAGCAGTACTGCCTGAAACCTGACGGTGTTAACATAAAGCAGTAGTCTGTTGAAGTAAGTTGGGGGAAGTCTAGATAAGGAATTGAGTGTGGCAACTAGAGATACGTGAAAAGGAGTGCCTCTTAAAGGAATCATGGACGGAGAATTTGACAAAGAATTAGATGATGGGGGTTGGGGACCTCATAGTCATTTTAAAACAGCTGAAGATCAGCTAGCGGCGTTAGAAAAAGTGGTACAAACAACAAAAGAACCCAAAGATGCACAGAGCATAATTGTACAAATGAGAAAGGATGTAACACAGTTATTGGCTGATAACGGAAAAACTCTCAAGGATAAGGGATCTTTAATACAGGAATTTTGGAAAAAGGAAAAACAAGCCAAAGGTCAAGTGGTGACGCAGGCAGCAGCTCTGAAGAGCTGTGGGTGGTTGAAGAGAGAAAGGAGGAAGTGGGCAGAGTGGGCAATGTGGTGGCAGGGAGCAAGCCACGTAATGACAAACAAACCAGTAGACAAAAAGCAAGACAGTGATCCTCCTGCACAGGTTTTCAAACCTCCTCCGTATTCGTCCTCTGGCCCTAGTGCTCCACCAGTATATGCCTCCACTGCAGGCATGTACCCCATCTTACAAGTAAAAGATGGACGGCTGCAGGTAAATATAGAGCCTGACCCCGGGTCAGACATTGAAACAGGGTCTCAGCTTAGCAGTATAAGCCAGGTCAGTCAAGATAAGCAGAGAGAGAGACACGCTGGTGCAGGGGAAGAGGAAGTGCCTGCGTTCAGTCAGAGACAAGAAAGGGAAGTACAGAGAAGAGACACAAAAGAGGAACAAAGAGGGACAGAAGGATGGGCTAAGCTCAGGAAACTAGTGCAGGAAGAAAGGGAGGAGGAAGAGTTAGAAGAGTTACTGGAAAGACACCTAACCAGGGTAGGTAAGGATGTTGCAAAAAGTAGGAAAATAATGGAAAAGATGAGTCAGGAAGAGGCTGCAAGACGAGAAAACCAGAAATCCACACCTAAAGGTAAACCAGGAAGGGTCCAGATGTGGGTTGAGGGACATTGGGTGAACAGTGAGGGGGAGGAAATTGTAGGGGAAGGAACATTGGTAGACTTAAAACCAGGTGGGAATTGTACTTTACCTGTAAATGAAGGCGAAAGATCTACAGCCTATAATTATCCGATAATACGGGCAGGGCAATATGACAAATACCGCCCGTTCGGTTTAGGTGACGTACAGGCCTTAGTAGACAAGCTCCCTCCAGTAGCAGAGGGAGGAGGACTCTGGCTTAGCAAATTGGATGGACTGACTGCAGGACAGACCTTAGCATTAGGAGATTTCAGAGCAGTAGTATCCAGATGCCTAACAGCGGCTGATGTGCAAGACATTGAAAAACAAGCACACACTGACCTCAGAGATGACAGCACCTTATTCACCCGCGTTAGCGATAACATAGGGAAAGCCATGCGCGACAAATACCCGGTCCCCCACTCAAGCTCGGTCCCTAAAATTAAGTGGGATCCCAAACAAAACCCCAGAGAATTCCTAGATAGCAGTAAGGAAGCATGGGTCAGGCAGACTGGGTGCCATCCAGGAAAACCAGGGATCCAGAGGGAATGGTATAGAAAAGCAGTCTTTAAGGGAGTGCCGGACATTGTCCGCACAGCCATGGAAGATAATCCTGACGTGGCAGGGTGTGAATCAACTGTGTGGGAGAGACATATTATACACCACTTGTCACGCACACAAGAAACACTTGATGAGGAACAAGATAGTTTGAAGGAATTACAGGCACAATTACTGAAAATGCAACTGGCAGAGGCTAGACAGAAAGTCAATGAGAAAAAGAAAACTGATAAACCACAAAAAGTAATGGTAGCAGCTACAGGACAGGGAGACACAACTGATCTGTTCCCAGTGCCGCCCTGGATACCGCCACCTCCACATAATCCTCCAACTTATGGCTATACGCCTCCACCTGTCTCTTTTGGTAACAGTAGGGGAACTGGGAGGGGTAGACCAATGTGGGGAAATGGGCGTGGAAGGGGTGGACCATTAAGGGGACCACAGAGAGATGATGTCTGTTACGTGTGCGGGGGAACCGGCCATTGGGCAAGAGACTGCATTCACCGAGGCAGCCCGCGCAGAGGGGGCAGGAGACCAGGGAATCCACTTCCTTTTCCATGCGGTACAGATTCAGGGTCAGTACCATGCCCCATTCCTGGTCAATGCACAACCCATAAAGTGAAGCGCCAACTGCCAGTTACTGAGTGGGACCAGTGGGAGGGCTGGGGACCACACCAGCAACAATGACACGCCCCACAGAGAAGCCAGGACAGCAGTAACACGGCAGATCCAATGCTGTCCATGAAAGTTGGCGATACAACACTGCCATTTTTAGTAGACACAGGAGCAACCTGTTCTACTATAAGATCTACTCCACCATCCAATATGTCAAGTGAAGTCATTTCCGTTGTGGGTTTCTCTGGGGAAAAACAGACTCTGCCACGCACTCGTCCGTTGCTCACTCAATGTGGGGGACAAAAGATCATGCACTCGTATGTGGTGTCACCTACAGTACCGCTCAACCTGCTAGGGAGAGACTTGCTCATTAAGTTGGGGGCTTCTATTTTGTGTTCCCCTGATGGACTGATTGTGACTTTCCCAGAGGGCACTGTTGTACATTGCAGTGCTGGAGGCCCAGGATCACAGGGGCAGTACCTTCTCTCTCCAGCAGAGGATACCTATGCAGACATCTATTGGGCCCTCTTGCAACCAGAGACAGAACAAATACAGGGAATTCTCTCTGCCTACCTGCAGTGGAAGCCCTGGATAGCCCAGCTAGAACCATATGTCTCACCACCCGATCCCCCACATGTTACCCTATTTTATGATATATTACAAACTGAGTGGTACCAAGATCTGTTTCAGGATCGATTACAGGATCACACATGGGGCATAGATTCAAAATATATTTATGTGGCCCCAGAGGGAGTGGCTGCAGGGGTGGAACTGACAACAGATCAGCAAATATGGTATATGATGAGTGACGAGGCAGTGCCTCATGTTTCCCTAGCATTACATCCTCAACATCAAGCAAAAGAATTGGGGGGCATGGTTAAAAGGTCCATGGGCCAAACTGATTGGCAAGAAACAAAACTACCAGGAGTTCAGGTTTCACCAGCAACTAAAACATACAGAATCTGCCTAACAGCAGCAAACATAGCCACATTGTCACATGAACAGGTTACTAGACAACATGGTAGAGAAAAAAATGACCATCACCTTGCTCAACACATACTCACTTCTCTGCCAGCGCATCTGTGGGCAGATGGACCCACGGACGTAGGTCTCACGAATTGTCCACCAGTGAGTTTTACCACCAAAACTGACACACCTATTTGGATACACCAATATCCACACAAACCACAGGCAGAAGAAGGGATAAGTGACACAATACAAGGGCTAATGGAGAGTGGGGTATTAGAACCTTCTCATTCCTTCTGGAACACTCCCATTCTGCCTGTTGAAAAGAAAGGGACAGGTAAATATCGCATGGCATATGATCTCAGGGCAATCAATGACATTCTGGTCACAAAAACGATCCCTGTCCCTAATCCTTATGTGGCATTGGCAAATCTAGATCCCTCACACAGCTGGTTCACATGTATTGATTTGGATAATGCTTTTTACTGTCTTCCTCTGGATCCTGCATGCAGAGACATTTTTTCATTCACCTTTAGAGGACAACAGTTAAGATACACTCGACTACCACAGGGTTTTGCATTATCACCAGGGCTATTTAACCAAGTACTGAAACAAGCACTCAGTGACTGCCAACTACCAGACAACACGACTCTTGTCCAGTATGTAGATGACTTACTGTAGGCGGCTCCCACAGCTGAAACCTGCCTGACTGCCACTAAATCAGTGCTTCAACACATTGCTGACAAAGGCTTTAAAGTTAGCAAATCCAAGCTGCAGATAGCCAGAAAGCAAGTGTCATTTTTAGGGCGAGTCATATCACAAAAGGGGGTCAGCATGTCACCATCACACAGATCCGCCATACTACATCACGCCAAACCTGACAAGGTCAAAGACATGCTCTCATTTCTGGGACTGACGGGCTACAGTCGTAACTATGTAGCTAACTATTCAGGCCTCACTCAACCACTCCGCGACATGGTTAGACAACAAGGCATGCGTAACTTGTCAGCCCAATTAAGTTGGACCATGGAAGCAGAGAAAGCTTTCATTGAACTAAAACAATCACTGGCCACTGCATCTGAACTGGCCACTCCAGACTACCGTTTGCCATTTCACTTAGATGTCTCTGGTACAGAATCATGTGTCAATGGGATTCTGTTCCAGAGAAAAGGGGGAGACAGAGTAGTACTAATGTACATAAGCGTCATGTTAGACACAATGGAAAAACGACACCCTCAATGCACCCAACACGCTGCAGGCATCGCAAAAATCATTCAAAAAACGGCTCACATAGTCATGGGGCACCAACTCCAAGTCCTGACAACACATAGTGTAGTGGCATATGTAAACTCAGAAACCTTCACACTCACTACCTTAAGACAACAGCGGCTGAGCAAAATTTTGGAAGCACCCAACATTTCATTCACACACGAAGGCATCAACATGGCAGACCAGATAGGACCAGGTGAGCCGCACACATGTGCAGAAAAGGTGATAAAAGAGGAAAAAGTCAGAATGGACTTACAGGCCACACCATTGGTAGGAGCTAGAGAGTTGTACACAGATGGTTGTTGTTTCAGACACGAGACAGATGGCCTTAGGGCAGCCTATGCAGTAGTGGAAGAAAAGCAGGGGGTGTGGGTAACACAGAAAGCTGAGAGGTTGGAGGGACCACAGTCAGCGCAGCGAGCAGAGGTGATAGCGGTAATAGAGGCACTAAAGCTAGGAAAAGGACAGGCAGTCAATATTTACTCTGACTCAGCATATGCAGTAGGAGCAGTGCATGTGGAGCTAGGCCAGTGGTTGAGAGCAGGATTCCTCACAGCAGGGAACAAACCCATCAAACATGAAACAGAGATGAAAGAACTGGCAGAAGCTCTGCTAATCCCAGAAAAAGTAGCAGTAATCAAATGCAAGGGACATGACACAGGAAACAGCAAGGTAGGCCAGGGAAATCAAGCAGCCGATCAGGCGGCAAAACAAGCTGCAGGGTACCAAAGTAACATGATGATGATGAATGCAGAAACAGAAACTCAGGTCAGGGTCAGCACAGAAAAACTGGTAGACATGCAGGAAAAAGCATCTCCACAGGAAAAAACTATGTGGAAAGCTAGGGGGGCCACTGAAATTGATGGACTATGGAGGGGGCCTGATGGTAGACCCATCCTGCCCCCCGGAATGAGACAAACTGCTATGGAAGAAGCACACGGGGTAGGACATGTGGGTGTGGCACAAATGATGCGAAACCTTGAGCACTGGTGGCACCCGTATCTTAAAGACATGGCCCAACATTTGACTAAAACTTGTCCACAGTGTATTAAATTCAATCCCCGACCCACTGTCAGACCAGAGCCAGGAAAGTATCCCTTAGAAACCAAACCAGGCAAGGAAATCATCATAGACTATACGGACATGATAGATTCAGTCAAAGGGTACAGATACATACTGATGTGTGTGGATGCATACACAGGTTGGCCAGAAGCATGGCCCACAAGAAAGGAGGACAGCAAATCAGTCATAAAATGCTTGGTAAATCATTACATACCTGTACATGGGTTTCCTGAAAAAATCAGGTCAGATAACGGAACTCATTTCAAAAACCGAGATTTACAGCAGGTGGAAGCAATGCTGGGGTTGAAACACGCATTTGGAACTGTTTACCATCCTCAGTCACAAGGGAAAGTGGAAAGAATGAATCAAACAGTGAAGGGCAAATTGGCAAAAATCTGTGCACAGACCAAAATGAACTGGGTGGATGCCCTACCCTTAGCCTTAATGTCAATCAGGAGCTCAGTGAATCACACAACGGGGTTCACCCCACACGAGTTACAGACTGGTAGGGCTTTTCCCGGCCCTCATTCTAAGCTCCCCCTGGTTGAAAACACTGATCAGCAGCTAACTTACAAGGCCTATTTTCACGAACTGCAAGGTCTAGTGTCTTTGTTCTCTAAGCAGGTGGAGAATAAGCAAACGGAGAACACCAGCACCACACCACCAGAGGCGGAGTGGGTTCTGTTGAGGGTCATCAAACGAAAGTGGTCAGAACCAAGGTGGACGGGGCCATTCCAGGTGACCGAGAGAACAACCCACGCGGTGCGTCTGAGGGGAAAAGGAGACACCTGGTTCCACTGGAGCCAGTGTGCCGCAGCAGAAGAGCCACAACGCTCACTGACTGAGATCCAGAAGGATCTCAACGAGACCAGCGCCGGGTCGGCTGACCCGGACAAGGATTCTGCCAACATAGGGGCAGAATAATCCCCTGGCAGTAATCCAGAGCTCAGGGTAGTCCACCCCTGAGGCTTGAAGAAAGAAGAGCTCCGGAAGGGAGGAGGTGAAAAAGCGCTCCTCTCCTACATGTAGCGTGCCAAGCTACCAACCAAGACAAGGAACGTCCACGGTTGTATTTTCCTCATATGTTTATTACCTTTACATTTTAATCATCAATGTGCTAAATTGCTACTGAGTTGTTTGACTTAGCCAGAAGAGGTTGAAACCTTATTTACTGAGTCTTACTGCTGTAAAGAACCTGGATGTTACAGGTT